>OY987229.1:3296146-3298464 GCA_963920705.1 Odiellus spinosus
TATATATATAAATAGATATAGATATATATATAAATAGATATAGATATATATATAAATAGATATAGATATATATATAAATAGATATATATATAAATAGATATATAAATATAAATAGATATATAAATAGATATAGATATATATATAAATAGATATAGATATATATATAAATAGATATAGATATATATATAAATAGATATAGATATATATATAAATAGATATAGATATATATATAAATAGATATAGATATATATATAAATAGATATAGATATATATATAAATAGATATAGATATATATATAAATAGATATAGATATATATATAAATAGATATAGATATATATATAAATAGATATAGATATATATATAAATAGATATAGATATATATAAATAGATATAGATATATATAAATAGATATAGATATATATAAATAGATATAGATATATATATAAATAGATATAGATATATATATAAATAGATATAGATATATATATAAATAGATATAGATATATATATAAATAGATATAGATATATATATAAATAGATATAGATATATATATAAATAGATATAGATATATATAAATAGATATAGATATATATATAAATAGATATAGATATATATAAATAGATATAGATATATATATAAATAGATATAGATATATATATAAATAGATATAGATATATATATAAATAGATATAGATATATATATAAATAGATATAGATATATATATAAATAGATATAGATATATATATAAATAGATATAGATATATATATAAATAGATATAGATATATATATAAATAGATATAGATATATATATAAATAGATATATAAATATAAATAGATATACAAATAGATATAGATATATAAATAGATATAGATATATATATAAATAGATATAGATATATATATAAATAGATATAGATATATATATAAATAGATATAGATATATATATAAATAGATATAGATATATATATAAATAGATATAGATATATATATAAATAGATATAGATATATATATAAATAGATATAGATATATATATAAATAGATATAGATATATATATAAATAGATATAGATATATATATAAATAGATATAGATATATATATAAATAGATATAGATATATATATAAATAGATATAGATATATATATAAATAGATATAGATATATATATAAATAGATATATAAATATAAATAGATATATAAATAGATATAGATATATATATAAATAGATATAGATATATATATAAATATAGATATATATATAAATAGATATAGATATATATATAAATAGATATAGATATATATATAAATAGATATAGATATATATATAAATAGATATAGATATATATATAAATAGATATAGATATATATATAAATAGATATAGATATATATATAAATAGATATAGATATATATATAAATAGATATAGATATATATATAAATAGATATAGATATATATATAAATAGATATAGATATATATATAAATAGATATAGATATATATATAAATAGATATAGATATATATAAATAGATATAGATATATATAAATAGATATAGATATATATATAAATAGATATAGATATATATATAAATAGATATAGATATATATATAAATAGATATAGATATATATATAAATAGATATAGATATAGATATATATATAAATAGATATATATATAAATAGATATAGATATATATAAATAGATATAGATATATATATAAATAGATATAGATATATATAAATAGATATAGATATATATATAAATAGATATAGATATATATATAAATAGATATAGATATATATATAAATAGATATAGATATATATATAAATAGATATAGATATATATATAAATAGATATAGATATATATATAAATAGATATAGATATATATATAAATAGATATAGATATATATATAAATAGATATAGATATATATATAAATAGATATATAAATATAAATAGATATACAAATAGATATAGATATATAAATAGATATAGATATATATATAAATAGATATAGATATATATATAAATAGATATAGATATATATATAAATAGATATAGATATATATATAAATAGATATAGATATATATATAAATAGATATAGATATATATATAAATAGATATAGATATATATATAAATAGATATAGATATATATATAAATAGATATAGATATATATATAAATAGATATAGATATATATATAAATAGATATAGATATATATATAAATAGATATAGATATATATATAAATAGATATAGATATATATATAAATAGATATAGATATATATATAAATAGATATAGATATATATATAAA
>OY987229.1:3298664-3326164 GCA_963920705.1 Odiellus spinosus
AGGGATAAAGATAATTCAATATTAAACCCCAACACATCATGAAAAACAGTGTAAAAAGACTTATTCATATGATGCCTTCGGGTTCAAATTTTCAATGTCGATTCACGGAGACAAACACCCTTAATATTAGCCCTTACGGAGGATATCGGTACTAACTTTCAAGGAAAGGCATATTCAATGCTTATTTTTTATTCAGTTTCCAAAAAAAAAAAAAAAAAAAAAAAAAAAAACATAATTGTATTTAAGTATTATTAAACCCAACCTTCCAGCGAACTACCGCGACTATTTGTTCTCTAGACGATTGAATCCATTCGATTTCAATTTTTCAAATGAATAAAATTTTAAAACGTTTATTGCTTTTACCCAACTAGTAAAACAATTATCGTTTAATGTAATCTATTTAGAATTAAAAAATGCAGTCAGGAATATTTTTGGTCAAAGGAGAATTGGCAAATACGTTTAGGGAAGCGGAATTTTTGGTCTGGGCGAATTGGGAATCCATCATATTGGGCCAATGAAGCCCCCATTGGCAAACATTTTTGGGCTAAAGGGGAACAAACCATTTATTACTGCTGCAGTTTTAGGGTATACTTTAAACACGCACATGTTTTACTGTTCATTTTTATAGTTGAAAATTATCAATTGGCTTTGGGAGGCATTACATTTTTTGTTATGGGAATTGGGAGTCTTTGTAAAGATTAACAATGGCGTTATGGTGGCAGTGGCGTTTATAAAACATTTTCTGCTGGAGCTGGCCGGCATTGGCATTGAGTTTCCTCATTTTGCAGCCCTCTAATATTACTATTATTTGATATAAGGATTTATACAAGTTTTAGATTTTTCATGTATTGCTGATTTTTCGAACCACCTGGTAATGTAAATACAGCGAGATAAACCTCTTTCGTAAGCCTAATTTTGTTTAGAACCGTCAGCCATTAGATTAACAAAGTTGTTTGTCTATGGAATTAATACAAAGAACTGTTAAACCTAACGTTACCGGTCATGCCACGAGAAGGCCACCATTTTTATGAGCGTCTTAGGAAAGTATTTTAAATCCCTAAATCCCCTTCACCAGCGAAATAGGGTTTTAAAACATTATCAGCTTAGGAGGGGCTAGTCACTAAAATAATCAAGTGTACATTTTCCAGAAAATAATTAATAATAAAAATAACCTATCAATAATCTAACTGTCACGAAAAGTGTCCATTTCATACGCTTGACCCACATTTTGCCCTTGTTCATAATTACCATCTAAATCTCGACCCTGGTTTTCCGCACCTTCTTTACCCCGATCATTATTTCCCACCCCTCTAACGTGACCTTCTATTACTCAGCTCCTTGCATTGTTTCAAGGTATTTCTCACGTTTTCGTAGCTGCTAATAGCGTTTTAATACCTTGGTCATAAAACATGCGAGTCGTATTTTAGGCCATGCTACACCGTTACCGGTGACGTTTAAATTATGGCGTTTTTCAGTTGGGTGCTATCAGTGCAAACAAGAATAGATCTAAACCATAAATTAATTCTATTCTTGTGCAATGTATTTTAGAGTCCCAAAGAAAACGCCATTTCCTTGAAACAAGCCTATACACCATTCCCATGAAACAAAAAATACTACTAGGTTATATACCTTCCATTCCGTTTTACTTCTTCAAACAAACGAGCGTCAAGTTATCCAATTCCTCTAGGTCCGGCCCGTGATTGTGGTTTTTAAGTATAGTAAAAACCCCTAATGCAGTAACTGCTGTAGCGCTGCAAGGTTAATTTTGCTCCACCTCGTGAGCCTCCAATACTTTAAGTGTAACTTATCTTGTTGAGAACATCTTTTTTAGTATACCCAAAGTTACGGCATACAGAACAGATTAAACTCTTCTTCCTTCTATCTGTTCCATCTCATTAAAGATAATCTACCCGGACTGAAATCGAGAGAGAGACTGAGTAGGAGGACACACGTAGTTTTAGAGATGAATACAGAGAATTTCCAGAAACGGTCCGTAGTCACAGCCCATTTCTTTTTTCTTTGAGAAACCTTTCGAGTTTTTGCAAGGTTTTATCTCGTTCTGAATTTCAAAACGAAATGGAAAGAAATTCTTGTAGTAGCCTAAAAGGTCTTGGAAGTTCGACTCTGCTTCACCACTCTCTTGAGAGATCCAAACAAAAATCGTTCCCTCCCCGCTCACAAATGTCCGAATTTCAAGAAGTTAATGTCGACAACACAGACTGTCCCAGTGCACCGTGACCTTGCACGTGGTATTTCCCCTTTAGAAAAACAAAACATTTTATTGTCATTTCAAGGAATTAATGATACTCCACAGCATCGCACTGTCATCGTATCGCTTTTGGATTGGATTACGTTGAGCTTCACATACAATTATTCTTACATTTTACAATAAGTTGGTTAAGTGTATTTTTTCTTAAAATTGAGAGTAAAAATTTAACTTTTGAATAATTAAGTAAAATTAGAAAGGATTAAATATGCAAATTATCCAAGTGGTGCTATTACTACTTAGGTAATATTTCATAAAAATTTATAGATTTCAATTGTTCAATGAAATGATCTTTGGATTTGCTTATGTATAATTAAAAATGTGATTACTGATGAACATCATTTTAACATATCTAGGGCTTTAACTCTATCGTGTTAATGGCAGTTGTGGATGCGAAGTATAGATTTTTAACAGTGGATGTAGGAGGTTATGGGTCTCATTCCGACGGAGGAATATTTAAAACTTCAAAATTTGGGCAAGCTTTTCAAAATGGGATTGTCGAGTTTGCAACGTTCGGACTTTAATGTTAGTTAGCCAGAATAGTTAATTTCCGGGTTCACTATTTGGGACCTGTATTATCCAGATTTTTAGATCCGAATAGATCTTTAACGATTTATTATAACAAAAAAATTGAAAATGTCAGAAAATGAGGATTTTACTTCCTTTAAACCGAGTTCGAACTTTAATGTTAGATAGCTGGAATAGTTAATTTTCCAGTTCACGCTTTGGAACTAGTTATATTTGAATTTTATGATGCGAATAGCTCTAAAACAACTTTTTTATAACAAATAATTGATAATTTGATCCAAAAAATCTTAGACTATATAAGGATCGAAAAAACGTTTTAACTTGTACCTCGCTTTAATCCGGATCTGCTGCTGTCTCTTCTCTACAATTTATAAAAACTTCGACTTTAACTTAAAAAAAATCTTAAATTTTTTTCAAAGTTTTAAACTTCGGCTTTAAACTTCAAGTCTTAATCTTCTCAACTTTTTTTTAAAACGATAACTTCTCAAATTCACCATGAACGCTTCGACTCAAACTTGTAAGTACTTTTTATTTTTTAAATAATTATAGAAAAATATTTTTAGTTTGTACATTTTCAAAATTAGAAATATATACATTAAAATAGGATTAAACAGTTTTTAAATATACTACAACATATACAGTTTTTGGAAATTAAATAATATATAGATTAAACTTAGTTTTAGAGATAAAATTATAGAACATTTGAATTTTTTGACAATAGAAAAAGAAAGGTTTAAGGGGGTTGCTAGCTCAGTTTCGGGAGATGGATTAAGAACATTGATATTAAGACGATAAAGAGTTTGTAGACTATTAAAAGCAATTAGGATGAAAAGATGATTACAGTTTAGATTAGAACAATAGTAACCCGATAGATCAGTGTTGTAGATAACGTGATATGAACCATCTCCGCAAAACTGGCAGCTAAGTACGGCACTGTGATTTAAAAACAAGTTATTATAGATTAAATTATTGGGAAAGATTAAATTATTGATACATTTTATATAAGACGGTTTTTTAAGTTATAGATCTATTCCGGGAAGAAGGTTAAGGGAAATAGCCAGTGCATTTTCGGATGTTCAACATCAACATTATAGCAGTTCTCATGAATAAAAGCGATTAGAGAGGAGTAATAAGAACACTCGGGGGTTAGACAATAATAGGCACGAAGGTTAGTGTTGAGTACAACTTCGTGGAGATGAAAATGTTGACAGCCTAAACAGCTGATATACTCTTCCTCGTATAGTCTAAAAAGGAGTTTATATATTATAGATCAATTCGAGAAGGTTTTGGTTGTGGACGCACTGTTTTTACGGGGTCGCGACAAATTCAGCACCAGCCTTGGCCGTATGCATGCCGATTTCGTCGTACAAGAACTTTCGGTGGCAAAGTTTTTCAAGTGCGGGTGCGGGGAGTATAGCTCAAAGGTGGTGGAGCTGTCGAGCTATCTCCCCCTACGACCTATGTGAAGTGAGCGGCCCCGTTAATAAAACAAACGCTTTCGCCATCGCTAAGCTCACCGGTATGGCCTTGCTTTTACCATACAGCCGACTCGTGCCCCATTGCGAAGCCTTTAAAGGCTTCGAACTCATCCTTTGCCAGGGGTACGAGAAGGCACATTTAGTGTCGAGTTTGTTTAAAGTCGAGGCACTAGACCTCGACAAGATCGGCAGGGCAGCCGAGCTTGTCGAGTAGGCTCGCCTTTATATGTCGAGGCAACTTTTTATTTTAGATGAAGTACAGAAGTTGACTCATCTTTATCGATCAAGAAAGTTAGATTACCTTCTGAAATTAATTCGCCTTTAAGGTCGAGGAAGTTTTTCTTTTAGATGAAGTACAGAAGTTAAATCGTTTTTATAGATCAAGTCAGTTTGATTACCTTCTGAAGTAAATTCGCCTTTTAGGTATCATCCTTGCAATTACTGAAACAATTATCGTTACGTTCATTTTAATAGGTATCTAAATACCTACCAGTATACACGTTCAAATCTTAAAATTTGAACTCTGCTAATGGGGCATTTCCTGTTGGGCATATTAATTAATGTTTTAGAGCAATTTTCAACCGTTGCAATATGATTGCAAGGTTTGCATAGCTAATTTTTTTCTATAGTGAGGCAAATATTACACATATTTCGTGGAAGCTACTCTTCGTCTGATGAAATTTCTATAGGAGTATCAGGGGAGGTATGTCGGGTAAGACATTCAAATCGGCATATTCTTGATTGGAATCATCTGACAGATCATCATACATGCCCATGTGAACATCTACATCAACAGGAACTTCAATTTCGATCGGACCTTCCTCTACGTCAACGGGAATTTCTACTTCGACTGGAGCTGCACGCCTTCTTTTTCTCATAGCGCCTGCAACCTTGCAAGGCGGTATTTCCATGTTTTGGTACCTGAAATTTTTTTTTTAATTAATGGGCTTCTATATCGTTCATTAGTTTTTCTAAGTAATATTTATTGCCGCTGTTCTTCCGTATAAATAGCGTATAACGATGCACCACGTTCCTCTTCTGAACGCTTTTTACATGCCGATTTAAAGTTTAGTTCTTGGATGATGCTAGGGTCAGCATCATGAGTGTGTTCCTGACCTTTCACTAGAAGAATTGCCTCTCCAGTCATCTTTGCCTTCGCGTTGCAGTTATTCCTACGTCATTTTTAGTAAACAATACCGTTGGGATTCGTAGCCTTGTCGCTCTCCAATTTCTCGCGTTAATACCGTGGAAACTATATTAGGAATGAGTTAGTTATAAGCTAACTATTGTTAAAAGATAAACATTTGTTTTTTATATTCTAGTTTTATCTTACTTGTTTTTTGGTCTATTATTTGTTGTATATATTAATCCTGCATTTGTTCAATAAACTCACTTTTGTTTGATTCTTCAGATGAATAAACTCACTTTTGTTTGATTCTTCAGATGAATACAGTTATCTTTAATTAACTCTAGTAATTTAAGTTGATTCTTATCACGGTAGTAGGGCGTGGTTACTAGTCGCGTTAAAACGATATAGTTGCTGTATTCAATCATCAAACCTAGTCGCTGTTTAGTGCCGTTTAAGTCGCCTTTGTGTTAACAAGATGTTGGAGCAAGATGTTGCTGGTTTCCAGAAACTTCAAGGAATGTCAAACTGGTCTAACTGGAAATTTGGAGTTGAGATCTCGTTGATGGACAAACCTGGAGCTTATGAGGTTGTATCGGGTGAAGTTACTATCCCTCCTCCTCTAGCTGCAAGTGCAACTGCAACAGAACAAACTGAACACACGAAGAAAATGGCCGCATGGGAAAAAGGAAATAGAGCAGCAAAGGTCATCATCACGAAGATGGTAGATTCCAGTGATTTCCCAATCATTCGTCGACATTCAAGTGCTCGAGAAATGTGGCTGGCGTTGCATAATACATATGAGCCAAAGACTGAGCAAGAAGCATTAAATCTTCAGTTTGCTTGGTCCAAGTCAATAATGAAACGTCCGGAGGAACCGATGGCCAAGTACATATCAAACATTAGAGAACTTGTTGACAAGATGGAAAAATTTGGCATTAAGCCAAATGATGCCTGTATCCAAGTAAAGATTCTTCATGGACTTACAGATGAATACGAGACTATCAACGAACTCTGGTTCAACAAGCCAGCAGCTGATCGTACCATGAACAACCTTACGTCTACATTGGTTTCAACTGAGAAACGTCATAGTCTTCGAGCCACTCAACGCATAGAACAAACCTCTCATGGTGAAGATGCGCTCTACGCTAAGTCCAGAAGATCTTGGAGTAAGAATAATTCTTCATCACAGAAATCTACAAAGACGGAAGACGCTTCTGTCACTGACGAATCCAGTAGATCTAAAGAGAAGAGTCACCAGTCCAATAAGAAGAAACATATCAGATGCTTTAGTTGTGGCAAATGGGGCCATTACCGAAGTGAATGCAAGAAGAAGAAAGAATCA
The DNA here is from genome assembly GCA_963920705.1 of Odiellus spinosus. Taxonomy (NCBI): domain Eukaryota; kingdom Metazoa; phylum Arthropoda; class Arachnida; order Opiliones; family Phalangiidae; genus Odiellus; species Odiellus spinosus. The sequence continues at coordinate 3,305,408 of OY987229.1, forward strand.
AATGGCAAGCAGGAAGATTCCGCCAATCCAGCTGTCGGAGAAGCCGCAACAGCAGTCGAATCATCAGAACAGTTCATTGTGGACACCGGGGCTACGAATCATATGTCCTTTAAACTATCCTGGTTCACCGAGTACAAGAAGTTTGAGGAACCTATTCCGATTATTTTGGGGAATGGTTCTCAAATCCAAGCTGTTGGTAAAGGATCGATAGAAGTGGATGCGATTATCAGAGATAAACTTTACTATTCCAGGATTGCCGATGTTCTTTATGTGCCAGAATTGAAACGAAATTTATATTCAATCAAGACGGCGAAAGAGAAAGGTTTACGTTTTCAAGATGTTGGATCGCAGATGCATTTCGTACGAGACAGGAACGTAAAGCTGGAATTTTTTATACTCTAAATATTCGCATTCGGACATCTGAAGCTAATGTGGCAAGAACAGATTCGTTACAGTTATGGCATGAACGTTTTTGTCATATGGACAAACAGCAAGTAAAGTCGGTACTTGGAAGAATGAATGTCGATTTTGAGTCTAAAGATGAATTCTGTAAAGCCTGCGTAGAAGGGAAGCAAAGTCGCCAAGCCATTTGGGACCATCTGCTACGTCAAGATACCAGACGAGAGGCGAAGAAAATGTATAAGGGGATTACTGGTCGTATATAATAAAGAAATTGACGGTTACCGAGTCTGGATCCAAGAAACTAATAAACTTATACAAAGTAGAGAGGTTGTTTTCGAGCCAGAGAGAACTTGTCCATCTCAAGCAGTTGTATCTCTGGATACTGAAGATCGAGAGGAAAGCGCAACAGAAGAGAAATCAAACAAGATCACGACTTGCACGGATCCCGCTGAAGATGGTCCAGTTGATCAACCTGCACCAGAAAAAGAAGCACGAAAATCACCCACGATACGAACTAGAAGCAAATCGGTGCAACAATATTATGTCGCCATGTTGACTGAAGTCTAAGAGCCCCAGTCTTACACTGAAGCCAGGAAGTCACGAAATTCCGCTGATTGGATGGCTGCGATGGAAGAAGAAATTCAGTCACTGAATGAAAATCATACTTGGGACCTGGTCGATTTGCCGAAAGGCCGGAAAGCATTAACGAATAGATGGGTCTACCGCGTTAAGCTTCGACAAGACATTTCAATTGATCGTTATAAAGCTCGCCTTGTTATATGTGGCTACTTACAGCAGAAAGGGATCGATTATCAAGAAACGTTCAGTCCAGTTCCTCGCTACGAAACCATCCGAACTGTTCTTGGTATAGCAGCAAATGAAAATCTTCAGTTGTTCCAGTTCGACATAAAAACAGCCTTCCTATATGGTATTCTAGAAGAAGTAATCTACATGGTGCAACCAGAAGGTTATTCTGATGGATCGGGCAAAGTATGCAAACTGAACAAAAGTATATATGGTCTTAAACAAGCGCCAAGATGCTGGAACAAAAGATTTACGGATTTTCTATTCAAATTCAAGTTGAAGGAGAGTACAGCTGATCCATGCTGTTTCTATAGCAATAGAGACAAGCTCTTTATAGCTCTATATGTTGATGATGGTCTTGGAGCTGCAAATCTTGATATCCTGAAAATGCAATTCCTTGAAGAACTACAATCTCAATTTAAAGTCAAGATACAGCCAGCAGAATACTTTCTTGGAATTCAAATTAAACAACATCCTGATGGTTCAATCTTTATATGTCCTCGAAAGATTTAAAATGCAAGATACTAGACCAGTTTCGACACCGTTTGAAGGTTTCCAGACGAAAGAAATTGAACCAGATCATATCAAAGCTGTACCATATCGAGAAGCAGTTGGAAGTCTAAATTATGTGGCAATATGTACCAGACCGGACATTGCGTTTGCTGTCAGCTTCGTGTCTCGTTTTCTGGATAATTTCACAGAAGATCACTGGAAAATGGTCAAAAGAATTATGCGATATCTTAAAGGCACGATGGCCTGGGGAATCCAGTACCGAGCAAATTGTAAACCGGGTATTTTACAAGCATTCTGTGACTCTGATCATGGAGCAGATCCCAATGGTCGTCGATCTATAAGTGGAATAGCATTCTTATACAGCGGAGGAGTAATTTCCTGGGCCAGTCGGAGACAGAGATCGGTAGCTATATCCTCTACAGAGGCTGAGTACATGGCAGCTAGTGAAGCAGTAAAAGAGATAATCTGGCTGAAGATGCTGTATGGAGACCTAGCACCGTTAACTACTGTTCCAGTTCTACAAATTGTTAATATAAGCACTATTCGTCTTATTAAAAATCCAGAGTTTCATCAGCGAACCAAGCACATAGATGTTCGTTACCATTTTATTCGAGAACAGTTTCAAGCCGGAGAGATACAAATTGATTACGTATCTAGTCAAAATCAGATAGGGGAAATGTTAAAAGATAAACATTAGTTTTTTATATTCTAGTTTTATCTTACTTGTGTTTTGGTCTATTATTTGTTGTATATATTAATCCCGCATTTGTTCAATAAACTCACTTTTGTTTGATTCTTCAGATGAATACAGTTATCTTTAATTAACTCTAGTAATTTAAGTTGATTCTTATCAACTATAAGAGAAAAGATATTTAAAAAGTTTAAATATTATTATTATTTTCTCTTAGTCCAGAAGGCAAAATACGTTACTCTCTACAGTATTGTCTGAATATCTTTCGACGCGGCATTTTGAACATTATGTAACGTTTTCTCGATTTCAAACCAAAAAGATCTTAGCTTCAGCCCCTAATTTCAATGGATAGGACTAGCGTCAGGTATTCAGAGGCATCTTGTTGAGTCATAGTGATAGGTTGACTATCAGCTATCCGCAAATTCAGACCGTCGGATGGAATGGAATCATTTTTTGTACAGTACTCTCAATTTAATGGACGGTATTAAGGAGGATTTCAAAATACACTTCTTCGCTCCGTAATTCCTTTATTAATTTGTCTAGTTTCCGGTAACAGTAACTGTAGAACATTGTTCGAGTAGCACGTTAAGCTTTTTACCGGAAATTCATGGAAATGGTCGTTATTATTTACTTTAATAATTCCAAAAGCGGCATATCTGGTTCATAATCTGTTGTACTCCGTAACCGCTCATTCATCGACTTTAAATTTTTGAAATAAATTTTGCTGATTCTCTTAGGAGTTTGGAGTTCAAATGACCAACTTTCTCTTTCGGACCTTATCTATACTCGACAAAAAAAAAAGGGGGGGGGGGTCCTTTCGGGAAATACCTTCACTTTCTCTGTGAATTTCAATACTTTTAACTGTCTGGACCTTTTCTAAAGGGTTAAGGGTACGTTACTTTTTTACTCTCGGATTTCTCTCAACTAACCCGACATTCAATCTGGCTTAAACACGAGGGGATGGGCGGCAAAATCAAAATGTACTCATCACAACGGGTCCAAACGGCGATTATAATACAGTCTTATCCTCAGATTTCGTTGACAACGGACTACGCTTCTCAGCCGGTTTTTCGGATTTCCTCTTAATGGGGCTTCTTTTCCTCAGATTTCGTATTGACAACGGACTACGCTTCTCAGTCGGTTTCTCAGATTTCCTCTTGGATTACGTTTTTCTCATTTGATTCTCGATAAGGGTCATCTGGGGACTCAACGTGTGTTTTTCGTCAGCTTCATGGTGGATTACGTTTAGATCGGTTTCGGATCCCAGAGGGATAATTTTGTTCTCTCCTTTAGGCAGGATTTTCGAAGTCGCTGGCATTGGATTCCTTTGAAATCCAATTCCTTTTTATAAATTTAAAGTTTCATTTTAAAATATACTGTCCGTTAAAGGGTTCCGGCCGTGTCTTATTCTATTGTCCCAGCGGGGGAATCTTTTCTCATCGGCCTTAGCCGCCGTCGCTTCCGCTCTTTTATCTGGCGATCTTCGTTTATAAATTCTCGAACCCAACTGTCAATTTTCTCTCCTTCTCTTTTCTATATATACCCTTTTCATTTTCTTTGTCGCCCGGTTCGAAGCTTCTAGAACTTTCCATCCAGAATTCCCTCAGGTGGTCGTGACGCATTTGTTTTTCTCAACTTCGAACCTCGGTTAACTGACTATGTTCGTATCTGTCAACGAAGGGGTCGTTTATCCTAATTGGTCAACTCTTAGAGCGACGTCATTTTTCTACCTGATTATTGGCTCTTAGCTATTGTCGAGGGGAATTGTATCTTAGCTAAATTAAGTGGAAACAGGTCCGTGGTGACCCAAAAAAACATTTCTCAGACTTTTGCAGTTGATGTTAGTACGACTCTTAAATAATGCCGCTGATGGATAAGGTTTTTCTTAATGTTCTATAAGATCTCTCGACTTGGGATGTCGTTTAACACTGAGGTGTGAAAAGTTTATATTATATTTTCCCACAGTTTTTAAAGGTTGAGGGGCAGAAAAAAAAGGAAAAACTTTTACATTATTGGCCTATTTGCCTTTAATTGATGGGAATTAAAATTGTAAGGGGGATTTGGACGGGAAGGGCTACAAAATTTCTTACTTTTAAATCCACGGGCAAAGAAGACTTTCTATTGCCTTGTAGAGACTCCCTCAGTGTATTGCAAAGGCCTAACACCATATCACGCGTTAAACGAAAATTCTTGCGAAATCTAAGATCATCAAGCTCCCACACTTCATTATCGTCTCTAAATACTCTTTGAATCCGTAAATCACGACGAGCAACTCAATTACGATCCTCGAATAGTAAACGTTGAAATTCTAGTTGAAAAAAAAGGACAGCCATTTACACGAAAATATTCCCGAGACTAATTAATATAAGCGTTTAGGAGGCTGTAACGAAGGAGGAACAGCGCTCGTTTGGAAGGTAAAATTCTCTTTGGCCGGCTCATTGGTTGGCCAGACTGTTTGGCTAGAGCCATTCCAATGGATTGGATAGTGAATACGCGTTTTTGTATTTTTGGCGCCAATAACCCAAATTCCAAACGAAATGACCCAAAAAAAGGTAGAGAATGACTCCCAGGCGTTGTGTTAGGAAACTGTTGTTTGAGTAATTCTTGAACATCAACTATTGTATCAATAGATACGAACGCCCCATTTCCTTAAAAGCTGTTTCGAAAGCCATGAATTTCCGGGCTCGCAATATTTATTTTCGATGATTATATCCTCATTTACAGTTAGTTCATTTATAGATTTCCTGCTCTTTGGATCTTTCGCGAGAGTCTGTTAATCATAAGCCGCTTTGTCGTCATTCTTTTTAAACTTCTTGCGTACTAATCCTATTGTAGTTTTGAATATTATCTTCGGCCTACCTCTGGGGTTTAATGTAAGAGGAACTTTTACCATGCTGATGCCGATATTAGAAGTCATTTTTTTTCGGGATCATTGGCAGTTTCCGTAATTTCTTTTATGCTTTGGGTAGTTAAGCGTTTCTTGTTGGTTTCATCAACTTCAGAGGCCCAACGAATAGACCTCTGAGCTTCTTTGTTACTTTCGGTGTATTTTGTCGTTTCAATTCCTAGGTAGTATTCAATTTCTTCGTCGCTTTCCGTAATCTTTTCGTTGTCTTCCATTTTCTCTTGGTCATAACTTACACCTGAATATTTATCTCCATTTTTATTTTCTTCACCATTGAAATTTTCGTCCTCATTTAAAGTTACGCTACCCACCGGTTGGATCACTGTAGATGCTTTGTCATCTTTGTGTTCGATGATATTTGTTCGTTTTTTCCCATTGCCCAAGCTCTTGTTAACTTGATAATGTCGCTTTTTCTCTTCAAACGTATCTTTGCTGTAACATATGCCGCAATGTCAGCCAAACTAATAACATACGGCTTTCTTATTGGCCATCTTTTCATGTGTTAATCGGATTCACGAAGGCTTTGGATCATTTAAAAGCCTTCGGAACTGACGGCATTCAATGCTAATCCTTTTACCCATCTTTCTTTTAAAATCTTCGTGGTAACATTTGAATCTCGAAAAGGGGTTTATTTTCACGCTTTCCAAAGGAAAAAATAAGAAGACATGGTATTCCTTTGGTTTCAAACGTTGAACAAGAACAGCGTCTGTGTGTCCGTTGTTCTTTACAAGGAATTGGTGTGTTTTCAATGCCTTCGCACGATGTGTCTTCTTGAAGATTGTTAACGACTGTCGATTTGATGAAAGGTATACAACTGGGCTTGGCAGCTTCGGCAGATTCCTTTAATTTTTCGTCCTTAAAAATGAAACACATTATCTTACCGTGGTGTGTAATTTAATAAGGCAAATAAATCGACACCGGGGGGTTCATGTTGCTTAGAACCAATAAGCGTAAGCCGTGGCTTGCAAACATCTTGCGTACAAAAGAAATCGAAACTCCATCGGGCATGCCAGCAGTCTAACCATGCAAGCAAAAATAAAAAAAGAAAGTTAAGAAACCAAACGCACAATGAATAAAGAACTTCAAGGTTAGTTAAATTAATTTTTTTCTGGTGTTGCTGGTTTTCAAAAACTACCCCTAGAGAGTGGAAGTGTTTTCTGTCACTATTACCGTTGTAGTTTTCAATTTCTCGATCGCAGATATGTATAAGATATTGTTCCCTAAGCAAAATTCCCCAAAGGTAGCCAATTCTTGTGGGGTTCCATTGTCATGAATTTTATGAATCCAGAAATGCAGGCTTTGGAATTTACTAGCTAGCGCAAAACGAATTTCAAGTTCAGTTTAAATGGTGACTTCGGTATGGAAATGGAAATGAAAAAATTATAAACCAACAAAAAATTTTCGTACACGAGGGCTAAGATAGGGTTTGAAATTGTAACTCTTAATGGAATTTTCGGTAATTTGGCCCAAGCAACTTTGCCCTTCCCTCACCGCTTGCCCGTTGATCATCTGCGAACTCAAATCTTGCTGGGCTCAACGGAAGTTCACATAACCTATTTTTGGTATAATAATAAAAATTGGTCAATTATGAAAATTTACCATTCCAGCGTCGGCCATGGTTATTCCTAGCGCGTTGGCTATGGATTCGCTGTGTGATGCAATAGCACATCTTTAACTTGTTAGGTTTTACGCAAGCGCGTACTTTAGTGTACTAATAAAAATAATAGTATAGTACCCTTAAGAAAGAAAGTGATTTTCAAAATAATTTTCCGTACTATCTTGGGCCAGCAGATCCTTTCAGCACATTATGAAGAGTATTTTCCACGCTATCAAAATGGGAAACTAGAACCAGTGGTAATATTTTGTTAATGCAACATTTCCAGGGAACACAAAATATTATTTTTCGCATGCTTCGCGCAATCCGGCCTCAAATCTTTCGGCGATACATTTCACAGACCTTATTGATTGATATTGTGTGTGTCACCTCTTATACTTGACTCGTTTTTCTCCCAAAAAACTTACATGTTGGACGTGTGTCGGAACGTAAACTCGGCTTTGGCGACCTTGGGGTAAATTATATTTGTTGTTATATTATGAAATGGTTCCGTGCTTCCAGTTGTAAAATCGAAATCTTCAAGGGTGAGCTCTAGCTCGGGATGCCGCAAAACTGGAAAATATGGTTTTTAACATGGAAATATAAAACTATGGCTGTGAGAAACGAAGGGACGCAAAAATCAAAGATGTTTACTCAAATAATCAAGTCCTGCTTCGTATATGATCCAGAAACAGCCTATCACAGGATGAGTGAGAAAATAGAGAGGCGTTGAACGGTTTTTGCTTTTCGTTTCGCATTCCTCCTAATATCGCTTGAGAGAGAGAAGAAAAAAGAAAACCCAATATCTTGGACAAACCTTAGCCAGGAGCAAGGAAAGTCCTTCGGAAAATATAGAATTTGCACCGTATGAGCGTATCCCTAAACTAATTAAAAAAAGTGGTATTTCAAATTCGATTTATTTCAATCAAAAATACTTGGGGTGATTTTTCAGTCGGTCTCCCAAAAGTTAAGACGCTCCCAAACCTATCTTGACGATAATATCCATCAAGGTTGCCAAGCTACCCCAATTCGTGAACGTTGAAACTTTGGCGCTACCTAGCTGGCGTACAGTGCAACTTTATAACTTGAAACCATTACATCTAAATAAACCCAAAACTAAATGGAATACTACCCTATTAAACTAAAACAATATTTACCTATATAGGGTTAGGTTATGCACATGTAGGCCTGTAAAAGTAAATAAAACAAAATCTAGGAAATTACTTATCAAAAAACACATTTATTCAATATTAAATATATACAAAAAAAACGTTAGTGTCCAGCGGCGAGGGGTAACGCGCCGTTCTCGTGGTGGCACATCGCGGAGACGACGATTACTCTCTCGCCCCCCCCCCTCCCATCAACACCTGCTCCCGCGCGAGGATGGCCGCGCGTGCGACGTCATCCATGGGAGGGGCGGTGGTCAAATTCTCCGCCTACGCGGACGGGGCTAGCGGTTGGCGGCGGAAACGGACGACCGCGCACGCGGCGCACTCCTACAATCCGGGCTTCAGGGACCCCGTCCCCGAAAAGAGCGCGCCGAGCTCGGGCGGGGTGTCGGGCGGCTCGAGGGGTCCCCACAGGCGACCTCGCCATCCATCGGATGTCCGGAGACCGACGCGGCGAGTACGCCGAGCTTCCGGGGGTTGAGGCAGGGGCCTCCAGCTTAACGCGGCTATTATAAAAAAATTTAAAATATCTCCAAAATATAAGGTTTTGAAAATCTCGGTACTTCAAGTAGAAATATGCTTTATACCCCTCAGCCTAGCGTGTAATCAATTTCTAAAACTATATTTCTAAATATATCACGGCAGTTGTTTATTAAAAACGACTCGAAATTAAACAAAGTTAATTCTAAAAATATGGTTGAAAACCGCAAAGTTATTTCTAAAATATGACTGAAATCGACAAAGTTATTTCTAAAATATGACTGAAATCGACAAAGTTATTTTCTGAAACTATATCCAACTTAAAGTACCGAGCTTTTCTATTCTTAAAGTACTTATGTCAAATCGGGAAGTTGGGCAGCCATCTTATTTTTTTCTTAGGATTTTGGGTATAACGAGTCGAACGATGAGAGCAGAATGGTAATCTTGGTTAAAATTTTGGCGTTTTTATAGTAAAACATTATATAGCAAACCCGCGAGATAATTTTACCCCCCTTGTCCCAGGGCCATCGCGACCCTCCAATGGTCAGCTAAGGTTCAAGAATCTTCACCTAACGCCCCCCCCCCCCCCCAACGAACTACCACACCTTAGCTAGCGAACGCTTCTAAAATTGATCACCGTGTGAAATAACTGGCCAAAATTTCAACGATGACCATTCATCTTTCAGCAAGGACCAATTATCTTTCCACTATTGAAGCCTGGTTTTTAACTCGGGTATGGACCACCTAGTTTGTAGGGCCACCGAGGCTGGCCCATCGTGGCTTGTGAGCCACGGGTTGGTCCTAACCTTTTTTTTTACTTAGGGGTTCAACTACCTATCCGTCTTTTTTTAAGATCGCTATTTTTGATTGACAATTTATCATGAGAAAGGTTCTTCCCATGTTCTCTTATTTCTATAGACCAAGATTTTCCCACCGAAAATATAAAGTTTTACAAAGTCATATAGCAAGCCCCCGAAAAACGAACATTATTATGTTTAAATAATAATTATTAGTATAGGCTTAATTGCAGCGTAGGCTTAATTACTGCGTAAACAACAGCCGCGACCGCGAAAAAAAAAAAAAAAACGCGAAAAAACCGCGCGCGCGAAGGGGGGGGGGGTGGACTGTCACCGCGAATCGCGATATAAGACCTATAAAATTAAATGTCTTTTCGAAATTAGAGTTTGAGTTTTGGAGTTGTCATGTTACGATTCAATCATCCTTCCGGTACCCTGGTGGTCGGTAGCTCCGGTAGTGGGAAAACTATGTTGTGTCAGAGGATAATAAAAGAGCGGGCTTCAATGTTTGATACACCCATAGCTCAAGTTGATTGGTATTACTCTGTTTGGCAACTAATCTACGACGACATCAAGAAATTAGGCGTAAATTTTATCGAAGGGTTACCCGACGTATCAATTTATGATGGTTCCCGAAATGTCTTGTTAGTTATCGATGATCTCATGAGTCAAAAATATTCCCATCATAAGTCTTTGTCCGTACTTTTTATTGTTCAAAATATTTTTAATAAAAGTATCCAAGAAATCTCGTTAAACGAGACTTATATAATACTTTTCAAACAAACACGAGACTTAAATCAAATCAATATTCTAGCGCGTCAATTATGTCCTAGTAACTCAAAATTCATTCTGGATAGCTACTTAGATGCTACGTCCCAGCCTCATACGTATATCTTATACGACCTTTCGCAAACAATCCCCGAAGAGTGGAGATTAAGAACGAATATTTTCCCCAACGAAACTCTAACAGTATAAACCCCCAGAAAACAATAAAACTCTTCAGCCCCCTCGGTAAGCCCATCATTAGTCCAACCGCTTAGTGGGCCAAGTCTTGGAACTAGTGAATCCCATTCTTCAGGCGTGATGCTGAAACGGGTGATATTGTCCATGACGCACAGTCGGATTTCAGGATTTGGAGTACCGCAGGCAAACCCGAAGGTTAAAAATAAATTGTCGCTAAGGTGTAGTCGGTGATTGACTTTTCTTCCACTAACGGGAATCCAGTATCGGGATCGACTAGGATGACTTTAAAAAAAGGATATGCTACAGCTTCTAACCTATTTAATAAAAATGACGTACTGGAAAAAACTTCTACTTACGAGAGGATTGCGTAGACGGCGGATTCATCTTCAGAGGGGTCAGCTTCGGCGTTCAGGGCTCAAGTATCGAACCACCGAGTAGGTTAACTATCTATACCCTATAATGCACCTGACACTGGATTCGGTAAAACCAGGCCCCCTAGCGGGACATCAAAAAGCATTTTATACCGATACCTAAACAAGCGCGTTCGCATTTGACTTATTTTTCGCGCTTGCTTGACCGTACTAGAGCGGGTTTAAAGATAGTTAATGCGAACGTGACCTAAAGATCACGCTATTCTTGACTTCCTATAATTGACAGTTCCATTATTCGACTTCAGATTGATTTTTATGTGAAAGTTTTGAAACCACAGATTAATGGCTTCTAAAGTGCCAAGAATTAAAATGACGCATAGTACGACTATTAGATTTTTAGGGTTCTTGGTTAGCAAACTCTTTATAGAACCCGCGCGAAGGGGCCCGTCCATGGCGAATGACAAGACGCGACTGACGGTTTATTCCATCATTGTGACTGCTTATACGGTCCTCGCTCTACGAGTGGGAGTAAAACCCGCGGGTGTTATCGTTACAATGAAACGGTCATTCGACTTCTTTCTAAATATATTGATAGCCATACAATTAATAAAAAATATACACTATTTACAATTAATAAATATTTACAATTAATGCATTATTTATACAATATTTACAATATATACATTTTTTAAAAGAAAAAAAGGGATCAACTGACGCACAAAGCAAGTCTCTCGTAAATGAGACTAAACATGTGCGCGTCCCTTGCCGAGATTACAGGAAGAAGATAATGGAGGAGGATCCTGTAATCCCGCATCTGCGCCAAGTTTTCACGAAGTCTAAAAAAACAAAAGAAAAAAACATAGCTCTTAGTAAAAACAAATAATAATAAATATTATAATAATGGCAATCTAACTCCCAGACACGGCGTCTTCATTGACGCCGTGCGCATGGCCCACCACGCGCGGTAGCGGCTCCACCATCGCACGCGCCGGTATTGGCGTACCCATCGGCTGGGCGATCGCCATCGCCTCCTCCATAGGCTGAGGCTGCGGCTGGGCCATCGGCGGGGGCTGGGGTAGCGCCATCGGCTGCTCCTCCTCCTCCACCTGATCCTCTACATCGAACACCGGATACTCCGCTTCGGGTGCTACCAAGTTGTGATAATGGGGTGCTGGTGCCACCCAAACCGGAGGCTCGGCGTCGGGTACTGGGGAGGCGATAGGGGAAGCGGGACCGAAAGCGTCGGTCCAAACCTGAGCCGGGAATATGGCCCCGTCGCCGGAGTCCGCCTCGTCCATCACGAAGCGACCGAACCGCGGTCCGGGCGACGGGGTCCTCGAACTCAGCGAGCTCGACGACGGCCACGAGAATAGACTAATCTCGCTAGCCGCCGAGCTCTCTCCCCCCGAGGGGCTCTCGGGGGAGTAGCCCTCCGCTAGCGGGCGCGCAGACAAGGGTCTAGCGCCGTTGTTACTTCGCGGGAAAAAATATTTAAAGTTTTCAAAAAGTTGTTAGAAAAGAAGCTACGTCTTATAGCGTTTTCCATTGGGATCGCTCCGAGAGCGCTCCAGATCTCTTTCTGACGTCACAGCTCGCGCTCCGAGGCTGCAATTTTTCTGGATCGATCCGCTCTCAATGAAATACAAGATTTTTACAGAGCAACATTATTTTAAAACATTTTGTGATTTCGTCTGCTAGCCTTCTCGCGCTGCCGAGGGAAAATGGCGTCTCAAGTGATTTTTGATTCTTTTATCCTGGATAATGAAAACGATGTTCAGAGAGACTCGAATGGTGAAATTTACTGTTTTGTAATCATAAATGGTAAGTTGGTATTATTTTAGATGTTTTTTTATTTCCTAGATGGTTACAATTTCACATAATAAAAGATTTAAATACCATGCTAATCAATATCATATGCTATGGCAATTTTAATATCAACAGTAATGTTGAATTTTACCGCTATAGAACAAAATTGAAAACCATGTCTATCTTTACAAGATGCCATGAGTAAAAATATTTTATGTTATTTACTTTATTATAAATGTTAAATTCGTGTGATTAATAAATTATTCTTTTACCAGGCGAAAAGCAAGTAACAGCTTTTAGTGAAGAAATGCTGGCTAGTTGTGGTTTTATCCAGTATCAAACGCACAATGTTGATTTTGCCTGTCCAGGAAACTCTCTCAATCCACCCTCACCAGAAAAAAAGTCAACACTCAGAACACCATCGGAAGAAAAGTCACACCGAGAACACCATCTGAAGTTAAGTCAACACCTGGAATCTCATCAGAAGAAAAGTCAATACTGAGAACCTCATCGCTAGGAAAGTCAACACAGAAAACCTCATCCCAAGGAAAGTCAACACCTGGAGTCTCGTCGGAAGGAAAGTCAATTCTGAGAACCTCATCGGAAGGAAAGTCAACACCGAAAACCTCATCCCAAGGAAAGTCAACCCCTGGAGTCTCGTCGGAAGGAAAGTCAATTCTCAGAACCTTATCGGAAGGAAAGTCAACACCGAAAACCTCATCGGAAGGAAAGTCAACACCTGAAATCTCATCAGCAGAAAATTCAACACCTGGAACCTCATTGGAAGAAAATTCAACACCAAAAGCTCAAGATCTATACTCACTACCAGCCAGTACTGGTGATTCATCAAAGGGTAATTTTTTTATTATTATTTTTTAATATTTTAACCAAATTGCCGTTCAATCTAGAATGGGGAACCAGAGATTCAAAAATTCTTTTGGATAAATACGAAACATACATGATAATGGTAGGACCGTTGAAAAAATTCAAAAACAAAAAGGTCATGTGGGTGAAAATTGCATCCGACATAGAAGAATTCTTAGGTATTAAATGGACTGGTGAACAATGTGCCACACGTTATAAAACAATCATGAAGCGTAAAAACGATTCAGAAAAAAACAATAAAACATCTGTATCAACTAGAAAAGTTGTTGAGTTTGAAGAGGAAATTGCCAAGATATCAGCACTGGATGATAGTTTGGAGCCAGAGGTGTAGGTATTGTTAATATATCAGATAAAAGGCCAGTATCTCCAACCAAAAAAGATTTGAAAAAAACCAAAAAAACAAGAATTAATGAAAGTGTCACAGAAACATTATATAAAATTAGTCAAACAAGGGAGGAAGCAAAAGAAAGACGTCACCGAGAAAAAATGGAGCTGCTGAAATCACTTTTTGCAAAAAGTACTGATGAAAAAGATTATGATTAATTATGAATGATGACTAATGATGACCTTTCAACGTTTGAAGTTCCTAAAAATAAATAACATTTAGACTATCCTACTCGATAACTTTGGTCCTTTTTAATGATGAATAATTTTAGTTTTCTACACCTTATTATCAGTCTATTAGATATCTTGGTTAGCTTTTATTTAGAAGGGTCTCTTTAGGAATTTTACGGTTTATATTTAATTATTACGCTTACATTCTTCATCTTCTGGGAATCTGGCCGCCATCTCGGGTCAATAAGTTTGGCTGAAAACCCAAAGAAACTAACAAATTTCCAGAGAGGAACAATTCAAAGGCGAGAGTTAATAAATCTAGTGACCTCGAAGGATTTCGATCTTAAAATGACTAAACCTTCCTTTCCTCGAACCTCACGGTTATTTTAGAGAAGGGGGTCGGAAATATCTTCACTTTCTTCGTGAATAGTTTCTCTCATAAAAGAGGAGGAGCTTACTTATGGCATGTGGCCGTCGACGTCATCAGATACGTAGTAGCTTCAGTAGTAGATCAGGTTAGGTTAGATTAGGTTGGGTGTACCCAAAGAGAAAGGTATAGTTATGGTACTTTATTGGTAAAGATGTAATGGAATATTCTTCGATTTAAAAACAGTCATTAGTAGTATGAAAATGAGCGTTAAAGCACAGGAGGTGCCAAGAGGTTCCGGAGGTGCCTGAGGTGCCAATTTTTTTTTTTTTCATCCTGGTTTCGAACCCGGAACCTCATGTATGTGAGATAGGTGCATTAGCAGACTACACCATCTTCTCTTATCAACTTTTAAACTATTTTCCATCCTTATCTATATTCTCGGTTCTTATCTCTATGTTCAGATATCACGTGATTGTAAGTTTAAATTTTAAGGCGCGAACATATGGGAAAATCAGTAAGCTTTGGTATCTCTACCATTTACAAAATACCATATGAAGATAGGGTTAACCACGAATTTCGTCAATTATGTATGTTTAGAATGCGTATTAAATGCGTGTACGAACCAATATTAAAACCAATCCTGAAACTAAAGCTTGAACAAATAGTGTCATATAAGGAAAACCCAACACGTCATTGAATCAAAGGTTACATATTTTCATGGTATAAAAAGCTAGATCCATCGTATAGATAAGACTATTTTACAACGTTCACGACACTCATCTAGACCTGCACTCTTCTGGTAAGTATTTTTTTAAGTTCTTAAAGTCATATATATTCGATGATACTCCAATATTCTCTCATTTATCGATATGGATTTAAGTCTGCAACACCCTTTTAACGGACTGGTGGCTGGAGTAACAGGATGTGGAACAAGCGTCTTTGTTGCGAAATTAATTGAGCACAAGGAAATTAGAATTTCGCCCCCACCCGAACAGATAATATGGTGTTATACTGAATACCAAGACAAACTATTTAATTCCATATCGAGTCATACCCCAAGCGTGGAATTTCACGAAGGTCTATTGGATGTAGGCACTTTAAATTCCTACGTTAGAAACTTTGTTATATTAGACGACCTTTTATGCGAAATCGCTAATAACAAGGAAGTTACCAACTTATTTATTCGAGGATCCCATCATCGAAATACCTCAGTATTAATTTTAATGCAAAACCTCTACTACCCAGGAAAGGAAATTCGAACATTGAATCTCAACGCTCATTATCTGATAATCTGCGATTCTACATTTGGCGAAACAGTTATCTCCAGTCAACAGTAAATACTAGTACAGTAATACAGTATCTATTCGTAGACCTCAAATCTACGACCCCGGAAGATAGAAGACTAAAGACCGGGATTTTACCAGGAGAACAAGCCGCCATTTTTCTACCAAAATGACCGGAATAATCGAAGCAAACTTCTTCAGAGTTCAAGGCCAATGGATCGTGAAAGAAATAACACTATTCGTGAAGGAGACGGGCGAACACGAGGTATGGATCTTAAAAGCGCCATTCCCTTTCACGGACTTATCGTCTAAGGATAAAAGACAATGTCAATGGCTTACGAGGAACATTTGCGACTTACGCTGGGACGAAGGAGATCATCCATTCGAAGCTCAGACTGAAATTGCCAAAATCATACGAGAGAAAACCAATACTTTTATAACCAAAGGCTTAGAAAAATCTATCGTGTAACGCCGAAGATTTGGGCTGCCCGAGACTAGTAACTATAATTTGTGGAACGCCTAGAAGTTGTACGTTTCACCGAGACGAAAACAATTGTACGCTCGTGAAAGCTGCCCGATTAGCTACATGGCTCCGCCGAAGAGAGTACACGAGCACTTAGACTTTCTAAAATAT
This sequence comes from Odiellus spinosus, assembly GCA_963920705.1. Classification (NCBI taxonomy): domain Eukaryota; kingdom Metazoa; phylum Arthropoda; class Arachnida; order Opiliones; family Phalangiidae; genus Odiellus; species Odiellus spinosus. Next base: position 3,321,630 of record OY987229.1, read on the forward strand.
CAGAGTTCGTGTAACGCGTGTCAACGAAACGCCGCCATTAAATACGCGAGTAAAGAAGAATTAAAAACCATCGCCGAATGTTGTATAAATATACTGCAGGGTAACGTTTCTCTCACAGATGACGAGAAGAAGCGACTGAAGAAGCATTGCAATTCCATACGTCGCGTGGCCAAGAAAAATACTCCTGCTAAACGAAGACAAATTTTAATTCAAAAAGGTGGATTTCTCCCAATATTACTTCCGATAATCAGTTCGATAGCAGGAGCTATCCTATCTAAAGTTATCAATTAAAGATGGCGAAAAAAATGCTATTAATTTCCGAGGAGACGTTCCAAAGACTTAATTCGGAGAAAGACTTCAAAGTGGATAAAACTTTGGAATTGGAAAAGGTCGATAAAATTAAAGACATTCTCGATGATCCCAATTTCAACAACACGGACAAAATTAATCGCTATAATCACGTGCTCTCGAGGGTTATTAATAAAAGATCGAAGAAAAAAGTTAAAAAACCGAAAATACAAATGCTTCCGGCGTGCCGTCATATATGACTTCGGAATGTTTAGATTTATACAAGTGGTTAGAGTTATCACTGAAAATTAAATGGACTGACGCCGGGGAGTTGATTTACAACAAGCGTAGAGTCGTAGGATCGAACATCGTCGATCTCCTAGCTTATTCAGTATCAAAATCCAAGAAAAAAAATCGCAGTCACGGGCTCGAAAGATCTTCTACGAATTGTTGTATAAAGTGAACGCGCCTAGATCTCTAATAAAAATCCGCAAACGTGACGTCATCCCACCCGAGAAGAGGGAATATAAAGATGAAACGGAAGATGAGTATTATTCTGACGATAGCGGACCAATGAAGGGTCGCGGTTTCTGTAATTGGATTTCATTGTAATATTTATACCAATAAAATACACTTGAATATATTTTCTCGATTCATTTATTAATTAGGCTTTGACATGGAGAGTGGTAATGTCGAGGTTGTCAGTAGATAGAATTTACCGTTTCTGACACAGGTGGTACTCGGTGGTACGGTGGTACCATTTTTTCGACGCCATTTTGTTTTAAATTTTTTTTTTTTTTTTTTTTTTTTTTATATTATGGGTTTCGAACCCGGGACCCATCGGCTGGGGGTTGACGGCTTAGTTAACTTGGTCATTTCAGTTATCTACTTTTCTCCTTAAGCACCGTTTGTTTCTCGGTCATTCCCTTATCTTGGGTAAACATTATCTATTTTTCTCGGCTCTTCTTATATCAAGTGATTGAAAATTTAAATATTAAGGCGCGAAAATATTTTAATCATGGGAAAAATTGTAAGCTTTGGTATCTCTATTGTTTACGATTTACCATATGAAGATAGGGTTAACAACTATTTTCCATCCTTATCTATATTCTCGGTTCTTATCTCTATGTTCATATATCACGTGATTGGAAGTTTAAATGATAAGGCGCCAAATCAAATATAAATCTTTAACCTATACTGAAACCTCTTTAAGCCTTTAACGTTTTCGAATTTCGCGCGGGTCTCCTATCGTATTATCACCTACGCCAGATCTTAAAACTCATTGGAAAAATAAATATATGGAGATATTCTTGATTCTTATCTCTATGTTCATATACCGGTTTAAATGATAAGACGCTAAATCAAATGTGAATCTATAGCCTATACTGAAACCTCTTTAAGGTTGGGCTTTAAGATGTGACCTACATATCAAACTTTTCCAACTAGCCAACTTAAAAATCCGAACAGGCCAAAGCGATATAAAGAGAAAATCATCGTTAATTGTAAGCACAGTTGATATCGATAAACGTCTTAGATTCGAACAATAGAGCGACCGTCCACCGCGGTACCACCTGTGGTGCCTACACTCTGGAAAAAAAAATTCCAGAGACAGGGGGGCTGAAATTCGCGCACGAGAAAATTTTTCTCTGGTCTCGGTCTTTAAACTAGAAATACATTTAAAACTTACCAGGACAAATAGGCTTAGTTGGATTCGTGGAGAATTCTACGCGTATAAAAGCTAGCGACCAATCGAATGCTGTTGGAAGTCTCTCCCTCTCTTATACGCTGAACTCCGTGAATTTAGCTACGCCTATTTCCCGGGTAAGTTTTAATTTATTTCTAGTTTAATATTTGATTTCTTCGTAATTTTATTTACCGATGGATTAGGCGTATTTGAACAAAATCCCTTGTTATTAGGTGTCATTCTCCCTTTTAAAAATCTTCATTCTATTTCCCCGTAGTCGTAGAAGCATCGGGAAAATGCGATGAAATCTTAATAGTATTTTCGTAATTACTTTTCGCGACCCTCTTCTTATTATTCCCGCTGTGTATTTTGGGACGCGAAAATGTCTCTAATCTTATTTCCGTTTTTGTTGAATAATGCCAGTCTACTGGAAGTTTTTTAAGGTAAAACCTTTTTCCTCTGAAGGCTACCGTTGTAGACTTTATAGTCAAGACTTCAATCCTCCCCGAAATCCACTCCTTCCTGAGTTTTGGCGCGGAAAAAGGTTTTATATCAGCTTTTAAATGGATTCCTCGTCGTTTAAATAGCAGCCTAATCCAACAGCAACAAAAATCTACGAACAAATATAAAACTAGAAAAAAATTTCAAACTTACCCGGAAAATAGGCTTAGCTAGATTCACGGCAGGGGCGTCGGAAGCGGGGGGGCAGGGTGGGCTCAAGCCCCCTCGACCATCGAACCTGGGGGGGCTGAGCCCACTCGGATTTCAAGTCCGAATCTACAACACCGACTTTACGAAAAAAAAAAAAAAAAACAAAAAAAAAACAACATAATTCTTATAAAAATTCAGAAATTAATGTAGAGCTTATTTTCCTTCCTCGAAATGACCAGGAGTGTTGGCACCGCTAGAGGTACAAAGTCTATAGAGGCTAAAGCATTTCGCAACTCCCCCTGCTATCTCCCTCGGATTTGCCGATCTACTCGAGAATATATTGCACATTTTATTTGTCAACACGCTAAACATAGGGACAGTTATTCGTTTCCCTCTCCTAGCCGGGCCCGGGCAAGCCCAAACACTAAGGCGAAAATATATTCTCCCTCCTATTTTCTTTTGCCACTGCCTCAGTGCCTCTCGATTAAACATGTTACAGGTCCAGTGACAGCCTTTTAGCTTTGCCATGTTTAAAATAAGATTTAAAATTGCTTATTTATAAATACATAACAAGTGAGCAAAATTAAAAATATCTAAAAAGAACAAATCTGTTTATGATTGGATAATGAAAAGACCTGGTAGTTCAAGTAATAACGAACAACAAAGTAGTGACCAGACTAAGAATAAACCAGTTTCCGATTTCGAAGCCTTGAATAAAGTTGAATCACCATGCTGCTCGAACGAAAGTGGAACATCACAAATTATAGCTCCTTCAACTTTAACCTTCACCCAAAAGTCTCAGTTACCCTCAGAATTACCAACAGAAAGAAATTTTCCGAACGCAAGTTTTTGTCGGTCCTGCCAAAGTAGTTGGTTTAATATATATCAGTGGCTTCATTATGACAGTGTACGTGACGCGGTTCTCTGCTTTTCATGCGCTAAAGCTTTTAAAGAAAGGGGGCACGATCGACATGATGAAAGTCAAGAACTAGCATTCCTCGATACAGGATTTAGAAATTGGAGAAGGGCCCTCGAGAAGTTTAAAACTCATGAAAAAAGTGCGTACCACCTAAAGTCTGCCAAAGTAGCAGCAACTTCTGTTATCCAACTTATCAGTAAGCAATCGAAAGAAGAACAATTGTCCAATAGGCAAGTGCTTCGAGTTATCTTAAGTTCGCTTCGTTATTTAGCGCGGACCGGCCAAGCCATAAGAGGTCACGATAATGATAAAGGAAATTTTCATGAACTGTTACGCGAACGGGCAAAAGACATTCCAGCTCTTAAAATGTGGTTAAATAAAAGAGACAAATGGCTAAGCGCTGACATACAAAACGAAATTTTGGAATTAATGGCGTTAAGTGTTCAGAGAGACGTAATTAAAAGAATTAAGAAAAGTCTATTTTTTTCCCTTATTGCGGATGGAACAACCGACGTCTCAGGTAAGGAACAGTTTACCTTGTGTATTCGGTGGGTTGACCCAGAATCGTTGCAAGCTTTCGAAGGTTTCATTGGCATGTACAACGCACCAGATTCCAAGGCCGCTACTCTATTCGCGGTGATTAAAGACATATTACTACGTATTGATCTTAATTTTGATAATCTCAGAGTACATTGTTTTGATGGGGCTGCAAATTTGTCTGGATCTATTAACCGTTTGAAAGTGAAAGTGGAGGATTTGCAACCAAAATCCATATATGTTCACTGCTGCAACCACGCGTTGGACTTGGTACTTCAAGAATGAGGCCGAAAGTGCGATTTAGCAAACGATGCATTGGCGACGGTTAAGGACGTTTCAAATATTATTTTGGAATCTTCAAAAAGGAAGTCAATTTATACTAACGTCGTAATTACTCCAACGATTAATCAAGAGGATGAGAGAAAAACGATTGATGCTCTTATTCCATTATGTCCA
>OY987229.1:3331164-3363664 GCA_963920705.1 Odiellus spinosus
TTAAAGTAGCTTATTTTTGGTGGCAAAATCACATAACTATTAGCAGTTTCTAATTTTTTATTCGTGTACAGTGAGGGCGGGGCCCGGCCCCGGCAGTGATGGGCATTTTCTCGATTTTATCTATTGCTCACGCTCCAGCTCACGACTCTTTGCTGAGCTTGGAGATGAACTCCACTCCTGACCCATTTCGTTGTTGTTAACTTAAAAACACTCATCTCCCGGCTCTCTCACATAAAATCTAAGTTATAGCCCCTCCACTCACGTAAACGCCCTCCAAGATGGCTCTCCTCTCCCTCTCTCCTTTCCTATTAACCAATATGGCGCCAAAGTTGAAACTCACATCTCATTAAAAAACTCTGGAGCTCATATTCTTCTCCGCTCTTTCTCGGTCAAATAGTAACAGAGCTCATCTATTGAAGCTCTTTTTTGCAAAGCCTCGCGGAGCTAACCTATAATCTCGTTATTTCCTCTCTTCTCCAGTTATTCAAAGTTCACCTCTCTTTAGGCCTTTTGTGAGCTCTCAGTTCTCCTTCTCATCTCATATCCTCTCCTCTCCAGTAACTTAAAGCTCACCTCCCTTTAGAAATTTTTCCAACTCTCAACTCTACCTCTCATCTCCTCTCCAGTAACTTAATGCTCACCGTCCTTTAGAAATTTTCTGAAGTCACAACTCTACCGCCATCTCATTTTAAGCGCTTTTATGTTATTTTGATTAAAGTTTGGGGACTCATTCAATAAGCCTTGTATTTGTACAAAAAATAATATCAAATAAATATCATAGCTCTATTATTGGTTAATATTTTAGCTAGGTTTCATATTAAGGGGCTCAAAACTTATAATTTAAATGTAATATGGGTCGATTGTGTGTTTTCCATATTACATGGTTCACAAACCCATTTATGAATAGGAAAGGCTAATCGGATTCGATCGAGGAATATTTTAAAATGAGCATTAAAGTATGGCCTATTGACGCAAGGAAACGAAAATTGATAATAATTTTTTTAATTAATTAATCAGACTATTAGAAAAGTCAGACCATTAGTAAAGTCTGAATATATACGGTTGAACCGAAAAGTACGGTCTGTTATCTGTCATATCTTGACATCTGGTATCGTCATAAGAGTTTTTGTATTACATAGATATTATCTTTGTTATATAGTGTGTGTGCGAGATTTCAGATTAATGGGCTAAAAAACTAATTTACAAAATTTTCTATAAGAAAGGGTGATCGGATCCAGTCAAGGAATATCTTAAACTGAACCTAAACGTATTGTATATTTGACTAAAAAACCGAAAACTTATTATTTTTTAACCAATTAATAGGGCCATTTGTTAAAGGTCTCTTTTAGTCAAACTTTGAGCGATGATTTAAAAATGATGCCTTTAGATTTAATTTTTTTAAAAATACTACTAAAATAAACCGTTCTCATCAAAGAAAAAGACTAACGGAACATTTACACCAATTTTGGAGTGAGATATTACAAAGAACAACCCAAACTGCCCATAGGAATTTTGGGTAACGTAATGTTAAAATTTTTTGTTTCGCCACTGGTAAAATTTTATTGTGATAGTAAACTAGGGCTGTGTCCTCACCTTTCTACCACAAAAATAATCATTTAACCATTATAGTCTGCGAATACAAATCAATTGAAGTTTAGCTCGATAATGTTAAAGATAGGCAACATCGTTGTATTCGACGATGGAGTAGACTGTCTTCCCCCACCTGAAATCAGTTGAAATTTTGAATATTAGTAGACACACGATAGATAAAGATTCTGGGAAAATATCGTTTTGTAACTGCCATGGGATTTTTCTCAGCAACGATTTAAATTACCCAGAATTTTGACATAATTTGAGGTGCGGAAGCCCAAAATTCCTGTAAAAGTGTTCAATCTGCCGAACAACAAAGTTTTGCAGCAAAGCAAATTCAAGGAGCGAGGCACAGACTATACAGCTAACTCGTATAGTCTTTGTGTTCTAAAAAAACAAAGAGAAATAACACCTCAAAAGTATACTGTAGTGGTTTTTATTAAGAAACACATTATTAGTAATTCGACGATAAATAACAATTTTAGTGGCATTATATTTCAAACAATGTTAGGTAAATCGTCCAAATCACTGGCATCGTCGCAGACTGCACGCAATTTATATTGATACCAGCTACCTCTATCTTCGTGTCGTTTATAGCTCAGGCACCAAATAAGGCTGCTAACGTGAGCACAAGTTCTGATGGTCAAGTTCCCTCCTTTACAGTTGCAATACCATGAAATAACTGAATCAATCCCGATACCATTAGGAATGTATCGAATCAAAGCCTGATGCGTGGCTGAGGCTGAGAACTGACTCCCTACGCGAACACGAATTAGGTCTTTTTCCACATTGTTTGAAATATAATGCCACTAAAATTGTTATTTTTCGTCGAATTACTAATGTGTTTCTTAATAAAAACCACTACAGTATACTTTTGCGGTGTTATTTCTCTTTGCTTTTTCAGAACACAAAGACTATACGAGTTATCTGTATAGTCTGTGCCTCGCTCCTTGAATTTGCTTTGCTGCAAAACTTTGTTGTTCGGCAGGTTGAACACTTTTACAGGCATTTTGGGCTTCCGCACCTCAAATTATGTCAAAATTCCGGGTAATTTAAATCGTTGCTGACAAAAATCCCATGGCAGTTACAAAACGATATTTTCCCAGAATCTTTATCTATCGTGTGTCTTCTAATATTCAAAATTTCAACTGATTTCAGGTGGGGGAAGACAGTCTACTCCATCGTCGAATCCAACGATGTGGCCTATCTTTAACATTATCGAGCTAAACTTCAATTGATTAGTATTCGCACACTATAATGGTTAAATGATTATTTTTGTGGTAGAAAGGTGAGGACACAACCCTAGTTTACTATCACAATAAAATTTTACCAGTGGCGAAACAAAAAATTTTAACATTACGTTACCCAAATTCCTATGGGCAGTTTGGGTTGTTCTTTATAGACCCAAGTTTTGTTATTTAACCGACCACTGTCTAGGGTTCACCTCAAATTCGGGCAGAGTCCCCAATTTCGGGCGGTTACCCCCACTTCGGCGTTATTCTCCCGCGAATCGGTACGTCCTAAAGGGTAAATATCAAAACTTGGGTCTATTAAAAGTGTAATATCTCGCCCTAAAATTTATATAACTGCTCCATTCAACTTTTACTGGGATAAGAAAGGTTTACTTTAGGAGTATTTCAAAAAGTAAAAAATTAAATCTATAGACATCATTTTTAAATCATCGTTCAAACTTTGATCAAAAGAGACCTTTTACAAATGGCCCAATTAATTGGTTAAAAAATAATTGTCAATTTTCGGTTTCCTGTTGCCAAAAATCGTAGCGTGAGTGCCAATCGTTCTTCAGCAGGAATTGGTTCTCTAAACAAAGTTTCTTGTTTTTCAATATGGGTTTTAACAGCTTTTGAGAATATCTACAAAGGTATCTTCAGACATTCGAAGATAGTTTCTGTAATCATTCGCGTCTTCTTTCAGCTCCAAAATAAGAGAGTTGTAGGTTCCTTTTTCTTTTCTCTTCGCTATCCAGTTCTTAACCCACACCTTTCTTTTCTTTACTTGGTTCTTTTTTTTTTCTCTTCATCTACTATAGCCACAATGCCAATCAGGGCAATTTTTCTTTTTCTAGAATAATCATCCTCCAAATCCATAATATTCGTTTTTTATATTGTCGAAGTTAAACCAAAAACCGGAGCGTAACAGCTGAAGTTTCCTTAAGCCTTAAAAATCACGAGTATATACGCATAGCAGACGATTATATATTTTTTTATTACAAATAATGGGCTCCATCTGGGTGGCTTGAGCCCCGATTAGCATATCAAGGGGAAAATAGTTCTCTTGTGGCCATCTCGTGGCGAAGAAGAGAACTTAAACTTAAAAAAAAAACGGTCTGACTGGTAAGGTAGTGTGAATGAGTGGACTGACCTGACTGGTCGGCCCGACATGTCAAGTCGACTAGTTGGGGTTTTGTCAGCTGACAAAAGTTGGATAATCTGAACGCGCCTTGACACGACGTTATCCATTAGTGATCCGTGATCTATAGTAATAATATCTCAAATATTTTTCAATACGTATAATTGTAACTGGTACTAAACAGCAAATGACCATCAGTCGTTATTCGGCTATTGCTATTCGCGAAAACTTTCTGCGTAAAGAAAGCCTTTCACACCTGTCCTACACGTTATAATTTTATTGCTAAGGGCAATCGCCGATTTCCCAAAGCGATATAAAGAGAAAATCATCGTTAATTGTAAGCACAGTTGATATCGATAAACGTCTTAGATTCCAACAATAGAGCGACCGTCCACCGCGGTACCACCTGTGGTGCCTACACTCTGGAAAAAAAATTCCAGAGACAGGGGGGCTGAAATTCGCGCACGAGAAAATTTTTCTCTGGTCTCGGTCTTTAATATTTAATTTCTTTGTAATTTTTTTACCGATGGATTAGGCGTATTTTAACGATTAAGGAATCGATAAAAATTACTATTTGATAGGCGTCATTCTCCCTTTAAAGAAAAGGATAAATCATATCCAGGTTTCGATTTGTCGCGTTTTGAAATGAAGTTTTTAATTCCAGAGACTTGGATATACGTAATTTACGACAAAAGCTCGTGACTTATTCCGTAAAAGTAATTTACGTCCAGTCGCGTAAAGACTGAAGCGAACAGGGAGCGCGACGTCATAACTTAAACAATAGCCAAACTAAGGGACCCACGCGTTCCTACCTGTCTGTCTCAAGCCGGATTCACACAGAACTCTTTTCGCGCGTTTCGCGCTCGTGCGCTCATAGAAACATCATTATCGCACGAGCTTGAAACGCGTGAAAATGTGTCTGTGTGCATCCGCCTTTAGTCTTTCGAAATTAGTCGCACACTAATATAAATTACAGACGAATGAAATATTTAAGTCACATTCTAAGAAATTATCAAGTAGATACTTTTTTTTTCATATTATTTATTTAACTATAACTTTATAACTTCATAGACCGTGCCTTTTATATATCTTTCACCAGTAATTTAAAATTTCTAACCTTTAAATCCACTTTATTGAAGCGCGAAGCAAAAAAAGGTTTCGTATAACTTAATATAAATACGCTTATGTTGATAAAGAATTCAATAAATTAAAAATCCGTCAAATTTTTATTTCACTAACAACCGTTTTAGATATATTATCATTTATTTATTTTCGAAAGCTCGTTTAAATCAATATCAATTTTTTTTTATTACTTTGCTTATATTTCTGAGATATTTTCGGTTTCTACGAATTTGAGGGTTGGATATTTTATCTCGTAAAGTCTTCAATTTTTCATTCCAATTGCGTAGATACGTTTCCTTTTCCGTTTCATTTCTGTTATTGAAATTTCCATTAGGCGCGAGAAAAAAATAGCAGATTAAATATTAGGCATCTTACGTGACAATGATTGTGCAAACGTCTTCGGTATGCTCAGAAACGAGATCTCCATATATCGTCATATATAATTTGACAGGTTTGGACATCATCTGGTTGAAAGATATCTCGTAATAATTCACCAATACGTCAAGATCTTATAAAATTTATATAAATATACTATTATTCGACTGTCTTATAGAAAAGTGCACTTGAAAGGTAAGGCTTTACCTAGAGCTCAGGATTGGTATAACTTTCGTTAAATGAAATCATCGGATTTTATAATTTGCGGTTTTACGTAAACAAAAAATTCATCTGAAATTAAAATATCTAACGATAGTTAAGTTATTTATTATCCGATTCCGAGCTCTAGCTTCGCCAAATTCGAGAGTCGAAAATATGGGATTTGAGTCACGCTAGGTAACACTTACCAAAGCACTAGTATTTAATTGGTTTGAAAACTTAGATTGAATTTAAACGTCAATATTTTACACCGAACTTTTTATCAAGCGACACTTGTACTTCTTTCGGAAGTGTCTTTTCCTCGAGTGCCCGGTTTTGTAGGTTTCTGGAAAATATTGTATCGGTGAGGGGGGAGGCATTCTTTCAGTCGGCGCAAAAAGTTCACTCCCCTACTATAGAGAAGTATCACTTCGTAGCTTTGACCATGGCAACACATCGCCCACCTCCATTCAAGATTACCACACAATCGGCTAACAAAACCAAGGCCCACAAATCCTACACCCATTTAATTTATTCAGCGTCGTTATTTTAGTCGTTGAAATTCTAAGAACTATAAAACATACTTTTGTCGCTTCGTCGTATCCACAGCCACTTCGTTATACCCACAGTATGAGCCGTCCGATATCACTCGAGTTACCAGAGATTTAGTAAATATATTTAGATATTTTAGAAGTAAAATATACTACGTATACTAAATAAACCATTTTACCCCAAGTCCAATACACTTGCCAGAAGTTCCGGAAGGGGAAAATCTAATACTCCAGGAAGAAGCAGTTCTTGAGCAAGTAGTGCTTCAGAGAGATTACAATGAATTCTTGTAGGTATATTTAACAGTGTAATTGTATTATCATGCCTATAGTATATATTCTACGAATGTTTATGTTTTATTGTGACAAGCTATCGTATAGAATGTAAATAGATTTGCGCTTGAATAACGTTTACGCTTCCATGAAATGCTTGGATAAAACGTGACGAAATATAGAGAATGCTTGAGGTTTAGTTCGTGAGTGAATTAAAGCTGGCCGCTCTAAAACAACTACGGACTTTTAAGTTTGTAATTAAAATTAACCAATTTCGATTACGTGCAAAATACCGTAGTGAGAGTTTCCGTCCGATTTCCATTTAGTTAGCTATCTAGCTTGATGAAGAAATATGCATGTCGTAAAACGTATTTGCGTCTTTTCTTTTGCGTTAGGTTCTGATTTCGAGATTTCACTTTAATCAGTTTCTAATAACTAAGTTTTTTAAGAAATTTGGAATTACTGACCTTCGCAGCCGAAATTCGTAGGGATCAATCCGACGGGGTTAACGCAACGAAAGATTTATGGGCAGACATTGTTTCCGACAGCTAAAAAAAATTAGTAGAAAAAAAAAAAATGTATATTCTGAATATTTTTTAGACCTAGTATCTTATCTAATTAGTATTTTTATTTAATTGTATATAAACCCTTACCCATCACCCAGAAAGTCAGGTAATGTTTTGATTATGGTCAATAAAGTATAAGAAAGTTTTAAGCTGAGTTTATTTTATTTCGCCTACACGACTGCAAGTAACATAATTTTTGGTGCCGAAACCCGGGAGTTGTCGCGTCTTACTAAGTTTAAAGTCGCGAAGTCGTGTTTTGCGAGAATAGAAACCAAGCTCAAGTTGACCATTCAAGTAATCAATGGAGAAGTTAAAGAAGACGAGAGGTACGATCCGTACAAGGACCACAAGGATCATTCACAAGTTAAGAGAATTAGCCGACGATGAAGAATTCGATGATGAACAAGCTGATCAACTCATCGACCAACTCGAAGACAAGGGCAGGAAGTTGGAGGATTTAAATGCGCAAATTCTAGATTTAATACCGGACACAAACGAAGACGAAATTGACGACGAGACTAACACATCTGAAGAATATAGCGAATCCATTATCGATATGAGGAGAACGATTCAAAAAAGGAAAGTCATTAACGGAGAAGTACCAAGAATCACAACTGAACGGGAAGTAAAAGTACAAGTCAAGTTGCCTCGTCTTACCATTCAGTCCTTCTCCGGCGAAGCCACAAAATGGCACAGTTTTTGGGGACAGTTCGAGACCACTATTCACCAAAATGGACATTTAGCAAGTATCGATAAATTTAATTATTTAAAATCGTATATGGAAGGAGTGGCGGCCAGTGCCATTTCCGGATTAATAATGACTCCAGAAAACTACCTGAAGGCCATAGAAATTTTAAAGAATCGGTTTGGGAAGAAGACCGTCGCCATGCGAAGCCATATGAATATACTGACGAGTTTAACATCGGTCAAGAGAGCCAGCGATATTCAAGGTTTACGACAACTTTACGACACATGCGATACCCAAATCAAGAGCCTAGAGTCATTAGGAGTTAAGCTAGAAACGTATAGTAGCATGCTATACTCTATTCTGCTGAATGTAATTCCTTCGGACATTCAACTAGAATACACAAGGAAGCTAGAAGATGAGGACGTCTGGGACACTGTCGCCGTACTAGAACATCTACAAAAAGAACTTGAAAGTAGAGAAAGAGCGGCAGCTGGCAAGTCGGAAGAATGCTACAGTGACAGACGGCTAGAATCTCAAGTCACTCGCAGTAAGATACATATGCCTAATCCTGCATTTTCAAGATATCCTAGAAGGCCCTCTACCACTGCCGCCCTAAGTACAGCAGTATCACAAGTTTGCATATTTTGCAAAGAAAGTGGCCACAAACCAGAAGCTTGCAATTCCACTACCTTAGACCAGAAGATGAACAGCATCAAGTTACAGGACAGATGCTTCATATGTCTCTACACGGGTCATCAAGCACGCAGATGCAGATCGTCAATTCAATGCAATATTTGTGGTAAACGTCACCATACATCCATATGCAAAGAAGGGCACTCGGAAAATCAGAGAACTCAAAATTCACTAGAAGAAACATCAAAGAACAGCGTGGCTACCCTAATGACAGTTCTACCACCTGCCATGCCACACGAAGATCAAGTTTTTCTTCAAACCGTAGTTGTCCAAGTACAAAGAGGAACCCATCAAGTCCTAGCAAGATGTCTACTTGACAATGGAGCCCAGCAATCGTTCGTAAGAGAAGATTTGTCAAGACAATTAAACTTACCAATCATTTCAGAAGAGACAGTCTTAGTAAATTCATTTGGATCAGATGAAGGCGTGCTACAGAAACAGAAGCGAGTCCGCATCACACTTGGCAGTATTATCGATCCAGATAATTGCGTACAGCTCGAAGTTCTAGAAGTTCCGACAATCTGCGGCGCTCTAGTCAGTATTCCTGGCCATAGCATTAGACGACAGATGGAAGAGAAGGGGATAATATTAACGGACAGAACTGAAGTAAATGGCATCGCAGCTCCCACGGAATTGGGAATCCTTATTGGCGCCGACCATTACTGGTCCGTAGTACCTGGCAACATAGTTCGGCTAAGAGGAGCACTAGTAGCGGTGGAAAGCTGCTTTGGCTGGTCTCTGCAAGGACCGGTACCAGTATCCGTAAATGTCGCATTAAGATCATCAACTATTATGATGTCAGTCACGGAAGAGCAATCGCTATCAAAATGTCTACGCCAGTTTTGGGAGCTTGAAACCCTTGGCATACAAGAAGACGCTCAATTATCAAAATCCGATTGTGAAACCATCAATCAACACCGATCTCGTATCAAGTTCAAAGAAGGTCGTTATCAAGTTCAATTACCATGGAAGAAAACTCATCCGCCACTTAAAGATAATTTACCCATCGCTATGAAAAGACTAAATAGCCTGGTGAAACGCTTTCAACTGGAACCCGCGCTTTACGAAAGATACGAAGAAGTTATAACGGACTACCTAAAGCAAGGAATTGTAGAAATGGTACCAAGGGCAGAAATAACCACCCCGACCGGAAAATCCTTCTACATTCCACATTTCGCGGTCCTTCGAGAAAAGAAGAAAACTACCCAAATCAGAGTGGTTCATGATGCGTCATCTAGCGAGAAAGGAGCTCCATCACTTAACGACTGCCTCTTACCCGGTCCTAACCTGAACCCTAATCTCCTGTTTATACTATTGCAGTTTCGAAGACATCGTATCGCCTTGATCGCAGATGTAGAGAAAGCCTTCCTACAAATTTCACTTGATCCCGTAGATCGCGATTTTGTGCGATTTCTATGGATTAAACGTCTACCTGATATCAATAAACAGCCGGAAATCCTTCATCTTCGTATGACGCGAGTTCTATTCGGCGTCACGGCAAGTCCCTTCCTCCTCACGGACACGCTCAAATATCATTTTGAACAGAATCAAGAGAAGTACCCGGAAGCCTGTGATCTCCTTAGTAAGAAACTTTATGTCGATGATTTTATCTCCGGGACCGAAACACTCGACGAAGCTCGCAAGATTTATCAAGACGCCACTGATGTTTTCAAAATGGCTAGTATGAACCTTCGCAAATGGGTAACCAATTCCGAGGAGCTCAAAGATATATGGAAGTCAGAATCGGGGGTTCTCGAATCAACATCAGAGCCAAAAGATCAAGAACTGAAGGTCCTAGGCATTTCATGGAAACCAAAAGCAGATGTACTTACTTTCGATGTCACCGACCTACTGGAGTTTCTGCTAACCAAAAGAGACACGAAACGTGGAGTTTTACAAGCCACTTCCAGAATCTTTGACCCGCTGGGTTTGATATCACCCATACTCATCAGTGTCAAATGTTTATTTCAAAGACTATGGATTTTGGGCATAGACTGGGACGACAATCTACCAGATGAGATTCAAATTGAGTGGGATCAATGGTGCCAAGATCTTACCGCCATTCCTCAAATAATCATTCCAAGGTGTTACTATAACACGCAAGGAGAACCACCTATCCGTTGCGAGGTCCATATGTTCTGCGATGCGAGCGAAAAGGCGTACGGCGCCATAACGTATCTACGTTATCAAACGATTTCCGGAACGATAGGAGTATCATTAATCGCCTCCAAAACAAGAGTATCTCCTTTGAAGAAATTAACAATCCCCAGATTGGAGCTGATGGCAGCGTTAGTAGGAGCAAGATTACTCAAGCATAGTCTGGAAGTTTTCGAAGGCAACATAACGGAATATCGATGTTGGTCGGACTCTGAAATAGTCTTGCATTGGATAAAGGGACAATCCAAGCAGTGGAAGCCATTTATTGAAAATCGCATCGTAGAGATACAGAGCTTAACCGAACCTCAACGGTGGGGACATTGCGCTGGACAAGAAAATCCGGCAGACTTGCCATCTCGCGGATGCAGAGTTAAGGATCTACTCAACAACAATTTATGGTGGAAAGGTCCAACCTGGCTGTCCCAACACGAAGAATCATGGCCAAAGAATAAGTTTAATTCACCGGAAGATTTCGAAGTTGTTTTAAGGGAGAAACGTCAAAAAATCGTCCTTACCTGTGTTAGGACGCCAAACGAGTCACTCCTTAAGATGGACAAATTTAAATCGGCTAGTCAAGTGTTTAGAACAACTGCATGGATATTGCGTTTCGTCCATAACGCAAGAAGTCCCGATGGAGAAAAGATTAAAGGTCCATTGACAGCCGAGGAAATCCAGGCTTCGAAACTCTTATTGGTACGACAAGTCCAAGCGGAAAGTTTCTTTGAAGAAAGAAGATTGTTAGAAGAAAAACGCCCGCTACCATCGTCATCCAAACTCAGCCAATGCGCTCCATTCCTCGATCAAGGTCTCATCAGACTAGGAGGCCGATTACAATTCTCCAATCTTGAGTATCCGCATCAACATCCTATGATCTTACCTGGAAGTCATCGCCTTTCCGAACTATTGGTTAAGGACAGTCATTGGCGAACCATGCATGGAGTGTTAAATAGTACCATTACTCAGCTCAGGGAGGAATTTTGGATTCTTCAAGGACGTAGACTGGTCAAGAAGATACTGGGACGATGTTACACGTGTAAACGTTTTCTAGCCAAGCCAGGCTCTCAAGTTGTAGCCCCGTTGCCGTCCGATCGTGTCATCGAGTCACCACCCTTTACTATCACCGGAATTGACTTCGCAGGACCTCTATACGTACGGGACCACAGTAATGTCAAAGCCTATATTGCGCTCTTTACCTGTGGAGTCACGCGCGCAGTCCATCTTGAAATAGTCACCGATCTTAGCGCCGAGAAGTTCATGCTAGCCTTTCGCCGATTCTTGTCAAGGCGGGGAGTTTGCCGCACAATATACTCCGATAACGCGAAAGCCTTCAAACGCGCGGAAAAAGACATCAAGGCGCTATATAGAACGTTGCGAGAAACTACAGTTCAAGATTTTGCTGGTGACAAGGGAATCAAATGGATTTACATTGTGGAGCGTGCCGCCTGGTGGGGCGGATTTTGGGAGAGGCTGGTAAGATCAGTCAAGACTTGCTTGAAACGCACTTTAGGAAGAACCTCGCTTAACCTTGAAGAATTGACCACCACGCTCACAGAAGTAGAAGCAGTACTGAATTCAAGGCCGCTAACTCATACTTTCACGGAAGTTGGTGAACCCGCGCCCTTGACACCGGCTCATTTTCTGGTTGGCCAACGACTCACTAGCTTGCCAGATCAAGATTTTGCAATAGCCGCCCTCAATGTCAAGGAGAAGCAGTTAACCAAAAAACTCAAGCACCGACAAATGATATTAAATCAATTCTGGTCTAGATGGCGCAGCAATTATCTTATGGAGTTAAGATCAGCTCATATCACCGCCCATGTCAAGAATCCTGTGGAATTCAAAACTGGAGATATTGTACTCGTGGAGGAAAAACATCTACCCAGACAATCATGGCAGCTTGCAAGAATACAAGAAGTACATCCCGGCAGGGATGGGAAGGTCCGATCGTGCTCGTTACGCTTACCTGGGGGCGCTATTTTACGTAGAGCAATTCAAATGTTGTATAATTTAGAAATAGAATCAAATGAACAAGTCATTGACGGGGAGGATGTTTCCGACAGCTAAAAAAAATTAGTAGAAAAAAAAAAATGTATATTCTGAATATTTTTTAGACCTAGTATCTTATCTAATGTAAATTAGTATTTTTATTTAATTGTATATAAACCCTTACCCATCACCCAGAAAGTCAGGTAATGTTTTGATTATGGTCAATAAAGTATAAGAAAGTTTTAAGCTGAGTTTATTTTATTTCGCCTACACGACTGCAAGTAACAGACATAGGCACTATTCACTCTGAAATTTTCATCGCAAACGAGTACGTTATAATTGTAATACTCTCTTCATACGAGGCGAAATTAGTCGGCATGGTTTAATCAGTTTTAACCGAGGTTAACGTAGCCTTCTTATTACAATAAACCTCGGTTAAATATCCTCGTCTGAAGAGGGTATAACCCTTTATTCTTTCTACAATTTTAACAGTTTTTCTTATAGGATTTTTCGAGTTTTTCCAAGCCATAAATGCGATACTATAGACTTTAGAATTTCAGAAATATATTGATCGTTGTTGGAGAAAAATAACAATTATCAAATTTGGCGCAATTTCTTTCAATTTTAAAGCGAAATTACTAATTTGACCAAAATTTTATTGGTTTAGCTGGATAATTTTAAATTGGCACATTTATGTTAATTTTTAAAGTATTTAACCACAATGGCCTATTTTTATCGATTTCAAGTGGATTTATCCAATTTGGCCTATTTTTATCGATTTCAAAATTACTTGTCCAATTTGACCTATCTTTATCCATTTTAAAAGGATTTATCCGATTTGGCCAGCTCATTGAATGAAGTAGTTTCAAAAATTTTAATAATAAAGATAATTAAAAAACAGGAATAATAATTAAAAAAAAACAAAAAAAAACTAAAAATGCGGATATTCCGCCAAAAACTTAGCGTTCGCCCAAGCGCGCTAGCTAAGGTGTGGTAGTTCGTTGGAGGCGTTAGGTAAAGATTCTTGAACCTTAGCTGACCATTGGAGGGTCGCGATGGCCCGGGGACAAGGGGTAAAATTATCTCGCGGGTTTCCTATACAATTTTTAAGGATAAAAACGCCTAAATCTTCAACCAAGACAACCATTCTGCTCTCATCTTTCGACTCGACCTATCCAAAACTAAGATGGCCAACCAACTTCCCGATCTGACGTAAGTACTTTAAGAATAGAAAATCTCGGTACTTTAAGTTGGATATAGTTTTAGAATTAACTTTGTTTAATTTCGAGTCGTTTTTAATAAACAACTGCCTGGATATATTTAGAAATATAGTTTTAGAAATTGATTACACACTAGGTTGAGGGGTATAAAACATATTCCAACTTGAAGTACCGAGATTTTCAAAACCTTAAATTTTGGAGATATTTTACATTTTTTTTATAATAGCCGCGTTAAGCTGTAGGCCTCTGCCTCAACCCCCGGAAGCTTGGCGTACTCGCCGCGTCGGTCTTCGGTGGAGGGCGAGGTCGCCGGTAGCGCATTGTCGGACCCCGACGCGTCCGTCGTGCTCTTTTCGGGGATCGGATGCCCGGAGTGCTTAGGCGGAGGCTTTGAAGCCCCTTTTTGGGAGGAGGGGAATCCCGCCGCGATCCCTGAGCAGCGTCAGAGGGAGGGAGCTCTGCAACGGAGAGGGACACCGTCGCCGCGACCCGCCGCCATTTCGCGGAGGGGTACGCGGTCATTGACGCCCCGGACCGAACCGACACCCCTGGCTCGAACCTCCGCACTCCCCCCACCCGGACGCCCACTCAGTCGTGTAAGATTCATCAACTTCTCAAACTCAATTAGTCGCAATTTTTTATAATATACATTTTTCTAGCATCCTCGCCCACTTCCTCTTACTTGCCGGCCGATTTGAGATCCAGTACGGGGAGTACCCCACCGCTTATTAAAATTAATGTATGCCCACAGTCGCTATTTTCCCCCTGCCCACATGCTGACCTCAACGATGTACCCCCCATACAGGAGAGTTGTGGGATGCAGATGTGGTACAACCAGCGGCGTATAAGTTGTAAGTAGAATTACGTTTAAATAATCTTAAAATTGTATGTTATGTTAATATTTTTGTACTCGTGTGCAGACGTCATATCATCGTAGATGGTGTGGAGGATGATGTGGGAGAAGTTGAAGGTGTAGTGGAGAATGAGCCGGTGATTGGTGAGTGACCTTCCTAATGACGATGATGAGGAAGATGATGATGATTTTGACGACGCTAATGACGATGGATATGGGAGTGGTGATGATGTTGGTGAAGCAGTGGTCAACATTATACCGTAAGTTTCAAAATTATATTAGGTTATTTATAAAATATATATATTTGAGAGGGAAACGTGTGATATAGTCATATTTTATTTCCTCTTTCCAGTGGGTGGGATTTCAACGCGTTAAACACCACAGGACGGTGTCCGTTGGTTGGACATTTATTTATATGTATGTGGTGTGGTGGGGACTGGATGACGTCGATAGACTACGCCAATCTATGTGACGAGAATGCCCGCGTTCTCTACTGTGATAATGTGGAATGTGTACATTCGGGAACGGCGGTATATTACATAAAATTAGACGTTGTATTCGTATGTTCGGGACATGGTACCGAATATCCATTGTATTATTCTAACCCATAAACATACGAATACAGTGCCTAATTTTATGTAATATACCTTAACCAAAATATATGCCGGCCGCCTTGTCGGACCCTGACGACCCGCACGTGCCCGTCGTGCTCTTTTCGGAGATGGGGTTTCCGAAGCCCGCATTGCCGGAGTGCGACGGGCGCGCGATCTCCCTGATCGACCGTCGCTGCCGCCAACCGCTAGCCCCGTCCGCTTAGGCGGAGGCTTTGAAGCCCTTTTTTGGGAGGAGGGGAATCCCGCCGCGACCCCTGAGAGAGGGACACCGTCACCGTGACCCGCCGGCATTTCGCGGAGGGGTACGCGGTCATTGACGCCCCGGACCGAACCGACACCCATGGCTCGGTGAATATCACGACTTATATGTCCAATCCGACGTGTTACTATTAGCGGATATCTTCCAAAATTTTCGGACCATGTGCATGGACTATTATGGGTTAGACTGCGCACATGCTTTCACCGGACCTGGTTACGCTTGGGAAAGTGCCCTGCACATGACGAGGGTGAAACTGGACCTCCTGCTGGACCCCGACATGCATCTTTTTATCGAGAAAGGCATAAGGGGTGGAGTGGCTATGATCAGCCATAGGTTTGCCCAGGCGAATAATAAGTACTTGCCGGATACTTACGATCAGTCAAAACCCACTAGCTACATCGCTTATGTTGGTATGTTTTTTTTCTCTCGTCTCCAAAGGACATTATTTATTTATTTATTTATTTTTGACAGACTGCAACAATCTGTACGGTACTGTGATGGGTGAGAAGCTGCCTATGAGAGGGTTCAGATGGGTTGAACCATACCCCAATCTCGTAGACGAAATTATTCTAAACCATCCCGACGACGGCCCTATCGGTTACATTCTCGAGGTTGATCTGGAATACCCCGATAATCTACATCATGAGCATAACTGCTACCCTTTAGCCCCAGAAAAGCTTGTAATTAAGGTTTCTGAATTATCTACGTTCTCGAAAGACCTGCTGAATGAGCTCGGTTTGAAGGAAAAAGACAGTTTCCCTAAACTTGTCCCGTTCCTTTACAAAAAAGAGAAGTACGTGATACATTACAGGAACCTTAAATACTACCTTTCGAAGGGGATGATTGCTAGCAAAGTTCATCGGGTTATAGCATTCGAACAGGGGGCATGGTTGAAACCCTACATCGACTTCAACACCGAGAAGAGGAAAATGGCAACCAATGATTTCGACAAAGATTTCTTCAAACTCATGAATAACGCGGTCTTTGGTATGTAACCTAACCTAACCGATAGCAATTTTTATATATATTTTTTTTTAATAGGTAAGACCATGGAGAATCTTCGAAACCGCATAAATTTCCATCTCGTCCAGACGCCCGAACGGGCGATTAAGAAAACCAACTCACCAACCTTCGAACGATTCACCATCTTCCAAAACGATTTAGTTGGAATCCGCTGCATGAAGAAAAGCCTAACGCTGGACAGACCCATCTATACAGGATATGCCATCCTCGACCTATCCAAGCTCCTCATGTACCGTTTCCATTACGATACCATTCGGCGCAGTACGGGGATGCCGCCAAACTTTTGTTTACCGACACAGACTCCTTGACGTATCACATCGAAACCGAGGACCTTTACAGAGACTTCGCTGACAACGCCGATGCCTACGATTTCTCCGGTTATCCAAGAGATCACCCGCTTTACAGTGATGTCAACAAGAAGGTCCTCGGTAAATTCAAGGACGAATTAGATGGGACTCCAGTTCAGGAATTTTGCGGTCTAAGACCGAAAATATATTCAATGATATCTGCCGCAAAGGGCATCTGTCGCAGGGTCGTCAAAAAGAATGTTCGCCATGCGCAGTACCGTGAATGTTTACTAAAACATAAACTTACCATAGAATCCATGAAACGGATCGTTAGCAAAAAGCATGAATTATTCACGGTTAAACAGATCAAACTATGCCTCAATCCATGTGACGACAAGCGATACATCATGGACGTAATCTCTACCCTTTCTCATGGCCATTTCAAAATTCCAAAGGAATAAATTTATTTTTTCGATATTTTGTACTTGTAAAAATGATAATAATTATTATTATTATTATTATTATTTAAATTGAATATTTTTCTTTAATTGAATAATATTTCAATAATAAATATAGTGTGAAATCAAACTTTGAAATTATTTATACTTAAGCTTATTATTATTTATAAGCCTAAACCAGAGGTCAGGGCAGAGGGGTTGCCCCGCGCCTACCGCGCCGCGTTGGTAAATTAACCGCGCGCGTTTGAAATTTGAATCGCCGCCCTCCCGTCAATTATATGTGTGAAACTTAGGTTAGGTTGGCTTAGATTAGATTAGGTGAGGTTAGATTAAGTTAGGTTAGATTAGGTTAGTTTAAATTAGGTTAGGTTAGATAAAAACACAAGTATTTTTGTTAAAAAAAGTTTATTGAAAATCTCTTATACATAAATTCAGAAATCATTTTATCATTAACATTTTTATCTTTTTTAAATCTTGCACATATATTAAACAATTTAACACCTCTACATCTATACAATGCAAAATAAACACAATATCCGCCACAAGTCATACTAAAGTTCCCTTGTAATTGTTTGGAGTTAAATGTAACAGTTATACTGTTTCTTTCCACAAAATCGTTAAATTTAAACATGTCGGGCGGGTTACCGAAACTGTCAAAGAACTCTATTCTTATTACGAGAAAAATAGATAGCCGTCCAATGTTCGCCTTCGGTATGTGATAATCCCGTATTTACAATATAGAGTGAAGTTTTGGGCAATTTATCGGCTGCGAAAATACCTCGAAACAGACCTTTAGAGAACGAATCTTTTTCCATTATTTTAGCTAACTGCTGAGAGTCCATTTTCTAATTGGTATAATCGTAAATAACGTTACTGTTTTTGTTAATTTCAATTAAATTTTGAAACTCTGCGTAGTATAATACGCTAACAGTCTTCGGTAAATCCTTGGCGAACTTTAATTCTAAGCGCAAATTACCATGCTTTATCAACTGAAATTACGAAGCTGAACAACTGAGGTCAGCACTCAAATCAAATACGAAAATACAGTTCCCTCCAGGTAAAGTTCCCTTCGTCAATGAACCATTGGGATGTTTGAGTGAAAAGATTAGTGTACGATCTCATGTACTGATGTCCCTCGAAATTAGGGGTTAAAGGCTTGTGAGGAACGCTAGTTCCGTCGAGGTAGAGAGCGATATGATTTAAATCAAAGTGTTGGAAATTAAAGGGTGACTGGGTATAATCGCCTAGATAGGCGTTCTGTTCTACCAGAGTTTGGGTAATTGTCCCATAAAGAGATTATCTCTAACGCAGATTTTACTTCCACTGTTTATGGAAAAAGAGTTACACTCCGTTGGAGTTATTGGATATTTCATGGTAGCTAGCTCGAGACATTTGGCGTGGGCAATTGTAATCTCGGGAGTTAATTTTACTTTTCTGATATACAGGGAAGCGAGTTCGTAGTGTACCTTCTATCTAACGCCACCCGCTAAGGTTTGAATACAAAATTCGTTGGAGCTTTTAATAAATTTAAATTTCAGGTCAATCATGTTCGGAATAAAACGTGACTGTTGACACAAGTCCGCACCGATCATATCTATAGTCCCTTGTTTGGCTCTTTTCTTGAATCCTTCATTTTCCGACGGGGCATTGAATTTTCCGGCTGTATCCTTGTAGTACATGGCGGCCGTTAGAAAACTCGTTTTCGCAGGTCCACCAAATGTCACGGTTGTTTGAAACATGGCCTTGTAAGCATAGTTCTGCGGCGATGGCGTTACCGATCTATCGCCCAAGGAAACGTGAACCTCGCTAAAAAGGCTCGAATGAAACAGATTCACGGGCGCTACCACGTCCGCCGGTTTGGTGATTACCCCAGCCGCATTGAGTACTGCCGCCGCTGGAATTGTTCTCCCGTCCGCTGGGTCGACGAATCTAACTTCAAGATGTAACAAAGTTTTGGACAAATCAATGTACGTATCGGAGTTTCCGGCCACGGCGAAGGTTAGAGTTGAATTTTCGTTAATGTTCGATATGGGACTATACTCGACCCATTCGCCACTAACTATACTAGCGTTCGTGAGCGGTACGTTGAAAAGTTCGACTTCGGAGCTAACCGAACCTTGGGAATCAGGATGGATATGAGCCATTATATTGTAGAAAATATATCGGAGGGTTTTAAGAACGGTCTTCTCTTCTTCCTGTTCGTTGCTGAACTGACTAGTCTTCGACGCTTACACTTTCTTTTATGCCCATTTCCAGTCATTCTAGCGATTTCGTCCGCGGCACTGATTACGACATCTCTCGCGGCGTCTTTTCCTCGAGATTTAACCGAGGATTTTACGGGAATTCCGCTGGCTACGTCGGTAACGATTTTAGATCCCGTATTTAACAGTTTTTTCCCAAGATACATGGCTCCCTTCTTCAAAAGTGGTACGGCTCGACGGAAGGCCGAGGCGATAAAGTTCCCTAGATCGTATCCTTGTTGAACGGGAAGACCCTGGTATACGGGTATAGAACCCCTTCCTATTTGACTTTGGAAATATTTTGCGTAGTCAACCTTAATCCCGTGTCCAATTTGATTTAAGAAGTGACGATCGTAGTCCGACTGAGTGAGTAGTAAAGAAGCCACCTTCAGGAGTGAAAACCTGTTTATTAAGACACCAAAGGGTTATGTCAAAGGTTAAAAGTTAAAGGTTAAAGGTCAAAAAAGTCAAAGGGTAAAGGTGAAAAACACCCGTTAGCTATTATGTGCCACTAGTTGTACATTGCAGTAAATCGGAATCGTTAGTTTTACTCGTTTCGTAGCGTGTTGAATATAATCCTCTTTCGTTTCGAACAAATAGTTCAAAAATTGATCAAAACAATCGTAGCCGCGAAATGTTTTGTAATCGTAGCTCCCCTCATCTTGTTCCATGGCCGAAACAAGTAGTACCGGGACGGGTTCTTTATTCTTAACAATCGTCTCCGAGTCGTAATAACAATATTTCACTTTCTCGTAAATAGTATCCAAAGGCATGACGTAACATTTGTTCTTCTCGTGTTTCCTTTTGCAATTTCGACAAGGTTTGTTACACTCGTGTTTTTCCCAGCGTTCTAAACCGCACTCAATACACCGTTTAAAAGTTTCACAAACATTATTCGATTCGTGTAAATTAAAACAGGCTATCCCTTTAAAGTATCTACTACATTTTCTGCAAAGGATAAGTTTCACTAATGGCAGCTCGTGAAAGACGTTAGCCTTACATCTATGGCATATTAAACGCTTCCCGCACGCGTGACCTCGTTTCTGACAGGCGCTTGCAAATATTTTTAGACAGAGGGGGCAGTAAGCTCTACCCCCTTTAAGGTAATGCAAATCTTTAAGCACGTGGACGTGTTGATCCAAAGAGACCAAAAATATTTGTTTCTCTCGAAACGGACCAATGAAATACGGCTCTAAATTTTCTAACTTATGTACAATAATCTGATAATCGGTTAAATAATTTTGGAATTTTTGGACGCTGGCCATAGTTACGGCACCGGGTTCTATATTAGCTTTTCGAAACAATGATAAAGCTTCTTCTTTTTGCAAAGGTTTAGAGCCGTTTTTCAATAGTCTATAATATTGATTTTGTTTTTCGCTAAGTTTATAAAGTTTATCTTTCCGTTTCGCTAGCCTTATATCAGCTAGGAAAATTCCGATAGCTAAACCCCTCCCGAAGCAAAGATCATCATCATTCTCCAAGAATATATAATTGGGGTTTGACTTTAAAAACGCATCCATAGCGACTATTTTTCGGGCCGCTAAAGATCTTTGACGCCCCCCAATTTGAACATCGCATTGGAGAAGGATAATATCAAAGACGAGAGAGGCGTACAGATTGAACTTTTTGCTACTCTGGGCAATTCTACTTATTGAATGTAGAACCCGTTCGGCCGTTAAGTCATTTACGTTCATAAATTTTAAATTTACAGTGTTATCTAATTCATCCGATCTAATTACGAACCTAACCCGGTTATAATCACTATGTTGACTCAAAAGCTCGTACAATAAAGAATTAATTATATTGACCAACGTGTCGTGAAATTCAGTTAATTTAATTTCGTTTAAATTCTTAAAATTAACTTTAGCCTCGATTTGTCTACAACCGTACTTTCTCGACTTTTTGTCCAATAGTTTATCAATTGAGAAAAAACGTTTAGGATCCCGATTTAAAGTTAAATCTAAAGCCGCCTCCTCCTCGTCCCCGCTAGGCTCGGTATCGCTCATACCGACAGACTGAAGAGAAATTCCCCAATCACCTTAATAAAAGGCGAACTTCTAGCGGCTTTAAACCGGTAAATCTAATGACGGAGCTCTTATTCCAGTTTTCGTAGATAAAATTTAAAGAATCTTCTTTAGAATACGAAACAACATCGTGCATGAATGAAACATCCGGTACTTTAATGGATAAAAGATTATAGATACAAACCGTATTGCCTTTCGCGTATTTTGTAAATTGGTGAAAATCATACGAGAATTTAAAAGCAGTCGTTATAAAATCGTTACTCTGAATATAAGAAAAGTTAATCCCCGGAGGGTTTGGATCACGATCTAATAGACACCATCCATCACCGACATTTAAATGGGGCGTATGTTGAAAGTTATATTTACTCTTTAATTCATTAGTTTGCCCGGTATAAACACGCAATTAGTTGCTAGAATTAAGAGACTGGGCGGATCCATATTTAATACACAAAAAAAAAAGTTAACTAACCTGATTATTGTTTTTTCAAACAAAAAAATCAATACTTAGTTTTTCTTCACACGTTTGATCGGTGGGACGATAATTTTTTCGGGATGCTCCCTCATTTCCCGGGCGATTCGGCTGACCAACGTGTTGATCAATTTGGACTCCTGGGAATCCTCGTCGGCGACGAACTTCAATCGTCTCGAACTTTGCTCCCAGATTTGAGACGCTGAGACATCTTTTATATCAGAATAATTGTAAATCTGAATATCGAAATAGACCTGGCCCTTGGTCGCTGGTAGTTTGATCGTATACGTCGAGTTATCGCTTTTCACGTCGAATCTAGGAACGATTCCTCCCTGCTTGTCGATTGTAGACTCCTCGATCATTGATTGGATATGGCTTTCTAGTTCGGCTTTCCAGTCTTCAACTTCAGAGAGATCCATTTTTCGTTTATTCGAGCTGCCGGCCATGGCGAGAGTTGTGATTTTCGACTAAAAATTTCGTCTTATATATCACCTGATATAGGTATTTTTGACGAAAAAAATTTGAGGCCCACTGGCGTGTTCGGATTTTTAAGTTGGCTAGTTGGCAAAGTTTGATATGTAGGTCACATCTTAAAGCCCAACCTACGCGGATTTTTCTATCTTTTTTAGACGAGGTCAAATTTTTTTCAAATAAGCGAGGATCTATTTTATGGTCGGTATATATTACAAACCGAATGTTGGATCATTCATAAATTATATCAAAAATGTCTTTGCGAACAAAGACCCAGAAGGACATGTTATGGCCTTGAATGTCTGAAGTGACAGATATTTAATTTTCTTTTAAAACATTAAATTTAAATACAATTAAATTTTCTTTTAAAACATGAAATTTAAATACAATTAGATTTTCTTTTAAAACGAAATTTAAATATAATCACAATCTGGCACGATTTAGAGTTTCAAATTTCAATACAACTGATTTTATTCACTCGGAAATATTTAAGAAAAACATAACAGACGATTTTCTCCCATTGACGCTTAACATTAAATTTCGCTTAATTATTTTTCAGGGAAAACGTGTATTGAACTGTTATTTTTCAGTATAACGCGAGTCCACTTTATGTTTTCTTAGTTTAACCCGAATTTCCACGACTCGCGATTGAACGGATCGTTAAAAATACTCGCCGGTTTATTGGAATGGGTATATGATAAAGGGAAATGTGTTTTTTAAAGCCCGTTTAAAGTCACCTTCTTTTCTAGCTTAGCAGACGACGCAAACCATAACAATTTGTACTTTCAAAGCTATATTGCGCGCGCAAGCGGAGAGAATTTCAAAGCGACGAATTTTAGAGCGGATAAGCTTTTTAAATAAATTGTAATACTTTCATTTTTCTTTTCATTAAAACCGTACAATTAAAATGATGATTTCCATAAGGGACCACTAATAAGTTATTAGGAGTTATAAAAAAACATCCATGAATTAGGTTTGTTCGTTTGCAACCCAAGTTAAAAATTAAAATATGGTGAATTTTTATTCCCTTTAAATTCCTTGTATAAGCATCGGTAAGCTAACATGAACGAATTGCCTCGACTAAAGTCGAGGAGTTGTAATAAAACATTATCCATGGATTAGGTTTGTTCGTTTGCAACCTAGATTAAAAATTAAAATATGGGGAATTTTTTTCCCTTTAAATTCCTTGATAAGCATTCATAAGCTAACATGAACGAGAACGAATTGCCTCGACTAAAGTCGAAGAGTTATAATAAAGCATTATCCATAGAAAACATTATCCAATTAAGGTATGAGATCAGATCATAGAACTTTGAGTCTATGCCTAAAGCCAAAGCTAAATTAAGTATATTTTTCTATCGAAATTTAATGTTAAGCGTCAATGGGAGAAAATCGTCTGTTATGTTTTTCTTAAATATTTCCGAGTGAATAAAATCAGTTGTATTGAAATTTGAAACTCTAAATCGTGCCAGATTGTGATTATATTTAAATTTCGTTTTAAAAGAAAATCTAATTGTATTTAAATTTCATGTTTTAAAAGAAAATTTAATTGTATTTAAATTTAATGTTTTAAAAGAAAATTAAATATCTGTCACTTCAGACATTCAAGGCCATAACATGTCCTTCTGGGTCTTTGTTCGCAAAGACATTTTTGATATAATATCTGTCACTTCAGTCTAACACGAAAGTGTTAACTTCTATATTAAAAGACTAGCCCATTAAAAAGTGATTCAGTCAAATCTCTACATTTTTACCATTCCCTTTAAACCCAATTAAAATTAATTTTTTCATAATTTTTGATGTTAATAGCTGCGGCAGCCGCACTTGATTCAGTCAAATCTCTACATTTTTACCATTGCCCTTTAATTCCAATTAAAAAAAAATTTTACATTATTTTTGATGTTAATAGCTGGGGGAGCCGCACTTGATTCAGTCAAATCTCTACATTTTTACCATTGCCCTTTAATCCCAATTAAAATTAATTTTTACATTATTTTTGATGTTAATAGCTGGGGCAGACGCACTTGATTCAGTCAAATCTCTACATTTTTACCAGTGCCTCTTAATCCCAATTAAAATTAATTTTTTCATTATTTTTGATGTTAACAGCTGGGGCAGCCGCACTTGATTCAGTCAGATCTCTACATTTTTACCATTGCCCTTTAAACCCAATTAAAATTAATTATTTCACAATTTTTGATGTTAATAGCTGGGGCAGCCTCACTTGATTCAGTCAAATTTCTACATTTTTACCAGTGCCCTTTAATCCCAATTAAAATTTATTTTTTCATTATTTTTGATGTTAATAGCTGGGGCAGCCGCACTTGATTCAGTCAGATCTCTACATTTTTACCATTGCCCTTTAAACCCAATTAAAATTAATTATTTCACAATTTTTGATGTTAATAGCTGGGGCAGCCTCACTTGATTCAGTCAAATTTCTACATTTTTACCAGTGCCCTTTAATCCCAATTAAAATTTATTTTTTCATTATTTTTGATGTTAATAGCTGGGGCAGCCTCACTTGATTCAGTCAAACCTCTACATTTTTACCAGTGCCCTTTAATCCCAATTAAAATAAATTTTTACATTATTTTTGATGTTAATAGCTGGGGCAGCCGCACTTGATTCAGTCAGATCTCTACATTTGTACCATTGCCCTTTAAACCCAATTAAAATTAATTTTTTCATAATTTCTGATGTTAATAGCTGGGGCAGCCGCACTTGATTCAGTCATATCTCTACATTTTTACCATTGCCCTTTAATCCCAATTAAAATTAATTTTTTCCTTATTTTTGATGTTAATAGCTGGGGCAGCCGCACTTGATTCAGTCAAATTTCTACATTTTTACCATTGCCCTTTAATCCCAATTAAAATTAATTTTTACGTTTTTTTGATGTTAATAGCTGCGGCAGCCGCACTTGATTTAGTCAAATTTCTACATTTTTACCATTGCCCTTTAAACCCAATTAAAATTAATTTTTTCATAATTTTTGATGTTAATAGCTGGGGCAGCCGCACTTGATTTAGTCAAATTTCTACATTTTTACCATTGCCCTTTAAACCCAATTAAAATTAATTTTTTCATAAGTTTTGATGTTAATAGCTGGGGCAGCCTCAATTGATTCAGTCAGATCTCTACATTTTCCCCATTGCCCTTTAAACCCAATTAAAATTATTTTTTTCATCAATTTTGATGTTAATACCTCCGACAGCCGCAGCGAAATCATTATATTTTCCCCATTGCCCTTTAAACCAAATTTAAATTAAATTTTTCATCAATTTTGATGTTAATACCTCCGACAGCCGCAGTGAAATCTTTATATTTTCCCCATTGCCCTTTAAACCAAATTTAAAATAATTATTTCAGCAATTTTGATGTTAATACCTCCGACAGCCGCAATGAAATCTTTATATTTTCCCCATTGCCCTTTAAACCAAATTTAAATTAATTATTTCAGCAATTTTGATGTTAATACCTCCGACAGCCGCAGCGAAATCTTTATATTTTCCCCATTGCCCTTTAAACCAAATTCCAATTAATTTTTTCATTATTTTTGATGTTAATACCTTCCTTATTGCCGTTCGGAATGGCAAGTCGTTCGGAATTTCACTCATTTTTAAAAAGGAGAGTACTTTTAAGGCGGAGAAATTGAAAATTAATGTTATTCTATGGGATTTAGATTTTTTGCAAGAGACTTACCTTTCAGATTTATTTTCTAATGCTTCCAAATATTTTACAGGCTTTATTTTAAGACTAATTTCATAATTTTATACCGATTAGTTTGGTCACAGTCTATAAACGGCAAAAATATGAAGAAGGAGAAATTAAGTCATAAAGCTGGGTTTTCAAAGGAGCGGGTAGCGGGCAAAAATCCAGCGGGTGCGAGAAAAAACTGAAATATCTCGCTCCCGCTAAGCAAAAGACCGTTTTCATTAAAGCGAGTTTTTGCGCGAGAGAGTGTAAATCGCGGGAAAGAGGGTAAAAAATCGCTACCCGCTCCGATCTAACTAGATTAGATATTCTCGCTCCGCTTTCATTTTCTCGCACCCGCTGGATTTTGACCCGCTACCCGCTCCTTTGAAAACCCAGCTTAAGAGTTCAATACCCATAGCCTCCAAATCAAGCGCGCGCGCTCGTGCTCGTGATTTTAAAAAGCCATATAAAACCTAAGCCTAATTTGTCAAATTAGGCTTAGGTTTTTGGCGAATCTATTTCTCCGCCTTGTTGTTCCCTCCGTTTTCATAAATAGATTGTGGGCCATCTAATTGGTGTAAAATTATGAAATTAGTCTTAAAATAAAGCTCGAATCTTAATTCATACCACACAGAAAATCCAAGTCTGAAAAATATCCGGAAGTATTAGAAAATAAATCTGAAAGGTAAGCCACTTTCAAAAAACCAAATCCCATAGAATAACATTACGATTTGGCCATGCGCGAAACCAGCTAAGTACCAAAAAAAGGGTCAACTTTAGAATTAATTTTAAAATACTTAGACTTAATATTTTTAAATGAAACTTGAAAAGTTCAACATTCGAACCTTGCTCTACCATTTAAAAGTGATTATATCTGTAACAAATAATTCCTCTTTTAGTTCTGTCAATCACTGGACTTGTCCTCGAAAGAGTCGATTTTAATGTTATTCTATGGGAGAATGGAGCGTTTTGATTGGCTAGAGACTGAATTTTTTAGGAAATCAAAATAGCATTGCAGATGATGATGGGCCCAATACATAGAACCCTACCGGGTTCTAAGAATATTCAAAATCGGAAATTCATAAATGCCAAAATTTCCACGAAGCCTCTTATATACTCGGGTATATATGCCATTCTAAAACCGCTGTAGAAGGAGTTATCAACACGGCATTGATAAAGATTCTCTACGAATTACGATCGACGTTAATAATTAAAAACAAGACTTTAAACAAATCCAGAAGATGCAACGGTTATTTAATGAACATCGCCAAATTAATGGAGATATTACAAATAATCATCTGGCTAGGAGATACCCAGACGGACAGTTTTTACGCCCGCAAGTGGACGCCTTAAAAAAGCATGGTTTTATAATCCGAGTGGAAAAGTGTTTTCAAATGATTCTGCATATCAAAAAGAATATGACGAAATTTATAACCGTATATGAAATAAAAACAAATATTTTTTCACAAACAATTTTTATTGTATCAAATTTATTTAACATACTATTTATAACCGTATATGAAATAAAAACAAATATTTTTTTCACAAACAATTTTTTATTGAATAAAATTTATTTAACATACTATTTATAACCGTATATGAAATAAAAACAAATATTTTTTTTCACAATCAATTTTTTATTGTATCAAATTTATTTAACATACTATTTATAACCGTATAT
Organism: Odiellus spinosus; assembly: GCA_963920705.1. Taxonomy (NCBI): domain Eukaryota; kingdom Metazoa; phylum Arthropoda; class Arachnida; order Opiliones; family Phalangiidae; genus Odiellus; species Odiellus spinosus. The sequence goes on from OY987229.1 coordinate 3,359,026, forward strand.
GAAATAAAAACAAATATTTTTTTTTCACAATCAATTTTTTATTGTATCAAATTTATTTAACATACTAATTTATAACCGTATATGAAATAAAAACAAATATTTTTTTCACAAACAATTTTTTATTGTATCAAATTTATTTAACATACTATTTCAGACTATCGTTTAACCCTTCGAATGATGTAACCATAACACCGACGGCATCGATTGTTCAAAGACGAACTGTCGTAGATCTCCCAAATATACGGCATAATTAGTAGCAATCCGAGAATATGATAAGTAGACTCGAATACGTATCGCGCATCTCGATTGTAAATTGATCTAATTATACCAATTGGTAAGGCAATAGGCGTGAAAAAAACTCGAGCAAAATATTTCCAACGTCTTAGGCAATAAGAATCGTGATAAACGAAACGTTTCCATCGACAACATTGACAAGTCTCCCACGAGACGTGACCAGTTTCTTCGTCCATTATTAACCGTATGATTCGCTTTCAAATACTACAATGATACACACTATCTACCCCTGGCGTGTAAAAGTTAAGGAGGCCTCATACATTGATGAAGTATCGAAAGGTTTACAATGATAAGTGGGTGTTTCGTATATAGGTCTTTTTTTTTTACCTTTTTGACATTTTTTACCTTTAACCTTTAACCTTTGACCTTTAACCTTTAACCTTTGACATAACCCTTTGGTGTCTTAATAAACAGGTTTCCACTCCTGAAGGGGGCTTCTTTACTACTCGAGTTCCTCTTCTTTCTGCCCTCTATGGTTTAAATTTAGGATTTTTTTTTATTATTTAAATTAGATTTATAAAAGATTTGTATCATGAAAAATTCGTAACTGGGTATGGGTATAGCTTTTAAAACGTAGCTGCTTCTTCAATTGGAGAAAATAAGTAACCTTTTCTACATCAAATCTTCAATTTATACCAAGATCTTTATATTATCACGTATATGCCTCTAAGATCTTCGATAGAGCCTCATGTAACTGGCTAATAGCTCTGATTTGTCCTTTGGCAACCGTGTAAAAAGCAAACGCGTAGATAAGTCTGAGTTTTAAATAGCTGTAATCGAAATATTTTTAAAAAATATGTATAAAAATTCAACTTAATATATTTAATCGCGAGGAATCAAATAAAAAGTTAAAACTCGTACGAAATTTTCACCTAATAATCCTTCTTCAAAATAATCTTAGATAAATAAATTTTACGTAAGAGTAGGACTTCCTAACTCCATACCATTTTTGGTAAGTGGTATATTTGGAAGGCTATAGGATTGATAGGGTGTTTTCACCATTTTTCCAAAAGATACCGATTATATTTGCATCTCTTTTATACTATTAAAACGGTTTTAGGCTTACCCAGAACAGCGGCATCTGTCCCAAGTGCCGACATTCCTGTATTACTATATCGCGTCGTCTGCTTCATCTATTTCCCGCCAAAATCCCCGAGTCACGTGATAACCTGACTACAGACGTTTTTACCTCCCCGACTGAACTTTAGTTCAGGGGGAGGTTTTACACTGGCCGTGTCTGTGTGTCTGTGTGTCCGTGTGTCCGTGTGTCTGTGTGTCACTTCCTGTGTAAGCGGATATCCTGTGTAACCGGAAATCACGTGACCTAGCTCATGGAGCCAAAAGTCTAGAGACGTAATCATACCAGCTTATCGTTCAATTCCGTGGAATTACCTCCTTTAAGCGTGGCTGCCACATAGAGTTTCAGGTGTCGTGCAAAGACATACAACAGGACGTCTCCCATTGCACATCATCGCATTCCACCATCCACTTTACGGTCGAACCTTGATGCTGAACAGCCGAAGGCGATTATAAGCAATGGGACGTCTCCCACTGTCATAATCACCTCCGACCATCCCCGCACCAAGGTCCAACCTCCAGTTTCCGATCTCAGCGTTCCATACTAGCGAGGCGTCCCCCACTAGTACAGTTCACATCAACCTTCCACTGACTCCAAACATCGCCCCACCAATGGGTAAATTGCGTCGCCAAGCGCCTAGAGATCAAGAATCAGCAAGACATTGAAAGGGGGGGGTTTTCCCCCTAACTTCATGGCCATCACGCACGGTTACTTCGATTAATATAGCCCTTCGAAAGGTTTATATAGTATCTTTTTGGAACGTATGCAAATTAGCCTCATGGGGTGATTTTGTTTGATATTGTTTAGGGAAATGAAACGCAATATTAATTTATATTATAATTAAAAATATTAAAATGGTTCATCTTAATCTAATTAATTAGAAAGTCGAAAAATTAATTTAAAATTCGAGATAGTTTAGAAGTTATTTGAGAATTTAGGCAAAAATTTAAAGAAATTTGACCGATTAATGGCAGTTTTAGTTGGCAGCATGCGCCTAAGCTATTTTCCATATATATCATTTACTCGAAAAAGCAAAGGTATAACGGGCAGTATAGGCTTATCTCTGGTGCAAACTTGGGGTGGATTGAAGAACTTAAATAAAGGTGCGTTTACACGGGTATGGAAGATTGAAACAACATAATTTAGATAAGAGATAAGACAATAATAACTTCGATTATACTCGGTGAATTTTTAACCAGTTCAAGGGGAATTGGTGTATAAGATTTGAAGCTGAGGCGGATTTATGCATAATGTTAAACCACTTAAGAAAAATGATAGTCGTGAAAACTCTCCTCGAACAGAAGTAGAGTAGGTTTCCAGTGTATTTGTGACACGTGTAAAATCGAGTTCGCCAGCACGCGAGTATGTGTAGAGCACTAAATTTGAAGTCGGAAACCTCTTTACGCATGGAAAATATCAATGTGATTTTTTTTGATATTCTTCGGAGAATCAGCTTCATGTATGGGGAAATATCGTAATCTTCTGGCAAACTTGCAAACAGTGGCGTATTTGGTTTTAATTACTGGCACGGATTTTCAAATTAATTTTTTTATAATTTTCGCGCGTTTCGCAAATGTATTTCGTGCGAAATTGTGTACATGCGCAGAGCGAACCAGGTTAACGCGGATACACACAGACCTGTTTTTACGCGTTTCACGCTCGTGAACTCATAGAAGTACCATTAGCACGCGCGAGCGAGGTGCAAACCACTCTAGAAAAATTTTGTACACCTGATTCCAGATTCATTTGACTGTCAGTGATTCCGAATCAATTCGCGTGATTCCGAATTGATTCGTGATTCGCGTGATTCCGAATCGATTCTCGTGATTCCGAATCGATTCGCGTGATTCCGAATCGATTCGCGTGCTTCCGTATCGATTCGCGTGATTCCGTATCGATTCTCGTGATTCCGAATCGATTCGCGTGATTCCGAATCGATTCGCGTGATTCCGAATCGATTCGCGTGATTCCGTATCGATTCTCCTGATTCCGAATCGATTCGCGTGATTCCGAATCGATTCGCGTGATTCCGTATCGATTCTCCTGATTCCGAATCGATTCGCGTGATTCCATTTAGTTTGTAGACCTGATTCCAAGAGTGGTTTGCCCATTGCCCCTCGCGCGTGACCGTGAAAAGCGTGAAAATAGGTCTGTGTGAATCCGGCTTTAGTCATGCCACAATTAACAATTGACGAACTTTCTTAAACCGGATTGACATTGAAATTTCTCGTGTTTTAATAGTCATGTATGATATGGTTGACCCAAGAGTGAAATGTAGACAGAGTGAGGAAAAGAATCACGTGATTGGATCTCGTGATGACTGCTAGTTTTAGTTTCACACTTTTTCATACATGAATTTAATGTTAATCCCAATTAAGTATAATAGAACCAGGCTTTTAATGCCTACTGTCGTGTATTTCCGGTAACATTTTAGCTAGTGTGGAGTCACGTAAAATGACGTTTGTTTCACAACTTGGTATATTTTTACTCAGGCCTGCCCTGTCAGAAAAAAAAAATATAAAAAATTTATGGTAGGGCCAAAAGAGAAACATCTATTCTTTACTCACAGCATTATCACCAAAAAACGTGTTTTTAGACGTAGGCTTATAAGGTATCTGTAGGTCGTGTAGCACCAAAAAGCGAAATTGTACGTCACAGTTCGTAGTTTAGCGTGTTATGCGGAAAGCTTATTCGTTAATTGTTTATTGAATATGTTTATTTACGGTTATATGACGATTCCGAGGTCATAACTTGATTTTGATCAAATATTTTGCCTAATGACGTTACTTGGTCTACAAATACTCTAGTTTTCTTAACGCCGATATGATTTTACTGAGGGACCTTGACCTTGCTTATCTAAATTTTAATTTATTGAACGTAAAATCGTTTCATTTCTTTTGAAATCTTCGACGAAGTTTGTTCTCTAGAGATTTGACTCGTTGAAATTTTAAATTAAGTTTCATTCGTTTGAATACAATTTATTGGTAAGGAAGTAATTTTGAATTTGAATCATTTATTTGATGCGTTTATTATTTGTTTGGACATTTTTGGTATATTTTCATTGACCTGAACTCTAATTTTTATTACTGAGTTGTGACTGAAATATTAGTTTGGAAATCAAAAGGTTTTTTTTTTCTGACTCATTTTTCTCTGTAGTAATTTTTTGTTTTCGTAAAAGAGTTATTAATGCCTACTGTCGTTTATTTTCGGTGATGTTTTAGCTAGTGTGTAGTCACGTAAAATAACGTTTGTTTCACAACTTGTGTT
>OY987229.1:3368664-3513664 GCA_963920705.1 Odiellus spinosus
CCATATCGGATAAATCGTTTTAAAATCGGTAAAAATAGGCCAAATATGATAAATCCTTTTAAAATCGATAAAAATAGGCCAAATTGGATAAATCCTTTGAAATCGATAAAAATAGGCCAAATTGGATAAAACCTTTTGAAATCGATAAAAATAGGCCAAATTGGATAAAATAATTTGATATCGATAAAAATAGGCCAAACTGCATAAATAATTTTGAAATCGATAAAAATAGGCCAAATTGGATAAATAATTTTGAAATCGATAAAAATAGGCGAAATTGGATAAATCGACTTGAAATCGATAAAAATAAGCCATTGTGGTTAAATTGACATAAATGTGCCACTTTAAAATTATCCTCCTAAACCAATAAAATTTTGGTCAAATTAGTAATTTCGTTTTAAAATTTAAAGAAATTGCGCCAAATTTGATAATTGTTATTTTTCTCCAACAACGATCAAGATTTTTCTGAAATGCGCGATATTCTCTTGAAAATTCTCTTCAAACTCCAGTAAAACAGGCCAAAATCATTAGTGCATGTGTTCGATATGCCCCCATCGGCTCCTAGGCATTCTTCGCCGCGACTAATTACTCACCCTAGGACATTAGCTAGAGTTGCGGGAGTAATTCCTTCGACAGCTGATCTAATTTTTTGGCGCAGTTCCTCAAGTGTGTGAACTTCAGATTCATACACAACGCTTTTTACGTATCCCCAAAGGAAAAAGTCCAAAGGTGTTAGATCGGGGGATCTTGTAGGCCATGGAAAGGGCCCTCCCCGTCCAATCCATCGGTTAGGAAAGCTATCGTTAAGCTCTCGTACGCTTCGCGGCATTTCCTCGACATTCACCAAACAAAAAAATCATATCAGTTTTCTCAGAACTTGTGAACTGAGCCATGATTTATTTATTTATTCGGCTTAAATACTTGTACGACGGAAATCCAAATAAGTTGCAAATAGGTATTCCGCCTTTAAAAAGGCAGTAACACCAATAAATTGCAAGAAGTATAATATTCCGCCTTTAAAAAGGCAGCAATATGAACTAGAAATGAAAAATTACTAAAAACAATGAAATAAACTAGCTTTGCTGAACTCGTTAGGCTTAAGGTTTTCAATTTTTTAGATAAAATTTGTGCGAGACTTTGTTTTAAAATCTGTTGCGCAATTCTCCCGCGAAAAAGTCTCGCGCGAGACAAAGTCTCCCTCAAATTTTATCTAAAAATTCGGGGAACGAATAATAGGTCCTTTCTTTTTTGAAGAAAATTTAACTGGGCAAATTTATCTGGAATTTCTTCAAACTAGTGTTACCGAGAGATGCCACCAGCTGAAACGCAAGATATGTGGTTTCAGCAAGACGGAGCACCTCCGCATTACCATCGAGGCGTACGAGAGTGGCTTATCGATAGCTTTCCTAACCGATGGATTGGACGGGGAGGGCCCTTTCCATGGCCACCAAGATCCCCCGATCTAACACCTTTGGACTTTTTCCTTTGGGGATACGTAAATACGTGTATGAATCTGAAGTTCACACACTTGAGGAACTGCGCAAAAAATTAGATCAGCTGTCGAAGGAATTACTCCCGCAAATCTAGCTAATTTCCTAGGGTCAGTAATTATTCGCGGCGAAGAAGAGAATATCGCGCATTTCAGAAAAATCTTGATCGTTGTTGGAGAAAAATAACAATTATCAAATTTGGCGCAATTTCTTTAAATTTTAAAACGAAATTACTAATTTGACCAAAATTTTATTGGTTTAGGAGGATAATTTTAAATTGGCACATTTATGTCAATTTCTACAGTATTTAACAACAAAGGCTTATTTTTATCGATTTCAAGTCGATTTATCCAATTTGGACTATTTTTATCGATTTCAAGTCGATTTATCCAATTTGGCCTCTTTTTATCGATTTCAAAATTATTTATCCAATTTGGCCTATTTTTATCGATTTCAAATGATTTTATCCAATTTGGCCTATTTTTATCGATTTTAAAAGGTTTTATCCGATTTGGCTTATTTTTATCGATTTTAAAAGGAATTATGCGATTTGGCCTATTTTTATCGATTTTAATAGGAATTATCCGATTTGGCCTATTTTTACCGATTTTAAAAGTAATTATCCAATTTGGCATTTTTTGGGTTATTTTTGTCGATTTTTGAAAATAATTTCAAATTAGCGTTTAATTTTCAATGTCAAAATCCCATTGAAAATTTTTCCCATAGAAGCTATTGAGTTTTGTTATCTGTTCCACCCTGTATATATACTATATATATAGTGTATATATACTATATATATACTATATATATATATACTATATATACTATATATATACTATATTTATACTATATATACATATATATACATATATACTATATATATATACTATATATACATATATATACATATTCATACATATATATACTATATATACATATACATATATACATATACATATATATACTATATATACATATATATATACATATACATATATATACATATACATATATATACATATATATACATATATATACATATATATACATATATATACATATATATACATATATATACATATACATACATATACATATATATACATATATATGCATATATATGCATATACATACCTATACATACCTATACATACATATACATACATACATATACATATATATACATACATACACATATACATACATATACATACACATACATATACATACGCATACATATACATACGCATACATATACATACGCATACATATACATACATATACATATACAAATACATATTCATATTCATATACATATACATATACATATGTATATATATATATATATATATATATATATATATATATATATATATATATCAATATATATATTATATCAAACATGTCTTTGCGAAAAAAGACCCAGAAGGACATGTTATGGCCTTGAATGACTGAAGTGACAGATATTTAATTTTCTTTTAAAACATTAAATTTAAATACAATTAAATTTTCTTTTAAACATTAAATTTAAATATAATTAGATTTTCTTTTAAAACGAAATTTAAATATAATCACAATCTGGCACGATTTAGAGTTTCAAATTTCAAAACAACTGATTTTATTCACTCGGAAATATTTAAGAAAAAACATAACAGACGATTTTCTCCCATTGAACTGTTATTTATCAGTATAACGCGAGTCCACTTTATGTTTTCTTAGTTTAACCCGAATTTCAACGACTCGCATTTGAACGGATCGTTAAAAATAATCGCCGGTTTATTGGAATGGGTATATGATAAAGGGAAATGTGTTTTTTAAAGCCCGTTTAAAGTCACCTTCTTTTCTAGCTTAGCAGACGACGCAAACCATAACAATTTGTACTTTCAAAGCTATATTGTGCGCGCGAGGGAAGAGAATTTCAAAGCGACGAATTTTAGAGCGGATAAGGTTTTTAAATAAATTGTAATACTTTCGTTTTTCTTTTCATTAAAACCCTACAATTTAAATGGTTATTTCCATAAGGGACCACTAATTAGTTATTAGGAGTTATAATAAAACATTATCCATGGATTAGGTTTGTTTGTTTGCAACCTAAATTAAAATATGGGGAATTTTTATTCCCTTTAAATTCCTTGTATAAGCATTCATCAGCTAACATGAACGAATTGCCTCGACTAAAGTCGAGGAGTTGTAATAAAACATTATCCATGGATTAGGTTTTTTCGTTTGCAACCTAAATTAAAAATTAAAATATGGGGAAATTTTATTGCCTTTAAATTCCTTGTATAAGCATTCATAAGCTAACATGATCGGACTGCCTCGACTAAAGTCGAGGAGTTATAATAAAACATTATCCATAGAAAAGATTATCCAATTAAGGTATCATAGAACTTTGATTCTATGCCTAAAGCCAAAGCTAAATTAAGTCAATTTTTCTGTCGAACGAAAAGTTTCGTTTTGTTTGACACGTAATCCCTGAAAAATAATTAAGCGAAATTTAATGTTAAGCGTCAATGGGAGAAAATCGTCTGTTATGTTTTTTCTTAAATATTTCCGAGTGAATAAAATCAGTTGTTTTGAAATTTGAAACTCTAAATCGTGCCAGATTGTGATTATATTTAAATTTTGTTTTAAAAGAAAATCTAATTATTTTTAAATTTCATGTTTAAAAGAAAATTTAATTATATTTAAATTTAATGTTTTAAAAGAAAATTTAATATCTGTCACTTCAGACATTCAAGGCCATAACATGTCCTTCTGGGTCTTTGTTCGCAAAGACATTTTTGATATAATATCTGTCACTTCAGTCTAACACGGAAGTGTTAACTTCTACATTAAACGACTAGCCCTTTAAAAAGTGATTCAGTAAAATCTCTACATTTTTACCATTGCCCATTAAACCCAATTAAAATTAATTTTTTCATAATTTTTGATGTTAATAGCTGCGGCAGCCGCACTTGTTTCAGTCAAATCTCTACATTTTTACCATTGCCCTTTAAACCCAATTAAAATTAATTTTTTCACAAATTTTAATGTTAATAGCTGGGGCAGCCTCACTTGATTCAGTCAGATCTCTACATTTTTACCATTGCCCTTTAAACCCAATTAAAATGAATTTTTTCATCATTTTTGATGTTAATAGCTGGGGCAGCATCACTTGATTCAGTCAGATCTCTACATTTTTACCATTGCCCTTTAAACCCAATTAAAATTATTTTTTTCACAAATTTTGATGTTAATAGCTGGGGCAGCCTCACTTGATTCAGTCAGATCTCTACATTTTTACCATTGCCCTTTAAACCCAATTAAAATTAATTTTTTCACAAATTTTGATGTTAATAGCTGGGGCAGCATCACTTGATTCAGTAAGATCTCTACATTTTTACCATTGCCCTTTAAACCCAATTAAAATTATTTTTTTCACAAATTTTGATGTTAATAGCTGGGGCAGCCTCACTTGATTCAGTCAGATCTCTACATTTTTACCATTGCCCTTTAAACCCAATTTAAAATGAATTTTTTCATCATTTTTGATGTTAATAGCTGGGGCAGCCGCACTTGATTCAGTCAGATCTCTACATTTTTACCATTGCCCTTTAATCCCAATCAAAATAAAAAAATTCATAATTTTGTATGTTAATAGCTGGGGCAGCATCACTTGATTCAGTCAGATCTCTACATTTTTACCATTGCCCTTTAAACCCAATGAAAATTAATTTTTTCACAATTTTTGATGTTAATAGCTGGGGCAGCCTCACTTGATTCAGTCAGATCTCTACATTTTTACCATTGCCCTTTAAACCCAATTAAAATTAATTTTTTCACAAATTTTGATGTTAATAGCTGGGGCAGCATCACTTGATTCAGTCAGATCTCTACATTTTTACCATTGCCCTTTAAACCCAATTAAAATTATTTTTTTCACAAATTTTGATGTTAATAGCTGGGGCAGCCTCACTTGATTCAGTCAGATCTCTACATTTTTACCATTGCCCTTTAAACCCAATTAAAATTAATTTTTTCATCATTTTTGATGTTAATAGCTGGGGCAGCCGCACTTGATTCAGTCAGATCTCTACATTTTTACCATTGCCCTTTAATCCCAATCAAAATAAAAAAATTCATAATTTTGTATGTTAATAGCTGGGGCAGCATCACTTGATTCAGTCAGATCTCTACATTTTTACCATTGCCCTTTAAACCCAATGAAAATTAATTTTTTCACAATTTTTGATGTTAATAGCTGGGGCAGCCTCACTTGATTCAGTCAGATCTCTACATTTTTACCATTGCCCTTTAAACCCAATTAAAATTAATTTTTTCACAAATTTTGATGTTAATAGCTGGGGCAGCATCACTTGATTCAGTCAGATCTCTACATTTTTACCATTGCCCTTTAAACCCAATTAAAATGAATTTTTTCATAATTTTTGATGTTAATAGCTGGGGCAGCCGCACTTGATTCAGTCAGATCTCTACATTTTTACCATTGCCCTTTAAACCCAATTAAAATTATTTTTTTCACAAATTTTGATGTTAATAGCTGGGGCAGCATCACTTGATTCAGTCAGATCTCTACATTTTTACCATTGCCCTTTAAACCCAATTAAAATGAATTTTTTCATCATTTTTGATGTTAATAGCTGGGGCAGCCGCACTTGATTCAGTCAGATCTCTACATTTTTACCATTGCCCTTTAATCCCAATCAAAATAAAAAAATTCATAATTTTGTATGTTAATAGCTGGGGCAGCATCACTTGATTCAGTCAGATCTCTACATTTTTACCATTGCCCTTTAAACCCAATGAAAATTAATTTTTTCACAATTTTTGATGTTAATAGCTGGGGCAGCCTCACTTGATTCAGTCAGATCTCTACATTTTTACCATTGCCCTTTAAACCCAATTAAAATTAATTTTTTCATCATTTTTGATGTTAATAGCTGGGGCAGCCGCACTTGATTCAGTCAGATCTCTACATTTTTACCATTGCCCTTTAATCCCAATCAAAATAAAAAAATTCATAATTTTGTATGTTAATAGCTGGGGCAGCATCACTTGATTCAGTCAGATCTCTACATTTTTACCATTGCCCTTTAAACCCAATGAAAATTAATTTTTTCACAAATTTTGATGTTAATAGCTGGGGCAGCCTCACTTGATTCAGTCAGATCTCTACATTTTTACCATTGCCCTTTAAACCCAATTAAAATTATTTTTTTCACAAATTTTGATGTTAATAGCTGGGGCAGCCTCACTTGATTCAGTCAGATCTCTACATTTTTACCATTGCCCTTTAAACCCAATTAAAATTAATTTTTTCACAAATTTTGATGTTAATAGCTGGGGCAGCATCACTTGATTCAATCAGATCTCTACATTTTTACCATTGACCTTTAAACCCAATTAAAATTATTTTTTTCACAAATTTTGATGTTAATAGCTGGGGCAGCATCACTTGGTTCAGTCAGATCTCTACATTTTTACCATTGCCCTTTAAACCCAATTAAAATTATTTTTTTCACAAATTTTGATGTTAATAGCTGGGGCAGCCTCACTTGATTCAGTCAGATCTCTACATTTTTACCATTGCCCTTTAAACCCAATTAAAATTAATTTTTTCATCATTTTTGATGTTAATAGCTGGGGCAGCCGCACTTGATTCAGTCAGATCTCTACATTTTTACCATTGCCCTTTAATCCCAATCAAAATAAAAAAAATCATAATTTTGTATGTTAATAGCTGGGGCAGCATCACTTGATTCAGTCAGATCTCTACATTTTTACCATTGCCCTTTAAACCCAATTAAAATTAATTTTTTCATCATTTTTGATGTTAATAGCTGGGGCAGCCGCACTTGATTCAGTCAGATCTCTACATTTTTACCATTGCCCTTTAATCCCAATCAAAATAAAAAAATTCATAATTTTGTATGTTAATAGCTGGGGCAGCATCACTTGATTCAGTCAGATCTCTACATTTTTACCATTGCCCTTTAAACCCAATGAAAATTAATTTTTTCACAAATTTTGATGTTAATAGCTGGGGCAGCCTCACTTGATTCAGTCAGATCTCTACATTTTTACCATTGCCCTTTAAACCCAATTAAAATTAATTTTTTCATCATTTTTGATGTTAATAGCTGGGGCAGCCGCACTTGATTCAGTCAGATCTCTACATTTTTACCATTGCCCTTTAAACCCAATTAAAATGAATTTTTTCATCATTTTTGATGTTAATAGCTGGGGCAGCCGCACTTGATTCAGTCAGATCTCTACATTTTTACCATTGCCCTTTAATCCCAATCAAAATAAAAAAATTCATAATTTTGTATGTTAATAGCTGGGGCAGCATCACTTGATTCAGTCAGATCTCTACATTTTTACCATTGCCCTTTAAACCCAATTAAAATGAATTTTTTCATCATTTTTGATGTTAATAGCTGGGGCAGCATCACTTGATTCAGTCAGATCTCTACATTTTTACCATTGCCCTTTAAACCCAATTAAAATGAATTTTTTCATCATTTTTGATGTTAATAGCTGGGGCAGCCGCACTTGATTCAGTCAGATCTCTACATTTTTACCATTGCCCTTTAATCCCAATCAAAATAAAAAAATTCATAATTTTGTATGTTAATAGCTGGGGCAGCATCACTTGATTCAGTCAGATCTCTACATTTTTACCATTGCCCTTTAAACCCAATGAAAATTAATTTTTTCACAAATTTTGATGTTAATAGCTGGGGCAGCCTCACTTGATTCAGTCAGATCTCTACATTTTTACCATTGCCCTTTAAACCCAATTAAAATTATTTTTTTCACAAATTTTGATGTTAATAGCTGGGGCAGCCTCACTTGATTCAGTCAGATCTCTACATTTTTACCATTGCCCTTTAAACCCAATTAAAATTAATTTTTTCACAAATTTTGATGTTAATAGCTGGGGCAGCATCACTTGATTCAATCAGATCTCTACATTTTTACCATTGACCTTTAAACCCAATTAAAATTAATTTTTTCACAAATTTTGATGTTAATAGCTGGGGCAGCATCACTTGATTCAGTGAGATCTCTACATTTTTACCATTGCCCTTTAAACCCAATTAAAATTAATTTTTTCACAAATTTTGATGTTAATAGCTGGGGCAGCATCACTTGATTCAGTCAGATCTCTACATTTTTACCATTGACCTTTAAACCCAATTAAAATTAATTTCTTCATTTTTGATGTTATAGCTGCGGCAGCCGCACTTGTTTCAACCTAAATTAAAATATGGGGAATTTTTTTTTCCCTTTAAATTCCTTGTATAAGCATTCATCAGCTAACATGAACGAATTGCCTCGACTAAAGTCGAGGAGTTGTAATAAAACATTATCCATGGATTAGGTTTGTTCGTTTGCAACCTAGATTAATAAGTAAAATATGGGGAATTGTTTTCCCTTTAAATTCCTTGTATAAGCATTCATAAGCTAAAATGAACGAATTGCCTCGACTAAAGTCGAGGAGTTGTAATAAAACATTATCCATGGATTAGGTTTTTTCGTTTGCAACCTAAATTAAAAATTAAAATATGGGGAATTTTTATACTATGAAAACCGAGTAGTTAATTGAAATCACTATAAGAGAATATCACAGTTGGATGTCATACCTTTTTGTAAAAACTTCTAAACTAATTTGAGGGAACTCATGGGTAATATAGTATGTGCTGTTCAATCACTGTCTTTAAGATTACTACGCTTGAAAATGTGTGGAAACTCTATCTCTATCTACATTATATTTGAATATCGAGGATATTTTGGCACATCAACGTTACGTAAGAATTATTAATTACATCCTTTTTTTGCCGATAGGGTCTAGGTGTGACAGGGCATTGTTTTAAAACTAAATCTAGGGTAGGGTCGCCTAATTCAGAACTCTTTTTAAGAAATCTTATATCTTGTGTGCTATGGAATTTTAAGCGACGAAGTTAACTATCTAATATCAAGTTTCAATAGTCGTGGACACGTTGCCCTAGTTTTCGTCATTCCATGACGCGTACTTTTGACGCAGACGCGGTTTTAAAGACGCCAGTAGCGGCTTCTAATTCTGAGCGAACGATTCTAATTCTGAACGCCCCTGCTTCTAAATCTGAACACCCCCTGCTTTTAATTCTGAACTATCTTATAACGTGTAAAAAATAAAAAATCCCATATTTTGCAAAAGGAACCACTTCGGCGACCCGGATCGAGAAACGAGTGTCACCAATCGATTCCTTGGCCGAATTTAACATGGGAGAGGCGGAATTAGCGCGATCCAGCCAGTATTTGCGAAGTTATTGACGATTTGAAATTTTTGCATTGCTTTGGCATAGAACCCGTAAAGGAATGGAGTTGGAAGGAAATCGTCGATAACTTCGCAAATACTGGCTCGAGCGCGCTAATTCCGCCTTTCCGTCTTAAATTCGGCCAAGGAATCGATTGGTGACACTCGTTTCTCGATCTTTTCCTTTTGCAAATTTTGGGAGTTTTTCATATATTTTCAGAATTAGAATTTTTTAGATATATTTTAAAATTACGTTTTCGCGAAGAGTTTGTGGCCAATTTCTGGGTTTGAGAAGTTTATTTTGTAGCGGGGAACTCCAACTGTACGAAGAAATCGATTGCGTAAGCCCGCGATTTTTTCGAAGCTCGTAAAACCTTATTTCCCGGACCCTAAAGGGAAATATTCCCTTAAAAACGGTCTAATTAATTAGGCTAATTATCGCAGTTGGCTAATTAGGGTCGTATCTTCTCCGGATCTTTTCCTAGAGTGTTGAAGTCGCCTTCTTCGAATAGCCCCATTCTTAATCTACAAAATGAGCCCTTCCATCTTTAAATCGATCCAACCAAAGTTAAGTTATACATTTTTAAATGAAAGTGTTCAGAATTAGAAGCGTTCAGATTTAGGCGACCCTACCATAAATGTAGTTTTGATACAATGTTTAAGTTCTTTTGGGTTTATTTGCCCAGTGGAAACCGAGTGTAATGGAGTTTTCCACTGGGCTACTCCGAGCACTCCGGGAGTGCTCTGAATATATTTTTTGTCTTTTATTGGTAAAAAGGAGCGCTTCCATGACGGAGTAACGTCTTACATTGGGGGCCTCGCTCTCTCGCGGAGCACTCCGAGCTGTTCCAGCTCGAAAGAATAAGAAATGATTTCGGACCTGTCCGATCTCCAATGGTAGATAGAAGTAATGAACTACCGGCAACTACATTCCGCTGCGCGAAAAGTGTGACTCCGGAAAAAATGTCTTCCTTTGTGAGGTTGCACCGAAACCGTTCCGGGGTCCTCGGAGCACGAGCGTTGACGTTACAAGAAAATATGGAGTACTATCGGAGCGGTCCCAATGGAAAACTTTCCATTTCCGTCGTAAATTAGCTTGTTCCTAATTTGTTCTACTTCCGAGCCTCCATTCATTCATTTTCGCCCTCTACATAACCTGAAATTTGGTTTTTTCTTGTTTAAAGAGCTTACCTGAGTGGCGAGAACGAACATGAGCATGCCCGTAGTTCCTAATACGGCGCTTGACACGACGAAAACGGAATCCCATCCGCAATTTGGCTGCCCCAGCCCCTTTCCCGTCACCAGTGAGAAACAAACTCCGACGACGATGGAAAATACCGCGAGCACCGCGTTGGTTATTGCGAAAGGAACGTGGGCCGCTTTCCTGAAATTAAACACGCGTTCATATTATATACATTCAGTTTTATTATTCACTTGTTTTATACAAATCGAGTCTAGCTTATATCCAAGCTATTGTTAATTATTATCTTCTAAGAAAACCATGACTTTTGTTGGGTTTGGTTAGATTCGATTCGATTGGTTTTAGAAAACCGCCCTTTTGTGAAACGAAATTTTTAAAAACGCCTGTTTCGGAAACCGCGTTTACGGGGTATAAACCATGACGTTGTCTTGACATCATGGTATTTATATAATCAGAAGCGAATCACTGGGAGTTTTTTACTGGATGCCGCGTTGAATGGACAGCTCCATCCCGCACCTACGGCCAAACTCGTTTTACCAGCCACCCAATTCCCGCCAAAGCTCCCTAGCTTTCACCCCTTCCCTTTCTCCTTCGTGATAGTGCCTAGACCCAGCGATATTTCACGGCGAGTCGGGCCAGAAGCTGATCTACCGTTTCGTCAAGCAAGATTTTCTGGGCCAATAATCGAGGTTTCGCGTCTAATGAAAGGCGAAGATTAAATTAAGCTTTTTGTTCAAGGGAGACGATAATATCTAAATGGATTTCACGTAAACTTCTATAAGGAAAGCGAAAGGTTGAAAACGTTGATTGGAAAGGGATGGTGAAGAAGAAAATCAAGTGATGTTTTATCGATTCTTCTACTAATTATAAGAACTATCCGCGTAGTTAATCATTTGAGACAATATATCACAATGATTTTAAAAATCAAACTAGATCCAGATTTCACTGATCTCTCCCTCCAACCGATCGCTTAACGCCCTGCCTTCCAGAGAACAAAATGATCGTGGCACGCGCTATGTCGAGCGCGATTATAGCGCGAGATGTGATAAACACGATTGGTTGGAGGGGTAGAACAGTGGAATCTGGATCTATTTTGATATTTAAAATCATTGGGCCATATTTCCAGAATGGTCAACTACGTGGATAGCTTTTATAATAAGTAGAAGAATCTATAAAAAAATCACTCGCTTTTCCTCTTGACCCTCTTCCCTTTAAGGGCTTCTTCTCTGATCCAGAATGAAAATGAAGTTGGGTTCATCGGGGAGCGCTACTAAAATATTCTATCTCGGGCCAAGAAGGATCAGACAAGGAGAGGAAAAGTGGGGACGGCGCGGTTCCTACTGCGTCGGCCTAAACTCCCACTCTGGGAGAACGGGGACAGTCGGAGGTAGAGATGCTTCGTGGTAAATTGTTGTCACGTGGGTAAAACGGATCCTTTATGAGACGGGCAGTAGCCGACGACGCTAGCGACCACGTGACAACAGTTTACCTCGAGAATTTCCTATCCCCCTTTCCACCCGAGTGGGAGGTTGGCTCTTCTCTCTCTAACTTAACGCAGCCCCACTTTTCCTCTCCTTGTCTGATCCTTCTTGCTCGGGCCTTCGAGAAAACCCGAGAGCCAACGCTTTCCCGCCCGTGCTTAAAATTTATACAAATAAGAGATCGAATTGATCAAATTTGGGAGGGGGAATTTCGTATTTCGTGGCGGGTCTGGAGTTCGGAAAGACGCCCGAGGGTCGAAACTACCAGCGATCCCCGATCCTGATAATAATAGAGATGAAGCTGCTGAAGGGATTCAAAAGTTTTATCTCAATCAACTAAATAGTTTTACGGGGTTAGCGGAAGAATCGATTTAAGAACAATCGTCACTTCCTATTCGCCTATTCTAATTTTACACACGCTTAAAGGCTAATATTTTTACCGTCGTCTTATAATATTGAACCCGAGTTTTATGCCAATAAAACTGACATTTGTAGAAAAGCGAAGACATACAGATTAAGTGTAATAGAATTAACACAAACAAATGTGATAAATTAAAGTCAGATTTGTGATAAAATGTTTTTACAAAAATAATCTACTTTAAAAATAATTTTGTAAAATTAAAGTTCAAATAAAGATCTCATTTCTTAAATTGGCCCTTATTTGTTCCTAGTTCATCCTATTTCTAACCTGCAAAATACTCTATTTCCCTTCGTTTTGGTGGGTGCTAACTTGGTGCACTTTTTGGAAAGTGATATACGGGGTGGGCTACGGGATTGATAGCGACGAAATTAACATTGTATCATCGAGATTGATTCATCACTGATCCACTCAACGCTTCTCAGCCCTCTACCACCAAAGCTTTTCGCGCTCACGAACTACCTATTAGCGTGCTCTAACTTGGTTTTAGGGAACCTAACTCGGTCCGTTACCCAACTTGGAACACGAGTTAAAATATATGAAAAACACAAAAAATGAGAAATGATTAAAGGGACTTTAAAAATTCGAAATAAAAGCTAAAAATTCAAATAAAAATTTGCGCGACAAACTAGCGTGACAATGTAAAACCGATATGGAAAACTCCCAAAATGCGCAAGGAACCACGCACTTCCGCGTCTCGATCGAGAAACGAGTGTCACCATAAGCGGATTATTTTCTCTAAGTAACCAAAACGCTATGCTACCTATGACAATAGTCGTTGTCGGACTGGGTTTTTCAGCCTTTCACAATTGCCCTATACCTTGTATCACCTTAACTTCATTCTGAAGTTATACTGTCGAACCTAATGTCTCTTTAATCTCCTATGGTATGTTTCAGGTTTGAAACGTATCTCTGGCGCACGAGAGAGAGAACTTTTGGGGGAAAACTCCCAGTGACTCCACGATTCCTTCCTCCTAAAAACCTATACCAGGCCTCTGCGGTTCTAATTTTTTTATTAGGCCAGGATTGGGCCAGTTTTCTTTAGTTGCTCTCTTGATCGCTAGCTGGCACTTCAACCGAAATATTTTCAAGAAATTTTCTCTCGTGTTTTCTCTCTATACAAGCTCTGACGTCATGAGACCCGACTGAGATACCTGACTGGGACTAGCAATCTGGTTACTTAGAGAAAATAATCCGCTTATGGTGTCACCAATGACAAAGGTGGAATTGCGCGCGAGCCAATATTTGTGAAGTTATCGGCGATTTAAAAATTGGGCATTGGCTCCTCATTTCAAAAGAAATCGTCGATAATTTCGCAAATACTGGCTCGCGCGCGCCGAGGAATCCATTGGCGACACTCGTTTCTCGATTCGAGGCGCGAAAGTGGTTTGTTTCGCGAATTTTGGGAGTTTTCCATACATTATTTCGCGCTGGGCCAAGTTAGAGCTCCCGTATAGGTAATTTTTAAAGAAATATTTAAGAAGTTAGAACTTTCCCCAAGTTAGGGGCTCCTACCATAGTCCCATTTCTAAAGTAGTACTGGTGGTCCGAAAGCTCAATCCAGAAATGTTTCTTTCATAAAATGTTTTTCTAAACCACGCGGAAGGTCTACTAAATTAATTTAAATGATGTTCGAAAACATAATACAAAATACCTAAGAGATATGTACATCGCGGCCATAAGAATACATCCAAAAGCAATTAGGCCAAATCCAATAATTCGATTTCCATTATCTATTTTGGCCGTGGCTTCGTTGGCACCAAATATGAATGATGGACGGCATACTAAAAACACGCCAACCATCGCGAGAAGTACCGTCACAATCTGGAAGACAAAAAAATGTATGTTAACTCTTTATAACGACACAAATATGATAAGGTCCTAATTTGGTACACTTTTCTTTAAAAAATACAACTTTAATTTGACTGCCTCGAATTAAGGTTTCTAGAGCTCGTTTTGTTGGCGTCATATGGGGCTATTTGAAAAAAAAAATAGCTTTGACACTCTAGGAAAACATCCAGAGAAGATACGACGCTAATTAGCCCCACCCCCTTAAATTTGACTAATCAATTAAATGGAAATTTAAGGGAAAATTTGCTTATAGGGCACGGGAAATAAGGTTTTACGGACTTTTTAAAAAATACAACGGAGAAATCGAGTTTTCCGATACAAAGAATTTGTGGAATACAATTTATTTCAAATTACGTAGAGGGGAGCCTTAACTTGGCACAGCATGAAAGAACTAGGCCTCATTAACAAACTGCTAAAACCGGACCAAATCGGAAAGCCCCTAAATTTGACCAAAATCGACCATATCGGGAAATTCCAAATTCGACAAAAATCGACAAATAAGATAATTCTTTCGCCAAAAAGCGGTTGAATTTAATATATTCACAGGTAATTCACGCTTCGAGGTTAGGCATATTATGATTGACATGTGGTTCTGAAAGTTTTGTCGTCAGAGCTTTCGCCCGACGAGAGAGGAAAACAAGATGGTCAAGCCCATAGGAATAGCTAGACCCATGACATTGTAAAAGAGGCTGAAAAGAATTATGCTATAGCAGGGGCTTAAACGCTCTTTGAACAATTTGAATGGCGTTTCGAGATTCCTTTAAACACGAAGTTGCGTAAAGTTTTTCAAATCATGTTTTTCAAATCATGTTTTTCAAATCATGTTTTTCAAATCATGTTTTTCAAATCATGTTTTTCAAATCATGTGTTTCAAATCATGTGTTTCAAATCATGTGTTTCAAATCATGTGTTTCAAATCATGTGTTTCAAATCATGTGTTTCAAATCATGTGTTTCAAATCATGTTTTTCAAATCATGTTTTTCAAATCATGTTTTTTAACTTGGCTACCTGTGAACGCGTCTTTATATCTAATCTTTATTAATTTATCTTGGATACCCGTGTGAAAGCGGCTTTATATCTAATCGTTATGTATTTATCTTGGATACCAGTGTGAACGTGGCTTTATATCTAATCTTAATTTTTCTTTGATACCAGTCTGAACGCGGATTTATATCTAATCTTCATTAATTTATCTTGGATACACGTGTGAACGTGGCTTCATATCGAATATTTATTAATTTTTAACTTAGATACCCGTGCGAACAGGTATTTATATATTATCTTTGTCATTTTATCTTGGATACTCGTGCGAACGGGACTTAATGTCTATTCTTTATTAAGTCATTTTTATCTTCTAAACGCGTCTTTATATCTATTCTTTATTAAGTCATTTTATCTTGGATACCCTGCGAACACGCCTTTATATCTAATCTTTATTAATTTTTACCTTGGATACCCTTGTGAAGGCACCTTTACATCTAATCTTTATCGTCTTATCTTGGATACCCGTGAAAACGCACCATAATATCTAAAATTTATTAATTCATTTTATTTTGAACACCCGTGAAAACACGCCTTTATCTAATCAATATATAAGAAAATATTGAATATCTTCGAAAATATCTTTTATATTAAATTTAAGTTTCAGCAACATTGGTTTTTAGATTAAGTTAAATCATTTAATCTGTTTAAGTTTTAATTTAAATGAATATTACGTTTCAATTCAGTAAAAGCTATAACCTCAGAAGGCTAAAATAAACGCGAATCCAAAAGATACTATATAAGGCGTTCGTTTATCATTATAAACTAACAAGCGAGTAACGGTTGCTGCTCTTCAATGAGCTGTGGTGGATGTACGATTACAGCAAGGTAGAAGCTAGTAACTGTATATGCGAATTTTATTGGAGAGTCAAGCGCCGTGGGTGATGACGTCTTCTTCTGACGTCACGTACAGACAGATCCTCTCCGCGAACTAAAAGTTCACTCGGAGAGGTAAGAAGACGAAAGTTTTTCCTATTCGATGACGTAACAGACCGAACCTCTCCGTGAACTAAAAGACGAAAGTTTTTCAATTCGATGACGTATTTCGTCTTCTTGCACGACGCCGACGCCGCAGTGAATATAGTAGCTAGACCCCACTAGGGTTGGGTCTAGTTAAAAATCCAAAAACTAGGAACGGTCGATATACGGAATTCGAAGTTGCCCTTTTTAGCGGTTGATATTGGAACTAAGTAGGCGGTGATAATATTGGACTAAACTCTCTAAACGTTTATGGGGGTGAATATGCATCGACGGAAAACAAGTCTCCCCTCTCTCTCGCCTCGCCTGGTCGTCGCGATTTCGAGTCTGACTTACTATTGGAAGGATATACTGTGCAAATGGACTGGGAAAATTCGACTATGACGATTTTTAAATCCCCTTTAAAGTCGCTTTCTTTTGTCGCTTAGCAGACGACGTCGCCCGCAACAAATTACACGGTAAAAGCTAGGGTTGTGCGCAAGGGAAGAGCATTTTTAAGGGGAAAATTTCAGAGCAAATACGGCCTTTAAGGCGGGCCAATAAAGAAGCTGCGACGCATTTTTACGATAAAGTACGCGAGGATGATCCCAGACGCTAAAACGTTCTTACGGACTTCAATTCGTTCTTGGTACGACTTATCTCTTCCATTCTAGGATTGTTATTAATTTTGATATGGCAAGCTTGGCGCAGGCCTCTTGGCGACGATGTATTAAACAGAATGGTCTAAATCAAACCAGCATTTAGTACGCGCGGGCAGCCTCATACATCATACTAGAAGCGCTTGTTGAATGGATTTCGTTTCTTTTCGAGGCCCTTTTGAAATTTACGCGTTGGCTATAGCCTGCTCAGCCTTTGAACCATTTTTACGCGTATTTTTAACGAGCTTAACTTTGAAATAAGCCATTGCGCGCAAAATAATTGGAAAATGAGTATATAGGCCGAGACTCGAAAAATACGAAAATGTATTTGTAAAGTTGGAAAAGGCTTCGACTTCTTAGCGCCTTCACTCCGTAAATTCATTCTCCATGCTATTAAAGTTCGAGTCGTGTTCAGTGACGCGTACCGAAGCGCTTAATATATTTCGTAAGGAGGTACGCGTCACTGAACTGTAAATGAAAATTTTTGAAGAAATGCTCTGAAATAAATAATAGATATAAGTATAGTGTCGCGAGTTCAGCGGACAATTTTAAGGGGCATGAGATAGGGTACTTTCGTTGGCGCCAGTTGAGGGGACACGGTTAATAGTAGCCCATCCATTTGCGTCGTATTTTAGTTTAAACTTTCGTAAACCTAATTGCGGTAATTGTCGGGGGTAGGATAACGTAATGTGTATAAAAATTTAATTTGTCCTTTGTACATCATACGGTAATCTATATTTATAGGTATGTTACATAAGGTGGGATCTTGCCTTCACCCATGAAAGATTGGATGGGGATTTATAATTCAGAGAAATGTCGGTCGTCCGCGTATTTGTCGGTCGTCCGCGTATTTGTCGGCCATCACGGTTTGTAGGGAGTTTTAGCATTTTAGCCCACACTTAATTAATAATCAAAATATTGTTCAATATTTTAAAGGAATTTAAGAAATGTTCACATTTATTAGCTCATTTTACAAAACATATACAAAAAGATCAAAACGAGTACATGAATTAAAAAATTAAAGCAATGCCGTAAGGTGTTGCTTATTTATACCCAGTCACGAATTAATTAGATAGCTGATAGCTGAGATCTTCTTCTTCGTCCGACCACTGTTTGTCCCATGGAAAAGAGTTAATAGAGCAAAAGGCGGGGAGGGAAGAAAATACATGTTGAATAGTTTTTGTCCCGTGGAAAAGATTTAATGGACAAAAAGGCGGGGAAAGAAATAAGCCATGAGAAAGAAAGGTTAATATACATGTTTAATATATATTTTAAGTTCATTGATTGAAAACCAGTTCTTTTTTAACCCAGCTACTTCCACTAATTCAACCCGAGGGCATTCACGTAAACTGTTTTTGCGTCACACACATAAAAATGCCTTGAAACACTCATTTTTCAGAAGAGTAATTCCCATTTGGAACTCACTCCCATCTGACCAGGGAGTCTATTCTCTAACTTTCATTTGGATCAAGGTCGCCCAAATGGTTTGGAATTCCAAATCATTTGGGCAAGAATTCGCAAGATTACCAAAAACCGTATTCTGTAACTTCAAAATCCAAACCATTTGGATTTGCACTGCCCATATCATTTGGCCGGCGAAAGAGCGAGCCAAATCCAAGCCACTTTCCATTTGAGTGTCTTCCCCCCTTATTTTTAGCCCCATTTTCTCTCTAGAAACGAGAGAGCCGCCGCCACAACTCATTTTTCTCAAATAAAAAAAAAAAACAAAAAACCGTCAACTCCACTTTGCTAGTAAATTTCGTGAAAATGGCCGGTCTATTTTTTCAACTAGAACTTAATCGTTTGCAATTTGAGGACCGAAATAGAGTTGCACGTCGCGATTTAAGTATTCAACGGGTGTTTAGGGACGATAATCAAGTTTGGGAGTTAGATGATCTCCAATTTCGATGGAATTTTCGTTTAAGGCGCGATATGGTATTAGGCCTTTGCGAAACGTTAAGAGAGAGGCTTCAAGGTATTAGAAAAAGTTCCATGAAGAGAATGACTATTGATGAAAATATATTAATCAACTAGCTACAATTATTATTTATTGTTTTAGAGCCCAATTCATAAACAATCGTAACTCGCTATAGTAGTAACGCGTGCTAGAGCGTTAAGATCGTTTATGAATTGGGCTTTTATTGTACAACTTACTTTCTTCCACTTATCAACTGTTTTTGTTGGGCCCAAGCCACAACTATTCAAAATAAGGTCAAGGTCGACCCACAATTTATCATACTTTTGCTTGGTGAAGTTAATATTGAATTTCATGTGTACAAAATCAATATTAGCTTCCAAAAACTCAATGTAAAGTAATTGCTGCCTAACGTGTACTTTTCCCATTTTATAGTAAATAATAAAATTTATAAATTAAAATAAATTTATATTTATAAATTAAATTCCTAAGTAAGATGATATAAATCTAAAAGCTCAAGCAAGAAACACAACTACTATAAGAAACACGAGGTAAAGTAATGAAAGAAAAATAATGGAATTCCTTCGAATTATAACAAAAGGACAATTCTTGGAAAAAATGGGTTTTTGCAAGTTTTCCAATTTTTCGTCTAAGAAAAAAAAACCCGTTTATTCAGTGATCTTACAAAATTCCCGCACATACAATAACCAATAAGGAAGAAGGGGCGGAGATATAGTATCATGTGAACGGTCACGTGACGCAAAAATTATTTTCACCCTCAAAGGGAAATGACGTACATTTGGATTTGGCATTTGGATTCCCATAACCCAAATCGCCATTTGGATTTGAGTTAGAGAATACGGTTTTTGTACCCATTCCAAATGGAGCCGATCTAAATCATTTGGATTTGGCTATTCCAAATGATTTGGATTGAGTTAGAGAATAGACTCCCTGGTCTCTTTGCGATCCATCTCGCAATTTCGCTCCCATCTCCGTAAATACCTTAATATTTAATATCTATTTCTTTTGTGACAATTAATGCCCTAATATAAATAGTGTAATCGTGTATATAATAACTTTTATAATTTGTTGTGTCACAGGTAAATCATGCTTCAAGTTTACAACCGGGCATATAACGAATGAACTGAAGGTCTGAGAGTTGTGTCGTCACAATACTGGGCCATACCGCTCTTCTGTAGAAATTTGGAATACTTAGGGTGGAATCATTGCCTGAGGAAATCGGACCTTCATCATTGTAACCCGTAGTATGTCGTCTTGTAAACTTGGGGTGATTTACTTGTGGTTGTGTAAATAGCTTTTTTATTCGTTGTGCCTCCTATTCCATTGTCGCGGTAAAAATTTCTTTTGTTATGTCGCGTTTGCCTTGTTTTGGTCCTAGTTCGTCAATAAACGGAGCAAAAAAAAAAAAAAAAAAAAGGAGCTGTCAAGCATTTTTCGAAAGCCTCCGCATAATATTGTTTAGCTAGACCCAACCCTAGATACTGTATTCACTGCGGCGTCGGCGTGTTGCAAGAATCGAAAAAACTTCGTTTCTTACCCACCAGGCGAACGAGATTAAACGGTAGCTTATGAATGTTTCTGTTCTAGTCTGTCAGTAATAAAAACTCGAAAACAACGAACAGGTAGTCGCGAACGAGATAGTAAGGGAGCTTATGCTTGTTGAGTTCTAGTCTGTCAGTAATGAAAACTCGAAAACAATAAACAAGTCGTCGCGAAAGAGATATTAAGGGTGCTTATGGGTGTTGAATGTTAGTCTGTTAGTAATGAAAACTCGAAAACAATAAACAAGTCGTCGCGAACGAGATAGTAAGGGGCTTATGCGTGTTGAGTTCTAGTCTGTCAGTAATGAAAACTCAGAAAACAATAAACAAGTCGTCGCGAACGAGATAGTAAGGGAGCTTATGCGTGTTGAGTGTTATTCTGTCAGTAATAAAAACTCGAAAACAATAAAGAAGTCGTCGCGAAAGAGATATTAAGGGAGCTTATGCGTGTTGAGTGTTAGTCTGTCAGTAATGAAAACTCGAAAACAATAAACAAGTCGTCGCGAACGAGATAGTATGGGAGTTTATGCGTGTTGAATTCTAGTCTGTCAGTAATAAAAACTCGAAAACAATAAACAAGTCGTCGCGAAAGAGATATTAAGGGAGCTTATGCGTGTTGAGTGTTAGTCTGTCAGTAATGAAAACTCGAAAACAATAAACAAGTCGTCGCGAACGAGATAGTATGGGAGTTTATGCGTGTTGAGTTCTAGTCTGTCAGTAATGAAAACTCGAAAACAATAAACAAGTCGTCGCGAACGAGATAGTAAGGGAGCTTATGCGTGTTGAGTTCTAGTCTGTCAGTAATGAAAACTCGAAAACAATAAGCAAGTCGTCGCGAAAGAGATGTTAATGGTGCTTATGCGTGTTGAATGTTAGTCTGTTAGTAATGAAAACTCGAAAACAATAAACAAGTCGTCGCGAAGGAGATAGTAAGGGGGCTTATGCGTGTTGAGTTCTAGTCTGTCAGTAATGAAAGCTCAAAAACAATAAAAAAGTCGTTGCGAAGGGAGCTTATGCGTGTTGAGTTCTAGTCTGTCAGTAATAAAAAACATGTTTTGAAAAACATGCTTTGAAATTTTACACCCGAGTATTAAACGTGTTTACAAGGAACACGTGTATCCTTCTCTAAAATCTTTAAACGTAATAATCTACTATTAACAACTGTTTTAATCGGCTGGGTTGACACATTTTAAAGAAATCAAAAGTAAATGACAGACATCTTTTCCACTTCAAGACGTAGTTTATTCTGATATGACATTTACGACCTATTTATGAAAGGCAGGAATTTCTGGACTAAGTACACTTCAGTGTAAAAAAAACGCGCGTGAAAATTGTACAGTGTAATGTAGGGATAAAGGTCTTCCGCGTAGTACGTCAACGTTAAAAACGATTGTGGCCCCGCGGCTCTGAAGTGTTGATCAAAGGGTAAGATTATTTTGAGTCCCCACACGTAATTATATTATTTTACTTAACCTAAGTTAAATCGTTAATATTAGCTAGCAACAAGATGGTCAAGCCCATAGGAATAGCTAGCCCCATGACATTGTAAAAGAGGCTGAAAAGAATGATTTTATAGCAGGGGCTTGTTATGCATGCATAAACGCTCTTTCAACAATTTGAATGACGTTTCGAGATTCCTTTAAGGCCCCTTCAGAGAAAAATTCCGAAAAATTGGATTTTAACTAACATTTGAAAGCCCATTTAGGAATCTAAGGAGATTGTACAGACACATGAAATTATTTATCAAAGAACGACTAGTTTCTGTCAATAATTTGACATATTTTTTATGTTCCTATATAGTTTAATAAAATGCTGGCTAATTTTACATTAAAAATTACAATATTACGGCTGGTGGGGTCGAAGTCGCAGGAGTTGCATTTCTTCCTGAATGGGAATTTATCTAAATCTTTAGTGTCTAAATTTTCAGCATAAGCTAGGCCATCCAAAGATCTATGTAAAAACTTAATCCGCGTTTCCATTTAATAAATATTGAGATTTAATTCATTTTCCGAAAAACTGCGATTTCCTATTTTGAAGTGTGGAGCTGGAGTTTTTATCACACGTCTTTATAAAATAGTTTACAGTGTAAAGCACGTTTTTCCGCTTGTTTTGAAAATTATTCTGTATTTTTTGATCAATATTCTGAGAAATTAACTCCATTTTAGATTTTCATCCGTACATTTACATGCTTTGAATTCTGTCTATTTTGGTTCGATGGTTCTTTTTTTTCCCGCTGATGGCGCTCAATAAGTAGTTGCCATTTCAGGGGGATGACACACAGAAAAGAGCACCGAAAACAAAGAATAGAGCCCATAAATAAAAATATATTGACAAGCGACACAAGGAAACCCTATAATGCGGCGTATTTCAAAGTATGAAATGCCGCTTCCTTATCTTATGGGCCCTAAAATAACACGTGTTCGGATAACCAGGCTTAATTTGCTTAACGGTTAATTAGAGGCGTTATTCTAACCCGGGAATAAGCGTATACAAGGGCAGAAGGCTGGGAAGTCAAGATAGTACAAAAGCGTCATGAATTTTCAGAATAACTTAAACTTTAGTATTATTACTAAAGCCGCGTTCGCAAAGAAGCGGAAGCTGGAGATTTATGCTGCCGTGAATGCGCCACAAGATTTCTGATGCTTTCAAACCCAGCTTTCCTTTCGAAGAAACAAGCTAACAGAATGCATTTAGAGATTCATTATTTTAATGGCTGTAGATCGGATGAAAAGACGGCCTGTGAAATAATTTTATGCTTAGTTTTGTTTTGTTTGCAAAACAAAAAAAAAAAATGATTTGGAAAAAAGAACTGTTATGAATAGTCGAAGCAAACGCGCTCAAATGCTCAAGAAACTCCTATTAAAAAACACCGAATTTAATTTGAAGGTTTCTTCTCAAATATATATGGTTTAAAGGCTATTAGCTAATTTGAGCGAAAGCCCCTTTTTAATTTCCAGGTAATTGTTTTCTCGAAAGTATATTTACCTAATTACAGATTGCATTGGTGGTAAGCCTAATGGTCTCGAGGTTTCAAAAATAGCAAAGAAACCTTTTCTCTATATTTCCACGAAACGTTGTTTTACATACCAAAATAGGTCAGTGAATCTTAAATATGAGAGTATCACGTTGTATACCGAGCAAAAACATTGTCATCAGGCTATGACGTCTTCAAATTTTAATAAATCTCGAAAGTGAAATCGAATTTTTGGAGAAAGGACATGAATTTTGAGGCGGTGACCAAATATTTAATTGATCCTCCAAGGTGTGCCAGACGCGACAAAATTTTAAGTCGTCAAATAAAACTGTCAACGCGATTATCATATAGAAATAGGAAAGATTTAAACGCAATATTTATATGATTTTTTAAGATTTTCAAGTGCTTCCTTTTTAATTTGTAGAATTTTTAAAATTTGAGGAAATATAAAATTTCAATTCTCAACAGCAATCGGAGATCAGTTTGAAATTACAACACGCGTTCATTACTACAATTCCTTTTTCCTGTACGCTTTACTTTAAAATAGATAAGAAATAATTCCTTTTGTACGTGATGAAAGTTTAACCTGATTCCGACTGCGTTAGTTGGTTTGGAAGAACACTTTAGTCATAAATTTCTTTCCTATTCCACCCTGACCTGGGGGGCCGTAGGCAGTAGCGGCGGACGGTTCTTATTTTGGGGGGGGGGGACATTTTTCGTTAAAGAACTTGGAAACAAGTTGCTCAAGACCAATATACCTGATACCACGCTGAGTGAAGAGTATTGTTAGAAATTAAAAACGTCACCTAGTTTATGAATTGAAGAATTATGTGACTTTTTTTTCTTGCTAAAGTTCAGCCTGGTAAGGTATTGTAAGATAACTCCAAACAGGTTGAGATTATAGACTGATTTTTCTTATAATTCATTGAATTCAATTATATTCTGAGATTAATCAGAGTATTGACTGAACAATTTGGGGAGGGACACGTATATTGGTTGTCCCCACCTGGTTTAATTGAGGGGGGACAATGTCCCCATGTCCCCACCCGTTCCGCCGCCACTGGCCGTAGGGGAAGGGAGACTCAAAAAGAGATTCAAATATGTCGAGAAGTGACGGGAAGGGATAGAGACCGAGGCTGGTCACGTGGTTAGAATATATCCCGCCGTCCCAGCGTCCATTGTTACTAATTACGGGGCTGGGTAATAGATCTTTCAATATACTCCCCTCCAAAAAAACTGTTGCAGTCGAATCCCGAATTCCCGATGCCCTTTGCCATATAGTGTATTTGTAGTCTAGTAACCTTGGCCCTTTGCTTCAAGAAAAAAGAAACCCCTTGGGGAAAGAGTAGTTTCCTTTGAGGGGTATAAGACGTTAAAGTTTTACGATACTAATTCCTATCCAAACCATGTTAACGAAAAAATGCCGCAGTCCAAGTTTCGAAAAGGCAAAAACTTGGAAAAAAAACACTATTGCAATTTTGTGCCTCTATCGGAGAATTTCCTAAACTTTATACTCTGGAGCAGCCTTAAACACGAAGTTGCGCGGATCGAGGTAGAGAAGTGGCTTAAACATTAAAGACATACGCGCGACAAATAGCAAACATTAATGATCTCTCCAATTTGCGCGACATTTATAAACTAGCTAGAAATTATTTTTTTAAACCAATTCCGATGTTATTGTTCGCCAGAAGATTACAGTGATACGAAAAGCTGATTCTCGTAAAAAAGGTCATAATTGCTTTGATTTTTTTCGCGTGAGAGAAATGGTTTTCGACTTCAAATTTAGCTCTTCTCATGAGCTACGCAATACTCGCGTGCTTCCGAATATTCGATTTTAGACGTGTCACACACAGGCTCGATTGACGTTTTTATGCTTAACAGGCTTTGCGAAATTAAGTATAGCCAGCTTTTACAAGCACTAATTTACTTTAGACGTTCGCTGAAATTTTACATAAAAGGAGTTCCTTCTTTGGCGCTTTCGGGCTTTCAGTTCTGTTATCAGCACAAGTTCTTCGAACGATTTCTTAATCTTTATAATGATATCAGAAGCCGATGAAACCCTTCTTTGAAGTCTATTACTCCCGGGTCTTGTCTACCCCTCTCTGTATGGGTTAGTCTCGAAAATCCCGATTCGTACGCCTCCTAACTTTAGATATTTTCGGAGCAGGAGCTCGTCCAGCGAATATCTATAGCAACCTTGAAGTTCGTCAACCAAACGTCGTCGTATGTGGAGAGAGATAATTTCCAATTCTCCGTAGACAGGGGCATGAAGTAGGACCCCTCCGATCTCGTAAAATTGGGAATTTTACCCTTTACAGAGAGGAGCGCTATATGAAACATTAGAGTAGTAGACTTCAAAGGAGGGTTTCATCGGCTTCTGAAGATATTTATACCTTATTAAGAGAACGCGATAGCGTTCTACGTTATGTGCATACGATCAACTGTAATACTATTTCAATTTCCTTAAAAAAAATCGGTCATTATCCAATTAAAACACTCAGTTTTTCCTATATAAATAACGTAAAAATCGACTTTTTTGAGACATGTCCGTTCCGGGGCGTAACTAATCGAAATAATAATTTGTTATTGGTGCAGCCAATTTTAAATTAAAGACCATGCAAAGTTCAAACGTGGGCTTTTTTCCAGGTTTCATTAAAAAAAGGATTTTCAAATTAATTTTAAAGATGACCCTAGTTTGGTTCTTGAGAAAACCGTCACCAAATTTTTCTATAGAGAAAGAGTGTAAAAAATTAGCTTAAAGGGTAAATGAAAACTGATGTATCACTTTCTTGATTTTACGTTTTTCTGAATCTACGTTATCGAAAACCTAACAAAAACATCAACTTTAATTTTTAAGGATGCTTTTCCGCCGAAAGTTACCGATTTAAAACACTAGATGACGCTCAACATCGAACAGGGAATCCCCTTTTTTGTCGGGATATCGAGAAGAAGAAAACACCTGACGGCCGGAACGCGCGCCACACAAATGTGTCTTATCTATTGTAAAGAAAGGGTCAGAGTTCCCCTTTCTAAGAGGGAGAAAAATATTTTCTTCGTTTTGGAAACATCGTTTGCCTCTGGCGGTTTTCATTCGGAACTAGGACTTTGGGTTAACTCAATGGAGAAATTAGAAGGGTGTATTTCATCCTACGGTTATTTAAAATTTGTCAAGCGTAATTTTCTATTAACATCTCAAAAAAAGTGTGATTTCGATCTAAGATTTGAGATTATTTTTACGATGATACGGTATTTAGAAATGAAATTACACGCCGATAACTTTGAACTTCAATTTTTCACAAAAGTTAAATTTGACTTTAAATCTAAATATCTTTTAAAATAATAAAGATAAAAGAATCAAAAAGTACTCAAATCATACGTAGAAATGTTTTGAACAAAATGCCACATTTCGCGGCCCAATCGGTCTGCTAGTTCTACAAAACGGTAGGATGAAAGGGAGTTATGTAAGGCCAAATCTTTATCGACTTTGGATAATTATTAAAACCGGGCCGTTGCCGGCCAGGTTTATTTATAGGTCTCTCACAATTTCATCAGAAACGTCTATGGAGATTACCCTTATGAGGTGGTAATTTTTTTCGTCTTGATAACTGGAATCTTCGTCTCCTTCGTCTCCCGACCGCGAGCCGTTTCATTGAGAGTTTGCATTCGAGAGAGAACAATATGTTAGGATCATGGGGATACTCTTATATTTTTCTATACGTTTCGGATGAATACTAAGACTGAGATAACAAAAGCTTTATAGATAACGTTGAAACACCGTGAAAGACGGCGTTTCACTGGGAGTTTGCATTCGAAAGAGATAAATGTGTTAGATTTACAAGGGTGTTCTATTATACTTTTATTTTGTTGAATACTAAGACTGAATAACAGTAGCTTTGATAATATTAGGAAGAAAGACGGAAAAAATGATAACGTTGGTGTATGAAGTTGAATAAAAAACTTGTGTCTAATTAAATATAAATAATAAAGCAAAACGCGAGACAAACGATATAAGTTTTGGTTTAAAAGATATAGGACGTTGCCTAGAATTCTACGTATTGAGTCCAATGCAAAACAGTGTTTTTAACGTTTATAGGGCGAACTGAATTTTTTATCAATGATTATAAGCCGCAGGGTAAATAATCTTGGGTATTATACATTAGCCCAAATGGTATATAACGGTAAGATTTTGAAATGTCTTAGAAAATGGACTCTGAGACAGACGTACAATAAATTGATTTAGTTATAAAAGTTGGCGGGAAATTTAAATTATGCTGCAGAATTTAAAGGAGTCTAGAAAGGATACGGATATAAGAACAAAATTAGACACACGCGCGATAGGACACAATAACGATGGGATATAATCTCGATGGGACGCAATCTCGACAGAACATAATGACGATGCGACACAATCTTGATAGACCATAATCTTCATGTACATAATCTCAAGTGGAATCTTTATCGATAGTTCACAACCTCGAATGGACATTTTGTTTCCTTGCCCTTCTTGTAATATATTAGGTAAGGTTACGTTAGTTTATCACTCGAACTACGTCATCCCTCCAACTAGTTAAACACTCGCTCTAACCCACCCCTCTTATAATATTATAGGTAAGGTTACGTTAGTAGAGTGCAACAATCTCAGTCTGATTTAGTTGCAGTCGACGCGAAGTCAGCCCCTTTAGGGTATTCGAACTTTCGGTACTATCACATGTTCGACATAACGAACTTTCGGACTCGTCGTCCAATTCTTACAATGGGATGTAAATACGTTTTTCAGTTGGCCTATCGCCAGTAGGCCAAATCCGTTTTTTAAGGGACGTCGACGTAGTTTTTCGAGAGATAAAAGTCATTTGCGCCTATGGATAGAACACATTCTCTCTGTCATTCATGCATTCAACATCGTGTAAAAAAAAGTTAACGTCTCTTGCCTGCTGCAGAGGTGGAAGTTCCGTGGTGACGCCTAGAATGTCCTAGCCTTCAAGGATTAGGATAGGCCAAGTAGAGGCCAAGTAGTGGAAAGATGCCTGGGGCCATCATCCAGTACATCTTTTGGACTGCAGAGTAAAGGAAGACTTACGTTTCTTTAGGAACAGTGCGGAGGACTTGGCATAGTTTTTTGCAAATATGTTCTTTAACGCGATGTTGTTTTTACGACTTCGTTTTCTTTTTTTGCAGGGCTCTCTGAATTTATGAGAATTATACTTGTAATAATAAAGTTTAATGTTTATTCTGGTCTCGATCCTCTCGTTAATTCTCGAGTAGATATTTTAGTATCTTAGTGGATGTTCATGGTAATCACTTTTAGTTATCTTTAAGTTAGCAGATTAAAACAACGCTAGTAAGGTCACGTCAGGCTAGTATATTTTATCCCTCGAATTAGCCAATATCCCTTTAGCTAGTAATCCCTCTCTTGCAATTGACGAGTTCGGAGTTGAAGCGAATCTTATAGAGCCATGGCGCGATTGAGGTATAACTTCGTTATGCGCGGATTTGTTACGAGGTGCCGCTTTCGTCATTCTTATTCTTAACTAAGCGAAGTGGATGAATAAATGGATGGAAACAAAGAAAGAGTCATCATATTATATGTAACGGCAAATTCGGACTTTATTTATATTTTCCTATATAACCTTTAAAATCTTTGACTCCTACCCTTTAATTCGTAAATACTTTTATTTGTAAACGGCAGAGACTCCCCCAGGACAATTACAGTCGTAGGGTGTTTTTTCTTTTAGGTCTTTCGATACGCGTATCTAGCTAGCGCGAGGTCGGAGGTTAGAGTTGTAATGGTTTTTCTTGCACATGGGCTTCCTTTTTTTTACAATTCGGTCCCATGTGTACTCAATTTTAAGAAAACTTTAAATTCCTTTTAGTTGCCATGCCCGCGTATGCCGCGGCATGGTACCAATTATATATTTTTCTACTTACTGGTATCCTGAGCTTTGTACTGGAGACTTAAAAGCGAGAGGTCATAATTTTTAAATTGAGTTTAAATCTACGGAGTAAGAAAAAGGCTCGATCGCCATGTGCAAAATAAAATCTAAAGGGCAATCGGAGGATTCGAAATCACGCGATGACGGGATGTCAGCGACCAGTATTCTGTATACATTTCAACCTTTAATTGTGCGCGTCGTGTATCGCGTCCTCACAGGAAAACGAGTGAGTTCAAAGCTATTTTAAAAGGGTACCAGTTAATTAGGTCAAAACTATTAATCTAATAGCCCATGAGGTGCACCATGGCAGATAGTATTTATTAAGTGTTGTTAATAATTTTCATTAACCGGCAAATAAACTGAATGGTTTCATTTTAAATCCAAGTGAAAAATGAAAATTAAACGGTATAAACCATCAAAATGAAAACAACGGCTTAAGCGATGTTAAATTCAACTAAATTGAAAGAACTTCTGAATTAAACTGTGTGAAATGAAATTTAAGAACTATAGATTTATGCTGAGAGTATTGACGTGTTCGTTCTGCGGGAGCTCGAGGGAATATTTTTGAATATGGCAAAAACAAGAACTTAATCAATTTACTTTTAAAAAGATCAAATAACGTGCTGCGATCGAGATTAAAAAAGATGTCGCATGCACCATAGGATATTTAATCTTAAACCACAGTTATAGGGCCCCATAATTTAGAACAACAATAACCGATTATAAAGTTTGTACAATATAAAATAATCATATATATTAAATCATTTCAATTTAAACTTGTAAATTTCCAATTTTAATTACCTATCACTAAATAAAAAAATGGGTTAATTGATTTACTAGTGTTTAATTTTTCCAAAAGCAAACACTAATTATACAAAAACGTTGTTTTGCTTCGCACTTCAAAAAAGTGCATTTATAGGTAAGAATATCAAACCCGTGAAGGGACAGAAATTATAAATTATCGTTGAAAGAAATATGAGTGTCACAGTCTAAGAAATCAGAAAGCTATAATGAAATAATTAATATGAATAAAAAAATTACATATAAATTCGGCCTATCGAAACTTTAAATTATGTAGAAGTCATTCGTAGAAGTCACTCTTGGAAAGGGTAACTTAAAGCCTACTATGCGTTTAATGGTAGAATTGCGTAATACCAATTAGTTTAAGGTGGCGCTTTTGAAATGTTTATTTCTTAGGGTGAAGAATTATAGTACCTTAAGAGGGGTTGCCGTTTGGATGCCCCTCGAGATTTTGAGCATGTTTCACCACGGGGTATACACTAACAAACCTTTACTTGTGCCTTATCGTCACCTGACACCTCTGCCAACGTTTAGTTGATTCTTACTTTTTCCGTTCTCCTAGACTTTGGTGATATCTTATGGTGATGGTTGCAGTTTCCAGCTTGTAAAAGCAAACACTCGGTTTTTTATAACTTTTACATTCTTTAACTCTACATAATTTAAAGTTTCGATAGGCCGAATTTATATGTAATTTTTTTATTCATATTAATTATTTCATTATAGCTTTCTGATTTCTTAGACTGTGACATTCATATTTCTTTCAACGATAATTTATAATTTCTGTCCCTTCACGGGTTTGATATTCTTACCTATAAATGCACTTTTTTGAAGTGCGAAGCAAAACAACGTTTTTGTATAATAACTAATGATTCCGATATGTCATAAGAAAACATCTAGCACCAATACATTAAGGCGATTAAGCACACGTTTTCTATAATATTTGAAAGTTTGGTAACTGTAACAAACTGTTTAAAAAGTTGATATAACCAAAGCACAAAAACGTCGGTTTAAGGTTTAGATAGAAACAGTTTTAAGATCGAACTTCGTCGTCTGCTAAAAAAAGCATGGAGTCCCTGTGTTTCAATTTCCGAGTAAACCATTCGACCAATGGGCGCCGTTTAGACCTTGTGACCCCAGAGAAACTATAGATATCATTTATATAATGAGGCTAAATACCTTTGATAGAGACTAAAACTGTTCCAAACTGTTTTCCTTAATTAAAATTACATTAATTCACCTAAATAAATTTGTTTAACTCCCAACGCCCGCTTAAGCGTCGTAAAAAATTATCTTTCATAAAAATGCTAAGCCTAAATTGAGCCTAAAATAAATGAAACTCAAACTCACGCGCGCGTTTGTAATATCATAGCCTCCTCGATCACGTGCTTCGGCTGTGCTCGCGCTATAGAAGCCCCGGCAAAGAAAAAAATTAACATGTGTTTGAGAGAATAAATGGGAAATTAAAATGACACCAAAAGACGCCGCGAAAAAGCACTAAAATGTAGGGGGGAAAAGTCGAGGGGAGAAACAAATTCTTATCTAAAGTTTTAAATTTACGCTTCAGCTTCCTGATTTTTTAACCACATCTAAGTATGTACGGATAATTTACAAATTAATTCCGAGCCTTTGAGAATTACAGATTTTGTGTCAATAATTGTTGAAACTAGCGAAACTATAATTTTTCTCTCCGGACGGAGCTTTTTGCGGTTTTCACCTATTGCGCGAGTTTCTTTTTAAATCTCAAGTCTTGATCAATTTTTGCCGGTACTGTAGACACGCTAGATACTAATTAAATTAATTATCATACTACCATGACAAAAATTAAATTATCTATACGCTAGATACTATTTATAAACTTATATTCAAATTTCACCGTCTGATTTTATTTTATTCTATGGGAATATACTACTCTACTCCAAAACAACTCATTTGCGAAAAATATGTCCCTATATTAATTAATAACGTACCGAGAAATACTTCAGCCCGGTACGAAAAAGTTAAATCACTCGTTTACAAACCCCTTTTTAGAAAAGTTCATAAAGTATGAACCTTCAATTTTCCTCATTTCTGACGGTTTCTCCATACATAAATTGTTGTTAGTCATCTTAACAAAATATGTTGCAATTTAAGATTTTTTTTCGCCTAAATAGTCCATTCTTGCATTGGGATTGTGAAATGATTTTCTTAAGTGTATTTCATATTTTCAGTGTCCTATTAATTATCTTTATACTTGACAATTTAACTTTTAAACTAATCTAAAAACTAATTTTAAATTAACCCATTCCTTGTAAAATATCTGTAAATGTATTATTTGTCATGTATTTATATTCCTGTTTTATTCTGTATTTTCTTGAAAAATAAACCCCTTTTTATTTTTCTTTACTCGAGGAATGTGGCCCGTGCGTCACTGAAGGGGTCCCTTTGTTCAGCGGTCAGAAACGCGAATGCTCGTGACGTTTTTAAACTAGTTTTTCTAGAGAGAAATACCTTTCGTGCGAACGTTACGAAAGCCCGCGAAACCCCTACTGACCAATGAAAAAGGGGCCCTTTCCCCAAAAAAAACCTCAGTAGAGGTAGAAAATGAACCACGAAAAAAATGAAAAAGGGGTTAGTTTAGCATCTTCGCGCTCTCGCGAAACTTGGGAACCTTCCCCAGCTCCCAACTATGGGACTAACAAAAGTTTTATTTTTGTAACTCTACAACTACATTAAAGTTTTGAATAATTAAGTTTAAACTGGACTACTTAATTCGCTACAAATCGACGCCATACCGAACCACCAATACTAAATTAATTTGCCCTAAAATTAATTTAATGCTTTAAGACTTTTTCAGTCGGGTTTTAAAGTCTATATACTCTCCCACTTGAGCACCCCTAAATCTCAGTATTTCTCGCCACAGGGATTAAGTATGACTTTATTATTTTTGAAACTGGTTTGAATAATAATGACGAATAAATCAATTTCCATGCTTAAAATTGTCTTTTAAATTTTTAAAATTGGGTCTTATATAATTTAGCACAGTATCATTATCGTTTTAAAACTTGAATAAAAATTTCATAACAAATTATATGTGATAAAGCTTTGCACACGCTACCAACTTAAGTTGATAATCATTTTTTAACTTAAAAACTGCTTACCCTAAAATTATGAAACCTGGTTAGGGAGTTAAAATAAACTAATTTGCAAAAACCTATATTTTAATTGTGGCTTTTAAAAATCATTAAAGCCCTGAAAAGGGCAAAACCCTTCAAATTTGGTCAGTTTCCTCCCTTTGAGACGTGCATCAGTTTGGTGTCATTTTGTAAATCTCGAGAATTCATTTATTCGCGATTTTCGGCCGACTGCCGGGGCTTCTATAGCGCGAGCGCAGCCGAAGCGCGTGATCGAGGAGGCTATGGTAATATGATAGCAGCCTAAATCACGCGCTTCGGCGGCGCTCGCGTTTCTAGGAGGCTATTGTAATATAAACTATACTATACACGAGCACGCGGGATTTTGCTAGAGCGCCTATGGTCGGATGATTTTCTCGGAAAATGAAACACAGGGACTCCATGCCTTTTTTAGCAGACAACGAAGTCCGATCTTTAAAACCTTTTCTATCATATAGTACAGGCATTCTAGCCCAAAACAAGATGGTCAAGCCCATAAGAATAGCTACAACAATGACACTTGAAACCAAAGACACTTCATTTTTCCACTTTTCACTTTTTCATTTTTCCAATTTTCATTTTTCCATTTTTCATCTTTCCACTTTTCATTTTAATATCTAATCATTATTAATTTATCTTGTGAACGCGGCTTTATATCTAATATTTATTTATTTTGAGCTTATAAACTCGTGTGAACGCACCTTTATATCTAATCTTTAGTTATTTTCAACTTTTAAACCCGTGTGAACGCGCCTTTATATCTAATCTTTATTAATTTATCTTGTGAACGCGGCTTTATATCAAATCTTTTTTAGTTTATCTTGTGAACGCGGCTTTATATCTAATATTAATTATTTTCAAATTATTAACCCGTGTGAACGCGCCTTTATATCTAATCTTTATTAATTTATCTTGTGAACGCGGCTTTATATCTAATATTATTTATTTTCAAATTATAAACCTGTGTGAACGCGCCTTTACATCTAATCATTTTATATTTTCAACTTATAACCCCGTGTGTTATTAATTTTAAAATTATTAACCAGTGTGAACGCGCCTTTATATCTAATCTTTAATTTATCTTGTGAACGCGGCTTTATATCTAATATTATTAATTTTCTTATTATTAACCCGTGTGAACGCGTCTCCCAATCTCGCAGGCGTGGGGAAATCCGCCATCTTGGAAAATGGCCGCCAAAATACTAAAACTATTCATAACTTTATATGCAATTATCGGATTGACTGATGGTTAGGCTCAAAATGTAGCTTAAGACACTCCGCACGAAATTTCTTCTATGCATAGTCAGCGTTTATCAAACCGGAAGCTCGCAAACATGCATTGAAACTGGTGAAATTGATAAATTTAGGGAAATATGAAGTTTCCGCGGAAAACCATTTAAGATTTTGTTATAATTTCACTGTTTCAATAATAGGACGCGCCAGGGTTGCCAACCACGAAAATCAATTTACCGCGAAAGAGCAGTTAAAAACCCGCGAAAATTCGGGAAAAACCGCGAAACTTAAAAATCATTCTATACATTTATATTTTGCTATTGTGAATGCAGTCCAGCATTGATTTTAATTTATTTGATTGAAAAAAAATTATCTTAGATTCTTAACGATTTAAACATTTTGATCCAACAAAGTAGAGACAAAAGTATAATGGTAAATATAAGACCGATAATAAAACAATATTGTATGAGACAGTGACTCTACTCTGTGAGAGAAAATTATTCTTTATATTGCTAATTGTCCTCTTATTTTTAAACTATAGTTTCCAATCTTCCATTCTTTAGGCCTAATAACTCAGGTTAGTGTGTTTTTCCGTCCTTTGGATTATTAATCAATTAAGAAAATTGATAAATAAATAAGGACGGAAAAACACACTAACCCGAGAGATTAGGCATAGAGAATGGAAGATTGGAAACTATAGTTTAAAAATAATAGGCTAATATAACCCCTAGGCCAGCGAGCGCTGTTACTAAAACTCAGACCGTCAGACGAGAAAGTGGATCAACGGGTGTCGGTCGAAGCCTATTTTGAAGAATGGGGGGTGTTCCGTACATATCATTTAAAAGTTATTAACAGCTTTTATGAACTCTTTCGAGTCCGGTGCACGTATGCTCCGAGCTAAAATCAATTTTGGTTTTATTTTTTTAAGCTATTTGCCTATTACTATTAGTTTTTCCAACAAAAACCGAAAACCGCGAATTTAAAATAAAACAAGATGGTCAAGCCCATAGGATTAGCTAGACCCATGACATTGTAAAAGAGGCTGAAAAGAATGATGCTATAGTAGGGGCTTGTTATGCATGCATAAACCTCTTTGAACAATTTGAATGGCGTTTCGAGATTCCCTTAAACACGCTGTTGCGTAAAGTTTTTCAAATCATGTTTTTCAAATCATGTTTTTCAAATCATGTTTTTCAACTTGGCTAATTGTGAACGCGTCTTCATATCTAATCTTTATTAATTTATCTTGGATACCCGTGTGAACGCGTTAATATCTAGTCCTTTTTATTTATCTTGGATACCCGAGTGAAAGCGACTTTATATCTAATAGTTATTAATTTATCTTGGATACCCGTGTGTACGCGGCTTTATATCTAATCTTAATTTTTCTTTGATACCAGTCTGAACGCGGATTTATATCTAATCTTTATTAATTTATCTTGGATGCCCGTGTGAACGCGGCTTTATATCTTATATTTATTCATTTTTAATTTAGATACCCGTGCGAACGGGCATTTATATATTATCTTTGTCATTTTAACTTGGATACTCGTGCGAACGAGCCTTTATATCTATTATATATTAAGTCATTTTATCTTAGATACCCTGTGAACACGCCTTTATATCATTATATTATGTAAATGTTATCATTATATTATGTAAATGTTATCATTATATTATGTAAATGTTATCATTATATTATGTAAATGTTATCATTATATTATGTAAATGTTATTATACAATCTAAATGTTATCATTATATAATGTAAATATTATTGTATAATGTTAATATTTTTAAATGTCTAAATTGTCCATCTCGCCATCTAGATCAAAATCTCTGCAGTCGTTGGTGCATGAAATACCGTGACATTTTCTGCACACTGCGGAACACATCAGACCTGTTTTTCGACATTCGCATTTTTCGTCGCAACTACCCTTACACTTGCAATAAATCATTTAAAATTTCGCTCGGGGCCGGTTGACGAGTTGTTATTACTGGGCGCAACACGTGGCCGACTCTTTTACACCCCCAATCTTCTGCATTTATGTCGTTGCCAAGCCACGTTTGAACTTGGTGGTAAACTCTTTGCATGTGTTGGGTAGCAGCTGCACTTGTGGGTGGAAGACTTGCCAGTTCAAATGAGCTACTTATCGGTGAATTTCTGGTGGTCTTTGCTCATTTAAGGTACTACTTTTAATTGCACCGTATGAGGTCAGTAAGAAATATTCTCCTACTGCAGTTGTTTCTGCGATACTAGCCCAGGCTGATTAAAAATCAACACTTTTTGACGGAGATCTTCGTTTTGTTTTAGTATTTTGAAAGCTTTTTTTTTTCTTAGCGATAAAGGACAGATGTAGTATCGCAACCCGTTGCAGAATGGAGAAGAGTAAAACACGTGCTTGTTCTCCAAGTTCTTTTTTTATTGCCTTGATGTCAAAGATTTTCGTTGGAGAGTTTCCTTGCTTTGTTTTACCAAAAATAAAGAATTTTGATTTTCGGTATCAGCGAAAATTACAAGCACGTCTGCGTCTTATGCGAAGACAGCAATAGTTTTGTAATTTTCGCATTTTCCAAAGTCAAGCGCTGTTTTTGCTATAAGAACGTCAGCGTCACTTTTTGCTTGAATGACTCTAAGACCAGATGATTGAAATCTAGTAATAAGATGGTGTATCAAGGACTCTTTGTTTTTCGAATTTTTAAGGAATGCGTCTTGAGAAGTCGTTGCGAGGTTATCTTCTTCTATTTTGATATCCTTAGCCATTGATTTTGCTTGCCTTCTCCTATGTTCCTGGTTAAATCATTTGAATAGCCGTCAAAAACTACAGTTGTAGTTTCACCGTAGTGGTTTTTAACATATTCTACGTTATGTTATTTAAGATATCCCCGTATGCGCAAGGGCGAGGCCACACTACACGATGAAGCAGAAATCCACCATCCACTACCACTTGTTCATAAACCATCTCTTTAGTTATTATTAAAGGACTAACCTCCTCAAGAAGATGAGACAGGGTTGCTTTGTTTGTTTTTCGAAATGAGAACTCATCAAACATAGATGGAGCGACCGGAGAAAGTTCATATGACATGTATGCAGTTTTTTAAATCAGCTCCTCGTTGTAACGCGCAGGCTATTCTTCTAAACAATTGTGGGTTCACAAAAATGAACGCGGTTACATGGGAGGTTCGAAAAGCGGTTTATCTTAAATTCGCGGTTGGGGGAAATCGCTTTTGGAAGGGGTTTTTCGTTACATGCGCGATCTTGGTTTATTCAAGGTTTTCCCCTTTCGCATCCGCGTCTTTAGTAACCGGTTTTCTTTTCGGTCTCTTCGTCAGTCAGTCAGTAGATTGTGAGTTAGAAGTTGGTACGCGATGGCTGAGTCAGTTGAAATTTTAGTTAAAGTTTTGTTCCCACGTAAAATTTACTTCCCTAGCTTCCATTTCTAATTGCACTCTTAGAAAAATATCTTTATTTCTATCGAGAGCTTCTAGAATATTTAATTCACCAATAACCCTAATTAACGTGAGCGTATTTTGGTCACTCCACGATATTCTTTTCGTTTCATCCTCCTTTTCGTTCATTATTTTACAAAAATAAAATACGAGAAATTTTTTTCTTACTCGTGGCACCGAGCGCGTGGCAACTCTCACAGTAGGTAAATGAGCATTTTTTTTATAGAACTGAAAGGCTGCTGACCACCCCCATTTTAAAAGAGGTGGAATAGGAAATTCCATAAGCCTCAGCATTTGGGACAGCTTGTTCTTTCTTGGAACGCGCTTTTGTAGTTACATGAATAGGAAAAGGCGATTTAACCTTGGGGAAAAGCTCTCTTAGTACGAAAACCAGTTGTCCGAGGTAGTTTTCCGATAACGCGCTTTTCATCGAGGAAACTCGCTTTTTCAGGTGTTACATGAGGGTGGGTTAAAATCGCCTTTCGAGAAACCGCTTTTAAAATCCAAATGTAACCGCGCTCAATATCCTCTCCGTCAGCAGCTTCTACGATTCGCATTCTTTCGTCTTGCTCATTAAATTTTCTGATAGAATACCAACTATTCGATATTATCTTATACGCCTGATCTTTGAAACTAATTATGTTATCTTTTCGAATAAGTTCAGATATTGTTATTTGTTTCCCATAACGTCGGATGAGTCTTTGTTTTAAATACTTCGTACCGTGAGTCTCCACTCCTTCATTACAAAATTCCTTAAAACGTTTCTCTAATTCTGTCATAGAATACTGGCACTCATTGTTACCATCAAGGTAGGCACAAAGCTTCTTCTCGTTCGGCATTTACTCCCCGACCGATTTTCTTTTTCTCAGTATTTTCAGTTAAAAATTTTGTATAGTAAGTTTTATGGTAGCGCGCTTCAGCAGCTACAAGATCTATGACATTTTCAAGACGGACTAGTACGACCCGCGACCACTCATCACTTCGATCTTTTAATTAATGTTGATTTTATTTCCATTGTTTCAACCAAATGCACAATACCTTTAATTCTCGATGGATGTTTTTCATCGGGGAC
This sequence comes from Odiellus spinosus, assembly GCA_963920705.1. Classification (NCBI taxonomy): domain Eukaryota; kingdom Metazoa; phylum Arthropoda; class Arachnida; order Opiliones; family Phalangiidae; genus Odiellus; species Odiellus spinosus. The sequence goes on from OY987229.1 coordinate 3,408,153, forward strand.
AGCATTATTTCCACAGAGTAAACAATTTGTTTTAAACTCGAACGAATGAACCTCGGATCTCAACAATTTATCCTTGGTTGGTTCCTTTGACGTGGAACTATCATCGTCTAGAAATTTCACAATATTTTCCTCTCGCGTACAGTGTTTTCGACAAGCTTCGTGCAAACGAACTGATGTAAGGTGTTCAAGACGCTCGTGTAGTCCATCTTTTATCCTCAAACTTGCATTAACGCCAGTTTGGATACCCTTTGTAACTACAACAGTTTTTTTTTTATTCCCAAAATCCGAACTACATATCAGACAAAGTACTTCCATACTGGTATTAAGAAATATATAATATGACTAACAGCTAAAAACCACAAGAGCCTTTTTCTCATTTCTGACAAAATTTTATGGCATTTCCTTGAACCTTCGAGCTGTTAATTTTACTAGAGGCGGAAAGAAAAAAAAACCGACCTTCGAACGGGTTCGTAACTATACGCTAAATTCCCTTAGGCTATATGTGTAATAGCTCTCTGCTTTAAAATTGTACCAAAATATTTGTATGGGTTAAAACTGGTAGCATTACTATACTACATTTTAAGTATACCTGGCTATGTTATGAAGTTTTTATAATTTTGGTCGCCATTTTTCAAAATGGCGGAATATTTTGTCTTCATTAAACGTTTTATACACAGCAATACTTAGGAAAGCGCGTCCTATTATTGAAACAGCGAAATTATAACAAAATCTTAAATGGTTTTCCGCGGAAACTTCATATTTCCCTAAATTTATCAATTTCACCAATTTCAATGCATGTTTGCGAGCTTCCGGTTTGATAAACGCTAAACATGCATAGAAGAAATTTCGTGCGGAGTGTCTTAAGCTACATTTTGAGCCTAACCATCAGTCAATCCGATAATTACATCTAAAGTTATGTATAGTTTTAGTAATTTTGGCGGCCATTTTCCAAGATGGCGGATTTTCCCCACGCCTGCGAGATTGGGAGATCTCACCACGTTAAAGAGCGCATTCGATTCTATATGTATGGAAATTTTCGTAACCGTTCTAATTTGTTCCGGGTTCACCCTTTTTTGGGTTAGAATGCCTGTACTATATGATAGAAAAGGTTTTAAAGATCGGACTTCGTTGTCTGCTAAAAAAAGCATGGAGTCCCTGTGTTTAATTTTCCGAGAAAATCATCCGACCAATAGGCGCTCTAGCAAAATCCTGCGTGCTCATGTATAGTATAGTTTATATTACAATAGCCTCCTAGAAGCGCGAGCGCCGCCGAAGCGCGTGATTTAGGCTGCTATCATATTACAAAGGCGCGCGTGAGTTTGAGTTTCATTTATTTTAGGCTCAATTTAGGCTTAGCATTTTTATGAAAGATAATTTTTTACGACGCTTAAGCGGGCGTTGCGAGTTAAATAAATTTATTTAGGTGAATTAATGTAATTTTAATTAAGGAAAACAGTTTGGAACAGTTTTAGTCTCTATCAAAGGTATTTAGCCTCATTATATAAATGATATCTGTAGTTTCTCTGGGGTCACAAGGTCTAAACGGCGCCCATTGGTCGAATGGTTTACTCGGAAATTGAAACACAGGGACTCCATGCTTTTTTTAGCAGACAACGAAGTTCGATCTTAAAACTGTTTCTATCTAAACCTTAAAACGACGTTTTTGTGCTTTGGTTATATCAACTTTTTAAACAGTTTGTTACAGTTACCAAACTTTCAAATATTATAGAAAAACGTGTGCTTAATCGCCTTAATGTATTGGTGCTAGATGTTTTCTTATGACATATCGGAATCTTTAGTTATAATTATCCAAAGTCGATAAAGATTTGGCCTTACATAACTCCCTTTCATCCTACCGTTTTGTAGAACTAGCAGACCGATTGGGCCGCGAAATGTGGCATTTTGTTCAAAACATTTCTACGTATGATTTGAGTACTTTTTGATTCTTTTATCTTTATTATTTTAAAAGATATTTAGATTTAAAGTCAAATTTAACTTTTGTGAAAAATTGAAGTTCAAAGTTATCGGCCTGTAATTTCATTTCTAAATACCGTATCATCGTAAAAATAATCTCAAATCGTAGATAAAATCACACTTTTTTTGAGACGTTAATAGAAAATTACGCTTGATTAATTTTAAATAACCGTAGGATGAAATACACCCTTCCAATTTCTCCATTGAGTTAACCCAGAGTCCTAGTTCCGAATGAAAACCGCCAGAGGGAGATGTTTCCAAAACGAAGAAAATATTTTTCTCCCTCTTAGAAAGGGGAACTCTGAGCCTTCTTTACAATAGATAAGACCCATTTATGTGGCGCGCGTTCCGGCCGTCAGTCAATCCGATAATTACATCTAAAGTTATGAATAGTTTTAGTAATTTTGGCGGCCATTTTCCAAGATGGCGGATTTTCCCCACGCCTGCGAGATTGGGAGACCTCACCAGTAAATAAAAAATGAGAGTTGACTATCACGGGGTGGCAGTTTTGATCATGGGTTCTATGGGGTGGTAATGTTAATTTTCCTTCGACGGACATTTCCCCGGATATTTTCCCGGCAATTGAAAGGCGGTTTAGCCGCAGACCTATGCCAGCGACACCCCGCAAAGGGGTGTGATAAGACGCCGCTGTTTCGGAAGCTCACAGCGGCAGATAAGAAATCGTGAATATCGGGGCGGCAGTTTGGTCTTTGGTGCTATGGGGTGGCAATGCTATTTGGCTTCGACGAGTAAGAGCGACGATTTAACGTCGGGTAGAGAAGAGCGTTCACCCCGTGGAGAGCTACCCTTGGTTCTACGTGTAGGGGGTGTGATAAGACGCCGTAGTTTCGGAAGCTTACAACGGCAGATAAAAAATCTGGAATATCACTAGTTCCAAATGCTTATCAGCGTTCGAGTTCGGTGTTTATCTTTTGAAATAGAGCTAATACGGAAAGAAGGCTGCTATGATTAAACGAATTATTTATTCTTAAAGTCTTAAAACAGAGGAGAGGGCGAAAGGGTGTCATCCCGCGACGTGTGGGTAATTAACCGCGCGCGTTTTAAATAAGAATCGGTAGACTGACGGGAAAACCGAAATATTTCACGTCGGAAATTCTTGTAGGCTTAACCGGTATTATATTTTAGGCTTATATATAAATGAAAAGTGATCGGTGATAAGTGTTTTCAAGAGGTAATGTAAACAAGCGCTAGTATAAAAGGTCTCGACGATGAGTCTGGGTGAACATATTCCCTACGTAAGTTACCGTTTTCACACGGAGAATTAACCGTATTCCGAAAGGCTGTTAATAGGGAGTCAGCAGAGATCTGGTAGTGACGTCACGTTATTTGAAACTTACTTTCGCGGGGCAATTCAAAGCGCCACCTAGTAGACAAAAATTTACATTTTTTCCCTTACTCCCCCCACCACCCAGCTTTTCGCCATCTTGGACCCTTGGTAAAGAAAAGAATAACTCGGCCGTGCATGACCAGAGGTTAAGGAATGGTTAGGGCGTGTTGTTTAAGAAGCTGTAAAAGCATTAGCACGAAAGAGAAGCTTAGTTTCTTTAGAATACCGTGTGTGATAAACAATCAAGGTACGAAATGCCAAGAGTTATCTCGGAAACGACGTCATCTGTGGCTCAGAAAGCTAAGCCTTGGACCAGATTTAATAACATAGTATACCAGAGTTTGTTCTAAACATTTTATCTCAGGTAAATTAATAAATATATGTTATATAAACATTGTTATTAAATGGATAAACTTTAGGTGCACCTTCAAAACTTTATGATCAATATAAAATATTTATAAAACTTATTTTTTCTCTGTACCTTTTTTTAATGTCTTCATTTAAGGTTTCAAAATAACTTAGTTTGCACTGCTTAACATCTAAATTAGCAGCCTCAGTAATCACGACGCTCCATCAAAATGGCGGCCTAAAAAAAATCAAAATTTAGCAGACTGGCGCCGTTGTCTTAAGTAAATCTAACTAGATGGCGCTACTATACTCTCAGCTTATGACGTATGATATTTTTTTTGGGGTCCCTAAGTGCTGACTCCCTATTCTGATGGCGAAGACATGTATTCTCGAAGCTAGCTTCCTGCGGGCTAATGGCGAGTACATAATAAAGGAATTGGCGTACTACATCGTGGAAACGGGAGAGAATGGAGTCTTCTCCTTTAAACCCCCATTTCGGTACAACGAGCTCAGCTACAAAGACAGGCGTTTGAACGGATGGATTACCCGTAATATAGGAGGGATGTTTTGGTGCGACGGAGAATATAATTACAAGGACTTCAAAGATATTTTAAGGGGTCTTTTACAAAAAGCAAACGTGTTTTGGACGAAGGGACTCGATAAGTCAATTTTCCTTTCGAGATATCTCGGTCATGACGTAGGAAATGCTGAGTCACTTGGCTGCCCTAAATTTACGAGAGAACCGATATTTGATTATTGTAAATACCACAAAAATAACGCCCAGTGTTGCTCTTTTAAAGCTTATAAATTAAATTTGTGGTTTAAAAAACAAAGTTAAGTGTTTGTATATAAATAAATAAAATTCGATTCGCACTCTTACTGATTTCTCAATTTAGTATAAAATACAAACGAACTTACTTTAAGTGTTTACCAATGATATACTTAGAAAAACTACCCATATATTAAAGTACTTCAGTTATCGTTCGCGAACGATTTTATTTGGTATAAAAAGGAACGGTATAGATTGGAAATATTATTCTCTCGTTGGTCCCTTCTCATAGTAACTATGGATGCTAAGAACCCCCTCCCAACCATCTGCAGTTTGTTGTATACCGCCACCCTAGGATTAATATCACAGAACCTTGAATTAACATTCAAGGTTTTTCTGATAATAATCCAAAAATATCATAAGCGCTGGCATAACAGGATCTACCCCAACGAAGCTACAGGACAAATCAGGGTGGATCTCCCATATAACGCGAATCTGGAGAACGTGCGGACTAACGGCCTAAAAGGAAGCCAAAAATTTATATCCGTAAGATTATTTTTTAAAAATTACTATGCTAGTTGGGTACTTTAAATTATTATTAAGTTTATTCATTAATATGTCTTTATCAGGTAAAAAAAATCGATATCCCGGTCGAAGGTGAAGCAGAGGTGGCTGACATCCTGAGTTCTCTAGGGATCGAGGTTAATATCTCCAAGCAGGGTGTTCCGATTCCCGCCTCCACCCAGTTGTCAATCCCTGCGGCGATACCCATCCCACAACAAGAACCCATTCCGACAACGTCACAGGCTCTGGACCTCGTACAACTGTTGAAAGACAACAACGGTGTTCAAACGTCTTCCACGATCACCCCGCAGGTGATATCTCAAATCAGGGAACCAGATGTCCCCAGTCTCGAGAATTTGATCGTTCCAGACTCTGCTCAGCCTCGCACTGGGGTTTTAGCGTCATCGGGGACCTCTTAGTAATAATTATAATACAAGTATCCGACTTTTTATTTGAGTACTTCTCACACCCTCGCGAGACCGGTAATAACAATTTCACTTTAAATGGATAAATTAGACGGTATTTATTATAATGTCGCAGATCCTGGAGGGTGCGCCAGTGTTTTAGGGCTATATCGCTCGGCCCGAGAAAGGAGGCTTGATGTTACGATAAAAAACGTCAGAGAATATCTGGCCCACCAAGATGCGTACGGTTTACATAAGCCCGCAAGAATACGGTTTCAACGGAATAAAACTATATCTAGTGGTGTAGACGCCCTCTGGCAGGCTGATTTAATCGACGTGCAACGTATTTTCAAACATAACGAGGGGAAACGCTATCTTTTATCCTGTATTGACGTTTTTAGTAAAATGGGGTTCATCGAAGCCGTCAATAACAAGAGGGGTGAGACGATCGCCAAGGCGCTGGTCCAAATATTCGATCGGGGGAGAAGCCCCGCCTCTTTGAATACAGATCATGGATCCGAGTTTATAGCCCAAGCAGTGCAAAAAGAGTTGAAACAACGGGGAATAAAATTCTATACCCATCACTCGGAAATTAAGTGTGCCGTGATCGAGAGATGGAATCGTACAATACAAACAAAAATGTATCGATATTTTACGGGTAAGGGTACATTAAAATACACAGACGTCCTTCAAGATTTGGTTTCTAGCTACAATAATTCATACCATTCCGCTATCAAATGCAAACCGGTAGAAGTGACGTCACAAAACACCAAAAGAGTTTGGGAAATACTATATGGAGATCAAAGACCGACTATGCCAATTCCCTACACGCTGGAGGTGGGGGATATTGTTCGAATAAGTAGGAGTAAGCGGCTTTTCGAAAAGGGGTACCAACCAAACTTTTCGGAGGAGTTGTTCAGGGTGGTTAAAAGACTACCGCGGAAACCGCCGGTATATATGCTCGAGGATTTAAAGTCTGAGCCAGTTTTAGGAACTTTTTACTCCGAGCAGGTTCTAAAGGTTTACAAACACCTAGCCACATTCGCGTTTAAGATCGAAAAAGTAATAAAGAGAAGAAGAAATCCCGACAACACGGTTGACCTTTTTGTAAAGTTCCTGGGCTATAATTCCCGTTTTAACGATTGGGTTAGAGAAGTTGATCTACATTGACCAGTTTCTATATCACGCTCCCCTCAGATTCTTCGATGAATTACTTCCCCAATAATACCGTCAGCAAATTCCGAACCTATCTCCCGGAAATAGTGAAATTTTCGGGACCCTACGAAGTAGGCCTTTCAGAGTTATCCTACCCCCATAGTTGGAACAACGTAAAGCAAGAGTACTTCATACGTAGTTGGACTGAAGGTAAACCCGGGGACCCAGGATACAAATTTCAGCGGTTAATTCAGATTCCACCTAGAAATTATAACACGGTTCACGAACTTCTGGAGATGATTGAACTTAGTAGTGGGAACGGGGTGACGTTCAGTTACGAGGTGCTCAGTAAACGTGTTTCCGTCGAGCTAAAAGATGGGGTTAAATTGGACATACCCACCCACATTGCTAATATGTTGGGCTTCACCCGCGAAGATACGGGGGAGGTTATAAGGATAGAATCTTCTGCAAGGGCACCGTATGCGATTGACATGAACGCGTCCTTACATTCCTTGTTCGTATACTCAGACGTCGCTGAGAAAACAATCGTGGGGGATCGTAACGTTCCACTTCTTAGATTAATTAGTGTTAGGGGACAGGACGGCGAGACGATAGACGCTATATTTACACGGCCGCACTATATTCCCGTGGCGTCACACCAAATACAGACAATCGAAATAAATATTATGGATGACCTCGGAAACCCTGTTCAATTCGAGCGTGGTAAGATTCACGCGACTCTGCATTTCAGACCTCTGAGATCCTGGTTTCGGCTATAATAGTAAGACACCCCTCTATCAGCGGTCACTCGTATAGAGATAAACGTACTGTCAACATCATGAGGACGCCGGTATACCATACCGTGGAGGAATATGAAAATTTATTTTTAAATCAGGCCGGATACGGTTCGATTCCTGTATATCAGGGCATAAGCGTACAAAGGGGTTATGGTTTGGGTAACATTTTAGCGTCCGCCTTTCGCAGCGCTATGCCGTTACTTAAAAAAGGTTTATCGTACTTGGGGAAGAAATTATTATATACAGGAGGGAAGGTCGTGGGTGATGTCGCGAGTGGTATACCTGTGAAAGCGTCGTTAAGATCCCGCTCGAAAATGGCAGGGAAAGAAACTATTTCCGCCGCCTCCGAAGCCATCCAAGATATGATAGGTTCGGGACTTAAAAAGAAGCGTGCCAAAAAATCCCCGACCACATTAAGGAAGGCTAGGAAGAAGAGAGCACCTCGACGATTCCCCTCTCCTTCGGATATTTTTTCAAGATAGAAATAGCTTTGCTACACCCCCACTCGAATAGCTGCGTAAATTCCGAACTCAACCTATTCGAAGTACCTATGACCCAGACGAGTGTCATATCAGGAGAATGGGTTGAGCATAATCCAATATCAAGTATTTCGAATAATTCATCTTTAACATTCCACATCAACGGGAACTCCGAGACTTACGTCGATCTATCAAAAACTCTGCTGCACGTTCAAGTGGAAATTAAGAAAAGCAGCGGCTCCCACCCGCTAGCTACGGTTTTTGCCGCTGACGGTACTGTAGCGACCCTGATGGATAATCTGGCTCCAACCAATTTATTTCTACATAGTATGTTCCCCGAGGTTCACCTGTATTTAAACGAGAAGTCCGTTACACCCTCGGCTCAAAATTATCCATATAAAAGTATGATTCAAACGCTGTTAACATACGGGGATCCGGCTAAAAATAGCCATCTGACGAGCTCTCTATATTATCGGGATACAGCGGAATTTTTCGATAATTTTAACGCTAACGAAGGGTTTCAAAAAAGAGCTAAATTTGCCCAGAGTGGTTTAATTGATATGATCGGTGGTTTGCATCTGGATTTATGTTAACAACCGCGATATCTACTAAATCTAGTAGATTTGAAATTCGTTTTCGGGAAGCCGAACTTCGATTTCTGTCTACACGGTGATGTAACGGGTCGCGTTGAAATTAAGTCCGCCGCGCTGTATATCAGAAAAATGAAGCTTATCCCCGAAATCGGTCTCGCACATGCCAAAGTGATGCAGGTAGCTAGAGCGAAATATCCAATTAATAGAACAGAGTGTACGTCTTTCTCTATACCTACGGGAAATATGAGCGTAGTTCAAGATCACCTTTTCACAGGCTCAACCCCCAAGAAAATTGTTATCGGCCTAGTCTCGCAAAGCGCCTACTTAGGGGAACTAAAGTTATGTCCGTTTAACTTTCAAAATTTTAATTTAAATCATATTGGGCTGTCTATCGACGGGAGTAGCGTCCCCCACAAACCACTTACTCCAAATTTCGGTCAGAATAGTTTTATCCAGGCGTATAATAATGACCGGCAGTTCCAACTTGACGAGGGTAATCAAATAAGTCGGGATGATTTTGCCGGCGGTAACTGCCTTTATTGCTTCGATCTTACAGTGGATTTGACTTCAAACGCTTCCCATTTCCATTTGGTTAAAAACGGGAATTTATACAGAAATAACTTGGCGAGATCTAAAATCGAGAAGCCCGTGAATATGGGTCTATTTAGATAAAGAAATGATTTAGCTCGTTGAATCCCGACCAATTCATTATGGTACACAATGAACTTTTGAAAGGCGGGCGACGATGCTTTTTTGGTTGCTTTTTCAGCTGTCTGCACGAGGGTGAAATCAATTCTATTTCGCAAATTCTCCATCGTTTTACCGAAAACGCTAATGTATTACAGGAATTAATAAAAATAATTGGATTAATTCCGTGCGCTTTATACCTGTTGTTCATCAGCTTAAAAAAAATCCCGTTGAAATTCTGTAGTGGCGATCTTCCTCTTTTCCGTGTTGAAATCAATGTATGGACTAAGCCAAGGTCCTTGACCGAACGATAGTACTCTATGTACTTTTTTTAATTTCAAACCCTGAGAGATATAATATTTAAGATTCCTATAATGTGTAATGTAGTTCGACTTGTTATTTAAGGTCGGTAGGAGTTTAGGTAGTGTGTCTTTTAAGGGAAGGCCGTTCTTCGTCATTAGCAATTTGTAGGTCGGGGAAAACATGTCGATCGTTATTTTCCTCGTTTCCGGTGCTAGAGGGAAACAATTATGTGTGTTGTGTAGCTCCTCCGGGTAGTCCAAATCAACCTCTAGGATGAATCCATATGGTGAATCGTCTGGCAGATCCAAAATATACTTCAGTGTGTAGGCCAGAAGATCACTATCGGGGTCGATCCACCCGAAGTTGTTCATCGGGAGGTAGTCCTTCATAACTTTGCCTTATTATATAAAAAAAAAAAAAAAAAAAAAAATTAGCTTGAAATTATTGAAGATTTCCAATTATTATATTTACCATATAAATTGTTTATGTCTAAATATACGATATAGTTGCTAGGTTTGGATTCGTCGTGATCGGGGAGATATTTGTTATTAGCTTCGGCGTATCGATTGCTTATCAGAGATACACCACCTCTAATCCCACGTTCTACAATACCAGAAATAGATGAACCGAAATTATCAACGAGCTATTCCTCTAACGCCACAGGCAAGTTCTCCGTTTCCCCTCTCTTAGACGACAGTTGTAGCCCCCTCCCCCGCGGAATTTCGCCTAGCCGAGAAACGTTGAATGCGCCACCTGGCTTGGTTTGCAGCCGTCGCTACGTGGGGCGATCAGTTTCCCAAGATCCTCCTCGGTATTTCATTGAGGCCGAGGAAGCACATTCCCCCAGTGCTTACCCTCCCCATTCACTCCAAATAAAATGCATTTCCCAATCTAAGCTCTCGTTGATAATTTCGGTTCATCTATTTCTGACAATACAGGAAAACATTAATGTCAAGTATTAAAAATAAATATAAATGAAACTACCGATAAAGAGATGTATATCCGGATCCAACAGCAAATCTAATTTTACACCTGTCTTCAGGAGGGCGGCTTCCCAGGCTAATCCTGGTCCTGTGTATGAATGTGCAGGGTCTAAGCGATAATAATCCAAACACATGGTTATAAATTCCTCGAAAACACACGCCAACTGTAGCGTATCAATTTGAACGTATGTGTCGTGAAGATCTCCTAGATTTTTTATTTCAAATTTCTCCCAAACATCCCGAGTGTGTTGGTAATTTTCATCGGATATATGGTCGTCGGTTAGAATATTATAAAAAGCTTCTTTAGGTGGTAATTGAGTATCCTCAAACCGTGCCATCGAGTCCATATAGTCATAGGGGTATGACAGCTTCTTGAGAGCTAAACATACTTGCTCAGGGTTATACGATGCAGCGAGGATGCTAAATTTGTTGATCCCGTCCTGAGCCAAATTTTGAACCAGGGTGTCGAGCGAGGCTGGCATAAATCTCATTAAATCTATAAATTGTAGACAGCTAAATCCGATGCAGATATATCGTTCGGAGTTATTTGGGATGACCTCTATATTCTGCTCCTTGAAAATACCCATCTTCTGTAGGATCAGATGCGAATCGTAGCTTTAAAGAGAGGGTGAAGATTATAAAAATAATCAGTACTTATAATGGGATTGGAGATATTTACTTGGACATATTGTGAAGAACAACAGGTATTTTTTTGTCCATCCGCATATTGAGGTTACAGCTGTTATGAGCGCGACCCCGAAAACTACTTAAAATGAAGGATAATGAAATACAGAACTAATAAGCTAAATAATTTTAAAACTCATCTGTTAGATGGCAATGGTCGTTCACCCCGTAATCCTCTGTCGTCAAAATTCCAGTACATATATAGCAGTGTGTTGATTTTCTACTGGCTTCTAATTCATTCGGGGTTAAGTCCATTGGAATGTTCTTTTGTAGAATCTCCAATATATTTTCCTCCTCCATTAGTAAACTCTCAAGAAACACCTCGACAGCGTCTATCCCACGATACGTGACAGGTAGCCGGGGCTTACCTGGTGAAATTGGTTAGAAACTAGGTCGACGACAAGAAGCCAGAGACTTACCATCTTGTCCGATTACTACGTAGCTGAACCCACAGGCGACATGCTCGGCGAGTTTTGTGGTGGAGGAAAGAGTCGAGTTATTTGAACAAGTTTGATAACGGTTTAAAATGCTCTCAAAGTCGGCGTAAATAACGAACGGACACTAAACGAATAGCGTGTAAGATAGGGAAACCGACTAGAATTTAGAAAATAATTTACCTTCTGCATCCACTCGAATTTTTCAAAATATAGAACAGGCTTTTTGACGGGCATCTCAATTCGTTGGGGTGCGTGGATGGAGCAATGTTTTTTATGTTCGGCGTGATTTTTTTTAGCGTTTGCCCCGGAATACCGATGTAGGCATCTTCTACATATATATATTTTTCCGTTGTGGTTGGTAAAATGCGACAGAAGTCGACTTAGGCTTCGTATAAGGCAGTAATGTTTTTTATCTTTTTCAGTCAGAAGCAGGAGATCAATCTCCCTTTCCTCGCTTACTATCTGTTCACTGACGTAGCGGGGGAAGACTCCTCCCTCCCAAGCAAACACGTTAATCGAGAGATTGTTTTTAACTTCAAATTTTTTTAATTTCATATTGTGGAGTAAAAAGGGGAAGCTTATTTCCGAACAGTCTAATTCGTTCTCATATTGTTTATATCCGGAGACACGATTGGCGTTCAATTCAACAGGATGAAGATTGGCTAAGCAGGCCCATTTAAAACACATCCCATCGTTCGATTTTATGTTGAGAATGCTTTTTGTTTCTATAACCCCCTCGGGGGTGTTTATGTAGGAGCCTGCGACAAGGGGTAGATACTTGATAACATCCACTTGGAGGTATAGAATTCTATCTACCACCCAATTGCTCCCTAGCTCCTGGAATTCTTGCATCTGATTAGAAATGGTTTGAACGCACCCGTTGCTCTGATTTTCGAGTTCATCCGCTAAGAGTGTAGTCTGAGTTCTACTTCGTAGGTACGGGATGTGCTCCATCTCATCACCGTTGGGTAGTACTTTAATATAGCGGACTCTTATTATAATATTCCATTTAATTCCCTTTCTTTTAATAAGCTGTTGCTCCAAATATCTGATTAAACTAGGGATGAGCGGGGTCATAAATTGTTCAAGGTCCGTCTGACAATCAGGTGGGGTGAATCTAGCACTTAGAATCGCATCCCCTAAGGCTAACATTTCCTCCGCACCGGAGGCAAAATCATTCTCGACAGGGACGAGAATCTCCTCAGGGCGAATTGCATCCTTTTCAAGAGGTGTGGGTTCATCCTCGGACGGCATGGAACCATTCTCGGGCAACGTAGATAGGTTTTCGGTTGACGAAGCGTCGTTTACAGGTTGGGTAACAGGAGAATTTCTATGTATCCGGGAATGTCGCGTTAAATGTGTTTTACGCGCGAAAAGTTTTCCACATGTATCACAAGTGTATTTGACCCCCTCATGTTGTTCGCGAACATGTCTCGTTAACACATCTTTTCTCCTAAATTCACAGCCGCAAACCCCACAGGGAAACATATTTTTATAAAGTACTTACTAGTTTTACGATGTTGTAGTCCATAATGAAACAAAAAATTCTGGGTGGGTTTATATATCAGCCCTCGTTTATCAGTAAACTTGAAATTCTCGAATATACTCGAGAGAAGAGATAGATATTAAAGGAAAACTTTATTCATTTTGTTTATTCTTTACTGAAAATATTTTAATATACATATATATATATATTTTTTTTTATTTTTTTATTTTTTTTTTTTATTTTTAATCTCCCTCGGGGTCATCCAAGATCGTTTGGCAGATCTGTTCCAGGCTGATTAAATGCTGTAAATCATCCGTCTCGATAACAGGCTTAGATTTCCGGGCTCTCTTTTTAATCAAAACCTTATCCGCGGATTTAGATCTTTTCCGAGGATTAGATTCGAGGATTTTTGAGGTCCCCGATGACGCTAAAACCCCAGTGCGAGGCTGAGCAGAGTCTGGAACGATCAAATTCTCGAGACTGGGGACATCTGGTTCCCTGATTTGAGATATCACCTGCGGGGTGATCGTGGAAGACGTTTGAACACCGTTGTTGTCTTTCAACAGTTGTACGAGGTCCAGAGCCTGTGACGTTGTCGGAATGGGTTCTTGTTGTGGGATGGGTATCGCCGCAGGGATTGACAACTGGGTGGAGGCGGGAATCGGAACACCCTGCTTGGAGATATTAACCTCGATCCCTAGAGAACTCAGGATGTCAGCCACCTCTGCTTCACCTTCGACCGGGATATCGATTTTTTTTACCTGATAAAGACATATTAATGAATAAACTTAATAATAATTTAAAGTACCCAACTAGCATAGTAATTTTTAAAAAATAATCTTACGGATATAAATTTTTGGCTTCCTTTTAGGCCGTTAGTCCGCACGTTCTCCAGATTCGCGTTATATGGGAGATCCACCCTGATTTGTCCTGTAGCTTCGTTGGGGTAGATCCTGTTATGCCAGCGCTTATGATATTTTTGGATTATTATCAGAAAAACCTTGAATGTTAATTCAAGGTTCTGTGATATTAATCCTAGGGTGGCGGTATACAACAAACTGCAGATGGTTGGGAGGGGGTTCTTAGCATCCATAGTTACTATGAGAAGGGACCAACGAGAGAATAATATTTCCAATCTATACCGTTCCTTTTTATACCAAATAAAATCGTTCGCGAACGATAACTGAAGTACTTTAATATATGGGTAGTTTTTCTAAGTATATCATTGGTAAACACTTAAAGTAAGTTCGTTTGTATTTTATACTAAATTGAGAAATCAGTAAGAGTGCGAATCGAATTTTATTTATTTATATACAAACACTTAACTTTGTTTTTTAAACCACAAATTTAATTTATAAGCTTTAAAAGAGCAACACTGGGCGTTATTTTTGTGGTATTTACAATAATCAAATATCGGTTCTCTCGTAAATTTAGGGCAGCCAAGTGACTCAGCATTTCCTACGTCATGACCGAGATATCTCGAAAGGAAAATCGACTTATCGAGTCCCTTCGTCCAAAACACGTTTGCTTTTTGTAAAAGACCCCTTAAAATATCTTCGAAGTCCTTGTAATTATATTCTCCGTCGCACCAAAACATCCCTCCTATTTTACGGGTAATCCACCCGTTCAAACGCCTGTCTTTGTAGCTGAGCTCGTTGTACCGAAATGGGGGTTTAAAGGAGAAGACTCCATTCTCTCCCGTTTCCACGATGTAGTACGCCAATTCCTTTATTATGTACTCGCCATTAGCCCGCAGGAAGCTAGCTTCGAGAATACATGTCTTCGCCATCAGAATTAACAGCCTTTCGGAATACGGTTAATTCTCCGTGTGAAAACGGTTACTTACGTAGCGAATATGTTCACCCAGACTCATCGTCGAGACCTTTTATACTAGCGCTTGTTTACATTACCTCTTGAAAACACTTATCACCGATCACTTTTCATTTATATATAAGCCTAAAATATAATACCGGTTAAGCCTACAAGAATTTCCGACGTGAAATATTTCGGTTTTCCCGTCAGTCTACCGATTCTAATTTAAAACGCGCGCGGTTAATTACCCACACGTCGCGGGATGACACCCTTTCGCCCTCTCCTCTGTTTTAAGACTTTAAGAATAAATAATTCGTTTAATCATAGCAGCCTTCTTTCCGTATTAGCTCTATTTCAAAAGATAAACACCGAACTCGAACGCTGATAAGCATTTGGAACTAGTGATATTCCAGATTTTTTATCTGCCGTTGTAAGCTTCCGAAACTACGGCGTCTTATCACACCCCCTACACGTAGAACCAAGGGTAGCTCTCCACGAGGTGAACGCTCTTCTCTACCCGACGTTAAATCGTCGCTCTTACTCGTCGAAGCCAAATAGCATTGCCACCCCATAGCACCAAAGACCAAACTGCCGCCCCGATATTCACGATTTCTTATCTGCCGCTGTGAGCTTCCGAAACAGCGGCGTCTTATCACACCCCTTTGCGGGGTGTCGCTGGCATAGGTCTGCGGCTAAACCGCCTTTCAATTGCCGGGAAAATATCCGGGGAAATGTCCGTCGAAGGAAAATTAACATTACCACCCCATAGAACCCATGATCAAAACTGCCACCCCGTGATAGTCAACTCTCATTTTTTATTTACTCTCACCACGTTAAAGAGCGCATTCGATTCTATAAGTATGGAAATTTTCGTAACCGTTCTAATTTGTTCCGGGTCAAACCTTAGAATGCCTGTACTAATATTTAGGAGTTGCTTAAAAATAAGAGTTGATATTTTTCTTAGGTTTTCGACAAAGTAGATTCAAAACAAGATGGTCAAGCCCATAAAAGAGGCTGAAAACAATTATGCTATAGCAGGGGCTTGTTATGCATGCATAAACGCTCTTTGAACAATTTGAATGGCGTTTCGAGATTCCTTTAAACACGAAGTTGCGTAAAGTTTTTCAAATCATGTTTTTCGAATCATGTTTTTCAACTTGGCTACCTGTGAACGCGTCTTTATATCTAATCTTTATTAATTTATCTTGAATACCCTTGTGAAAGCGGCTTTATATCTAATCTTTATAAATTTATCTTGGATACTCGTGTGAAAGCGGGTTTATATCGAATATTTATTAATTTTTAACTTAGATACCCGTGCGGACAGGCATTTATATATTATCTTTGTCATTTTATCTTGGATACTAGTGCGAACGGGACTTGATATCTATGCTTTATTAAGTCATTTTTATCTTGGAAACGCGTCTTTATATCTATTCTTTATTAAGTCATTTTATCTTGGATACCCTGCGAACACGCCTTTATATCTAATCTTTATTAATTTTTACCTTGGATACCCTTGCGAAGGCACCTTTACATCTAATCTTTATCGTCTTATCTTGGATACCCGTGAAAACGCACCATAATATCTAAAATTTATTAATTCATTTTATCTTGAACACCCGTGAAAACACGCCTTTATCTAATCAACCTATAAGAAAATATTGAATATCTTCGAAAATATCTTTTATATTAAATTTAAGTTTCAGCAACATCGGTTTTTAGATTAAGTTAAATCATTTAATCCGTTTTAATTTTAATTTAAATGAATATTACTTTTCAATTCAGTAAAAGCTATCACCTCAGAAGGCTAAAATTAACGCGAATCCAAAAGATACTATATAAGGCGTTCGTTTATCATTATAAACTAACAAGCGAGTAACGGTTGCTGTAAGGTAGAAGCTAATAACTGTATATGCGAATTTTATTGGAGAGTCAAGCGCCGTGGGTGATGACGTCTTCTTCCGACGTCACGTACAGACAGATCCTCTCCGCGAACTAAAAGTTCACTCGGAGAGGTAAGAAAGTTTTTCCTATTCGATGACGTAACAGACAGAACCTCTCCGTTCACTCGGAGAGGTAAGAAGACGAAAGTTTTTCGATTCGATGACGTATTTCGTCTTCTTGCAAGACACCGACGCCAACGCCGCAGTGAATACAGTACCTAGACCCCACTAGGGTTGGGTTTAGCTAAAAACGTAAAATCAAGAAAGTGATACATCAGGTTTCATTTACTCTTTAAATTTCATCGACTAAAGGCGCATTCGCAAAGGAGCGGAAAGCTGAAACTGAATACTGAAACTAAAAGCGGGCTTCTAAAACCAGTTTTAGCTTACCATTTCGCATATAGGCTAAATCTGGTTTCTTCAAGCTGATTCTGAAAGCGGATCCTGAAAGCAGGGAAATTTTTGGTTTCAGCCAAGATCAACTGAAGTTGATCTTTCAGTTTCAGCTTCGTACCACGTGAATGAAAGATCCAATCAAAAAAAGCGATAAGGGGGTGGGACGAAGAGAAAAAAAAAAAACGTGCAGACGACAGAGATTCGAAGATCAACTTCAAACCATAATAATTAGGCGGTTTTTTCTAGCTATGTTTCGTTTTCTTCTCAACATTTTTAAAAGTAATAATTTCTTTCTTAACAACAGAAGTAATAACAACTGGTTGTCTACAGCCGCCATTTTAAAATTTACATAAATAGCTTGTGAAGCAATCATGCTGCCGTCTATCGGCAACAAAACAATCTTCTATGTGAAATGTTCAGCGGGAAATTCAAAGTGTTTTCAGATGCGGAAACTTGTTTTCCGAAAATGACGACGCAGTTTTTAAACCGCTTTCAGCTTTTGGTTTCAGCTTCGCTTCAAATTTCCGCACCTTTGCGAATGCGCCTTTAGGGTTACGTTCGCGTTTCTTCCGGATAAAAACAGGTTAGTTAAGTCTAATTCCGTTTTTAGACAAGTTCAAAACATTCAGTTAATTACTATAAAAATTTGTAGAAAGAAATATGTAGTGTATTAATTTCGATCTCAAAGCTGTATTTTAAATCCTTGCCTTAATTTTTTAAGCTTTTGTTATGCGGCCTTAGTATTTTCTAATTGGGGGGCTAATCGGGGCGAACTATTTTAGGGTTTTTACCTCCCCGACTGAACTTTTTACACTGGTCGTGTCTGTCTGTCTCTGTGTCTGTGTATCACTTCCTGTGTAAGCGGAAATCACGTGACCTAGAGACGTAATCATGCCAGCTTATCGTTCAATTCCGTTTAACGGGAATTACCTTATTTAAGCGTGGCTGCCACATTGAGTTTCAGGTGTCGTGCAACAGGACGTCTCCAATTGCATATTATCGCCTTTCACCATCCACTTTACGGTCAAACCCCGATGCTGTTGAAGGCGATTATACGCAATGGGACGTCTCCCACTGTTATAATCACCTCCGACCATCCCCACATCAAGGTCCAACCTCTAGTGTCTGATCTCAGCGGGCCATATTAGCGAGGCGTCCCTCACTAATATGGTCCACATCAATCTTCCACTCTCCAAACATCGCCCCACCAATGGGTAAATTAGCGTTGCCTACCAAGTGCCTAGGGTTACGATGAACGTCTAGACTTTGAAGGGAGGGGGTGTTCCTCCCAACTTCATGGCCACATCACTTCGAACGGTTTATATACTACCTTTTTGGAGTGAATGCAAATGAGCCTTATGGTGTGATATCGTTTAGGGAAATGAAACGCAATATTAATTTATTTTATAATTAAAAACATCAAAATGGTTAAACTTAATCTAATTAATAATTCAGTTGAAAAATCAATTTAAAATTCGAGATAGTTTAGAAGATATTTAAGAAATTGTTCAAAAATTTAAAGAAATGTGACCGTTTAAAACCTGCTTGAGTTTGCAGCACGCGCTAAGCTGTTTTCCATATATCATTTAGTCCAAAAAGCAAAGGTATAACGGGAAGTAAAGGCTTAGTCTTGCTGCAAACTTGGGGTGGATTGAAGAATCTTTATAAAAGTGCGTTTACACGGGTATCCAATATCCCACCGTCCACTGAATTCGAATTAATAGAGACAAAGGTACTTTGACAAAATTTGATAAGCCTTCTTTCGGGTACGAGAGTATCTTTAGTTAAACACAGATTTAAATAATGAAATTTTGATATAGTACATGAAGTAATAGAAAGCAAGGTGCCTGAATCAGTTACAAAAGGGTGAAAACATAAGCTTAGCTGAACTTTATTAATTGCTTCAAAATGGTAAACAAAAATTTTATTTCTTAAACAGTAGAATGATAAGGAATATCCATTGAATTCGAGTTAATGGAGAGAAAGTATAGTTTATTGAGTCCGGGTGCTTCTCTTGGTTAATCAAAGATTTAAATAATGAAAGATTGATAAGGTATATGAAGTACTAGAGAGAAAGGTGGCTGAATGGGTTACGAAAAGGTTAAAACATAAACCTAGCCGAACTTTTTTAAGTGGTTCTAAATTGATGAACAAAAATTTAATTTATTAAACAGTAGATAAGCTATTTTTAATCGATATCTGAAAATTACATTCACTGGGTTCTTCTACTCGGGTAGCCCTTTTCAGCCCTTTAATTTTGACTATTATATTATATCATGAGTATCCCATTAAATTGACCTTAAATGAAGGTGCCTTTACACGGGCATCCAAAATAGAAACGACATAAGTTCTAAAGCTGAGGCTGATTGATACAAAATGTTAAAAATGATAGTCGGGAAAACTCTCCTTGAACAGAAGTACAGTAGGTTTCCCGTGTTTAAAAAACAACAATTTTGAATAAAAAGTGGATATCTGATGTTGAAAAAAAATAGGCTTCAGTTTCTCCGCTCTAAAACCAAGAAACATTTCCGATAATTTTCTTAAGCAAAAGTAGCCGTGTACAGTGATCTTCGTTAGCAGACCCGGAGACAAGACGAAACCAGATCAGACGAAAGAACGCTATTATAACTTTAGTGAGATAATCAACCAGTGCAGAATGTCATCACCATTTGAAGTCAACAGAGCAAGGACACGGCTTTCATTTATCACAAGAAAGAGACGACCTGGCTACGAAGAATTGACACATGCAAGCAATGAGTGTTTTCGGACTCGACTTATGAGATACCTACAGTCAGTAAAAGTTCGACAGTTCTTCATAAAGCCTCGTTATTCTAAACATAAAAGGACCTATTCAAGTATAAATATTAACGGTATGGAAATTAGTCTACATTCAATCTTTAAGATATTTTTTTATCATAGGAGTGGAAACTAACGTCTTGTCAGCCGGTTTGAAAAATAACCTCTCGACCAGCTCCATCCTTGGATTCTTCCAATGACTGGGATCTCTCGTATGATCATAATATCAGTAATGGTCGTCAAAAAAGAACTTCAGACGAAAACTGTACCGAAAGTAATTGCCAATCATCTACCGACAATGGGTTGTGAATGGAACATTCAGTCTATAATATTTTCTGGTTTGTCCAAGAGGAACTTGCTACCATATCTTCGACGTTTTAATTCCTTGTCTTCCTTGCCATCCCAGACTAAATCCTTCGTCTTTATCAAAGATAATCACACAGTACAGCCTATGCTCAAGTGTTAATTCATGTTACAAGAATTTGTATTTTACATATTTACTTTGAAAATAAACAGTTCATTTGGTGTGTCTATTAAGAAATCTACGCCATGCCGCATATAATTATAGTTAATGCAGCACACTCTTTTGCATTTTCTGAATCCTTGAGGTTAAGGGAAAATACTTATACTCCGTAACGTGGATGGGAAATAAAGAAGTGTGAATCAAATGCACGCTGTTTCTTCTACTCTTCCAATACTCTACATTACTTTTATCTTTTATTTTAGGTAGGGTTAGGTTAGGTTATATTATCTTAACGTCGGGGTCGGGGAGGTTATATTTTAGTTTCCCAACTTGTATGAATATATATTTAATTAAAATATTTTAATCTTAAAATAACGCTATTAAATTAACAGTTTACTACGGATAAACCATGAATGTTATTTCTAAATGATAGAAATATAATGGTGTCAGACTACCGATAAAACGTCTGCGCCCCTCCGGCCAACATCCCGAGCTAAATAGTTTCTCAGGAATAGGAATACGCCTGGGTCATATCATAGCGCCGAACTACCGTAAGCAGCGTCTGGAGCTCATGTATTTCTTGTTACCTCGTTTCATGCAAATTTTAATAAGTTCTCAAGGAGCTTTCGGTTACTTTTTGGGGGCTTTCGGTTAGTTTTAGGGGGCCTATCGGTTAATTTATTTTGGGGGGGGGCATCAAAAACGGCCTAGCGACGCCCCTGAGCCAGGCTATAACGTAGAAATGGAGCTGAAATAAGCCGAATTAAATCGTATTGAAAATAAGTAAAAATGAAATTTATTTCCCACGCCCACTCTCTCCTGCGTCAGGGGTCGAGGAATTTTAATCTTACGTTATGGCTGCCGTCGGGGAATTCGAAAATGAGCCCAAATGGGCAGGGAAAGTCAGTAAATTCGAAAATGAGCCCAAATGGGCAGGGAAAAGTCGGGAATTCGAAAATGAGCTCAAATGGTCAGGAAAAAGTCGGGGAATTCGAAAATGAGCCCACATGGTCAGGGAAAAGATTGGTTGTTAAATGAATTGTGAAGTAAATATTTTAAACTGAAAATGTTTGCGTAAAAGATTATTTTTTTCTCATATTCTGAATAAACTATGTAAAATAAAAAAGTGTGAATTGTCAAGAGCCCTTAACAATAAATGAGTGAAAAATAATAATTTCTATGGGGAATTTAACATTGTATACCATTAGCCTACAATTTAGTTTTCTGTTGCGAGAAGTTAATAATAGTTTTCTATAAAGACTCATTAGGCTTTTGGAATGCGTTTCGATCTTGTATATTACCTGAAATAATCCACACTTTTCCTTGAGAAGCACGCAAGCGAAAATACTGACAAAAACGGGGGCGCTGAGAAGAACGGCTGTCGCATCCGCCACTGGAATGTATTTGATGGCGTAATAGCTAGTCACTTGTTGGACGGAACCGAAAATACCCGTGAGAAAAAGGCAAAACACCGACCGCCGATCTAACAACGTCACCAAAGAGTGCCTGTTATAAATAGCCACCGCCGTAAACAGAAATAATTGAAAATAGCCCCGATATATCACGAACAAGACCGGGTCAGCCGATTGCACCACTTTCACTAAGAATATCGCGATACTGAAGGAGAAACTCAAAAATATCGCTAAAATGATTCCGGCTGCCGGATAATTACCCGCTTTTCCTGAACATAGAACAACGTTGGTGGGTCGTTCTAGTTTCGCTTCACGAATTTTTGCCGCCTTACGTGATTGGACGATTTGCACTCTCGGATTCACCAGCGTTAAAGAATCCATCGGCGAACTGTTGGAAGTCATTCTACGCGATGACATTTTCAAAATTTATATAGACGTTATTAAATTAGTTTGAAATTTTATCGCCACGTTCTTCGTCGGGATCATTCGAGTTTCCTTTCATTTTTGGAGTCAGTTGAAATTACGAATCTGAAATGAAACAGTGATTTAATTATTGCCAAAAAAAAAAAAAAACAAAGTGTAGAGCCAGGCTGCACCTACGAGTATCGCGACTTGTTCATAAAGGAATGGGGATGATATGTGACATTGAGCGACCCCACCTCGAGACTGGAAGTCACACGCGTCTTTGGTTTCTAGATATACCCAAATTGACCTAATTTGCTAAAATACGACGCGTGTTCTTCATGTTAATTGAAAAGGGCGCAAATTTAAAATCTCTTTAGCCTCGAAAAACGCGTATTTATGGCCAATTACCCATTTTGGTAGATAGCGCCAGCTTCGCGAATAACTGACGTCGGCAGAGTTTTGGAATTCTAAATTGTTCCACCATTATTTTTCGGCCCGTGTCTCTTGGATGGCACCACTCGTCTCTAGAAGTCACTTTTCCCCCGAAGAGGTGTTGCAAGATGGCCACTGTCAGCGACAGGACGGATCGCGGTCTATTCCTAGACTTTCTCCTTTAAGTTTCATTAAGAGTTATTTAATTTTCCCTCTTAGGTTTCAACCTAACAAGGTTTTTTATCTATTAATATTTTTAGGCCTAATCCACCAAATAAAAAAAAAAAAATAGAAACCAATATTATCTACAAAAATGGGTCAGCGACCAGTCGAATGTTATTGGAGGACTCATGGTGGTATCTCGCCCTAACGACTCACTGGTCGGCAGTGCCCCTGTTTCAGTTGGGAAGTGCGTTTAAAAGAAATTTGACTGATCTCCGTGACTCTCCAATAACATTCGATGGCTCTCTACCCCTTATACGCGAGGAAATAGGGTCTCCACGAATCTAGTTAAGCCTATTTTAAGGATACGTTTTAGATTTATTTCTAGTTTAAGATTTGTTCGCGTAATTTTTTTCTGGTGGATTAGACCTAAAAATTTTTAGACTAAAATGAATTGTTAAATAAAATCACTCGTTAATTTGCATTTTCCGTTTTAAGTTTCGTCATGAGTTCACGTTTCCTCTTAGACGCTTGACTGTTTCTATTTTCGTGATCTGGGCATCGCGGTTACTCCAACAACGAGTTAATTAACACCCTCACACTGGGGGGGGGGGTGGTGTTTCTAAAAGCGTGTATTCTTAAAACAACAAGGCTCTGGAAGTGAAACTAATTATATATGTAAAATTGCGGAATCGCGCGACACGCTCTCCTCGAGCGAGGATGTAAAAGTTACTTAAAATATGTTAGAGATAAATGAGAAAAGAGTAGAAACTGAAACGCGACAAAAACGATTATGGCTAGGTACGCTGAAAAGTTTAAATGTGACGTTTGAGCCGAAAAGAACCAATTGCGAATATTAATTATAAGTTTGGCAAACATCCGCGAAATAGAGCAAAATTTAACAAACGCGAATATTAATAGATGATACTATAAAATAACTTGGTCGCAACCTTAAAAAAAGGTACATTTCCCCAGAAACAGGTTCTATTTATCGGCAATTTTTGTTGGTTCCAAGGTTGAGAAAGTCCTATACGTTGTCCCAACCTTGGAAAAAGGGTACATCTCCCCCCGAAACGGGTTCTCTTTAACGGCAATTTTTGTTGTTTTCAAGGTTGAGTACTTCCCATTTTATAATATTATCTATTCTAACTTTTTGAAAAATAGAGGATATAGGAAAACTCCTTCAAAATTTTCCAAAAAAGAACCAAACGGAAAAATTCGTTTTAATTTCGCGATAATAATAAATATATTTAAACTAGACTCTTTAATTAAATAGTGCCCACTATTTCTAAAGCCAGATTCACTTATACCTATTTTCACGCGTTTCACGCTCGCACGTTAATGGTATTTTTATGAGCGCACGCGCAGGAAACACGTGAAAATATGTCTGTGTGCATTCGCCTTTAGGCGGAATTAATGTATGAGTTATTTACCAAGCCATAAATACAATTGGTCCATTTTGGATAAGGGAGGAGCGGTGCTCTCTGGTATATATCAACTGCAGTCAGTTGGGAAAGATTAAAAATATATTATGTACATGAAACATAAACACGACACACAGGAAACGTCGATTTTTCTTAGGACTCCAATTTAAGAGAAGAGTCTTTGTTGTGGAAATCGCGACCCAATCCAGTACACCGTAGGGGTAGAGACACAAACGACGACTAAAATCTTCTGCTGGTGTCATTTGTGGGTTGGACGGTGCGCGCCACGATTTTAAAGATGGGCAGGACATCAATAAATGGAAAACGTCCTCCACATAATCGTCACAGAGGGGACACTCTGGGTTTGACTAAAACACGTCTGCCGAGCGGGTCGGAAGAGACCCGGTTCAAGCATGGAAATATAGATTGTTTCCTCGATCGTTCGTGTAGAAATTTTTTATAGAAGGTGCTGGCTTTTCTCGGTATATTTTCAAACTCGGGTGTCTAGCATGGATTAAATAAACTTACAGGGATAAATCAGAGGGGTAAAATGTTTGTTCGAGCCGTACCCTCGCGGCCGAAATTTATACAACCGGAACTCTCCAAAATTTACCGATTCACGTCGGGGACTTGGGGTCAAATTGTTTGGTGTCGTCTGTTAGTTTAGTAGCCACATGGATATTGCATTATCATAAATGAAATGTTTTCGGCGCACACCTACGACCTTTTAGGTATACCGTGCCCTGTTCCCTAAAAGCAAAGTTTGGAAAGCGATTTTTTAACAGGTATTTAAAGAATTCTAAATTTTAAACCCAGGGCTTGTATTCATTTCATAATGCTTTTTGCTGTGCAATTTTAAAGATGATGAAAAAATTCGAATATCCATTATTGAATTGCATATTAACTTTCTTAAAAATAACTTAGGCAAGTTACTTACACTTTCTAATCGTGTTGATCAACATTAACAAATTTAACAAATCTTCGACTGTTTAGTCGATGATAAGAAACCTATATGAAAAACACACCTGTATGATTGTTTACTATTATTTTTTATTGTTAGCGGTGTAAGCTATAATTATTGACTATCTGTTTTTTAATTTGTATATATATACCGAGCTCAATGATATTAAAGTTAGTGTGTTAATAGTAATCAGTTCGCATTCATTCGTCCCTTTTTACCGTATGGTTTTTATTAGTTTTGAGTTAGAGAGTATGGTCGGTCCTGGTGTCTAGTCACGAACATTATGGTCCGTCGAGCCGGATTAAAGAATCTAGCCATTATCACCGTGGGATACTAGTCACTGTGGGCAAACCTACTGTTTCTGTCTTCAAGTCTACTTGTGTCGGTTTCGTCGTTCAGTTGGCAAGATGCCCGCGACAGCCCTTGATAAAGCACTAGCTGAGAGGAGAAAAGGCGAACTGGGTTTAAATACAATCATCAGGAAAACTCAGGGTCATGCGAAGATCCCACTCTCAATTCATCAAGCTGAGTTCTTCATCGAAGAAGCAGACAAGTCATGGGAGACCATTGAAGAAGCTCATTTGAAGATCATGACGTTGGATCCCGATAACAGCCAAGTTCATGAATCAGAGTGGGATAAGTTGTTTAACGTATATACTTTGGCAAAATGCGATCTTCGTAGTATCAAGGCCAAAATCACCCCAAACCCGGTTATTCCAAGCCATCACGCGGAGGTCAAGCTACCAAAGTTTCATCTTCCTCAATTTACTGGCGAAATACATGACTGGATCTCGTTTAGAGACATGTATGTTACTGCAATCCATAACAATACAGATCTATCCGAAGCCCAGAAGTTCACGTATCTTAAGTCCAGCTTGACTGGAAACGCTGCCAAGCTGATTAAATCTCTCGCTATCTCGGATGTCAATTACCAAATCGCGTGGGATACGGTTAAAAACCGGTTCGAAAACAAACGAGAACTTTACTTTTCTATCATGAAACGATTCACTACGCTACCAATGGTTTCAACAAGCAACTCAAGTTCGTTACGTTCAGTTGTAGATGCTGGAATGGAATGCACAAGAGCACTAGACACCCTCAATATCCCGGACAAATGGGATTCGATTCTAGTCTACATACTGACGCAGAAACTGGACCCGGTCTCAAGGGAACAATGGGAGTTGAGCTTGAAGACTACGGAAATCCCAGCGTCTAAGGACCTTTTGGAATTCATTGAACAACGAGCACGTTCCCTGGCAGCCTCGTCGTCAGATCCAGGAACAAAAAGGAAAGATCTTCCATCAAGAGCAGTTAATCTGCACGCCAGATCAGGAACTCATCCCGCTGATGGCGAATGCTCATTTTGCTCTGGAGCCCATTACAATTTTCGATGTCCCAAGTTTATCGCTATGAAATTTGATGAACGGCGATCGGTGGTACTGCAGAAGAAATTATGTTTCAACTGTTTACGGACTAGTCATAGAGTTCAAGATTGTCAGCTTGGAAAAACTTGCAAGACCTGTGGGAGAAAACATCATTCACTACTTCACCCGGAGACACCTACTGGCGACGACCAATTGTCAAACCAAACGCTAAATCTACCGTCAAGTCAAGGCCAGAATTTTCATTTGAAGAATTCAAGGACCGACGCATTATTGGCAACAGCAGTTCTGAGAGTCAAGACCATACAAGGTGGATGTCTCCACTTCCGTGCACTGCTGGATAGTGGGTCCACAGTTTCATGCATATCAGAATTCTGTGTTGGACAATTGGGTCTGACGCGGGAGAAAGCAGAAAGCGAAGTAATCGGTCTGGGTTCAACACAGCTTGGCAAGACAAGGGGACGTACCCAAGTGCATTTCAAGGCTCATTTTGACACGAAAGGGGAAGAACGATTTTGCGTACAAGCTTATGTCTTGAAAAAGGTTACGTGCCAACTTCCGACCAGACGATATGACATTAGAAATTGGCATTATCATGTAAATCAGCTTCAACTCGCAGATCCTCATTTCAATATTCCTGGAGAGATCGATATACTCTTGGGCGCTGATATATTTTTTAAATTACTGCTCGATGGGAAAAGATAGGCCGACTCAAACCTTCCCGATGCTGTTCACTCGAGGCTTGGTTGGTTGATATCAGGACCAGTTGACTCTGTACAACCACGAATCCAGGTTCATCATATGGTTGCCGGTCTTGAAGAAACTTTGAGTCGATTTTGGAAAATAGAGGAAGTACCAAAACGTTTGGCCATGACGCAGGAAGAACGACGTTGTGAAGAGGACTTCCAGAAAACTCATTATCGAGACAAAAATGGCCGATTCGTGGTAAAAATACCGATGAAAGAACCAAAGGTGTCTCTGGGAGATTCAAGAGAGACCGCTAAAGGACGACTGGTACAGATGGAGAAAAAAATGAATTTATGTCCGGAATTACAATCCTTATATCAAGGGTTCATGAAGCAGTACGAAACCCTGGGACATATGACGGAGTCAGAACAAACAAATTCATCCAAACAACGTATCTTCATTCCGCATCACTATGTATTGAAGGATTGGAATCTAACGAGTAAATTCCGGGTCGTTTTTGATGCATCTGCAAAAACAAGTTCTGGGTTTTCATTAAACGACGCTCAGATGGTCGGACCGGTGGTCCAAGATTCACTCTACGCTATAATATTGAGGTTCAGGCTTCATCAATTTGCCTTTGTAGCCGATATTATGAAAATGTATCGGCAAGTTCTGGTGGCGCCCAACCAACGCGAGTTACAATGCATTTTATGGAGATTATCACCAAAGTCGCCTATTAAAGAGTACCAATTAAACACCGTTACTTACGGAACGGCCTCAGCCCCATTCCTTGCTACTCGTGTTTTGCAGCAGCTCAGTGACACGGGGACGTCCATATATCCTTTGGGAGCCGCAATTATGAAGAGAGACTTTTACGTGGACGATGTTATGAGCGGCGGACAGACGATGGATAAAACAAAGAAATCAATCGCAGAACTTCGTTCAAAACTCTTGGACTATATTGGGATACGAAAAGCGACCAATTCTTATTTAAAATCCGAGCAACCAACGTTTTATCAAGTATCACGAAGAGGACATTATTGTCCGAAATTGCAAAAATATTTGATCCCATGGGTTGGATATCGCCTCTGGTAATCCGAGCGAAGATTTTGATGCAAGATGTTTGGAAGGAGAAGATTACCTGGGATGAACAACCGTCGTTGGCCATTCGGAAGCAATGGCAGGAATTTCAAGAATCCTTTGCTCAAATTCAACATATACGACTAGACCGATGGATACATTTCTCAGAGATAGTCACTGAGCTAGAGCTACATGGATTCTCAGACGCGTCAGAGAAAGCATACGCCGGAGTCATCTACATACGATCAGTAGATACATGTGGAAACGTCAATATATCTCTGGTCACTTCGAAAACGAAAGTCGCCCCAGCTAGCAAAACCATATCCATTCCACGATTGGAGCTCTGTGGAGCGATGTTACTCGCTGACCTCATGGAAACAGTCCAAGAATCGTTGAACGTTCCGTTTACTCGAATTCACGCTTGGACGGATTCAACGATAGTACTCTGCTGGCTCGCTTCATGCCCACGGCGGTGGAAAACATTTGTCGCGAATCGAGTATCCCGAATTCAAGAGATCATTCCGGGAGCTAATTGGAGTCATGTATCAGGACTGGAAAATCCTGCTGACGTCGCTTCACGTGGAATTACGGGGAATGAATTACGATACCATCAACTTTGGTGGAATGGGCCATCTTGGTTATCGGAATTCAAAATAAAACTTAATCCTCATATTCAGGACCAGGTTTCTGCATCGACAAATGCGGCCCATGTTGAAGAAAGGATGACTATCGTCGTCACAAAGACTCATTTAACAGAAATAACAATGCTGTCGAGATACTCAACTTTACTACGATTACGTCGAATTACGGCATGGATATATCGATTCAGCAAAAACTGCACAATAAAAATAAAATCCAATCGGACAACTGGTCCTTTGACAACCAAGGAATTGGAGGCGGCTACGTTAGTCTGGATTAAGATGGTTCAATCGAGTTCATTTTCAAAAGATATTGCAGCGTTACAAGAGGGAAAGGCTCTGTCGAACACAAGCAAACTTTTAAGTTTACGACCAGAATTGGATAAAGGAGGCATACTGCGTGTCGGAGGACGATTGAATCAGAGTGAATTTAAAATCGATATTAAACATCCAATACTGCTCCCGCGACATCACAGATTTACAGAGATGGTGATACAAGAAGCACACATACAACATCTACATGCTGGAGCTCAGCTAGTACAAAGCATTATTTCCTTAAAATTCTGGATTATTCGCGCACGAGATGCCATTCGACATCAGATTCGGAAATGTATTGCATGCACGAGATATCGGAAAGAGACTGCAATCCAGATGATGGGAGATCTGCCACGATCACGTTTGCAGTATAGCCGTGCATTCCAAAAAACTGGTATCGACTATGCCGGACCTTTTCAACTTCGACCCATTACACCTAGAAGCAAAACTACTTATAAAGCTTATATTGCTCTATTCATCTGCTTTGTCACGAGAGCCATCCATCTAGAGATAGTGTCATCACAATCAACAGAGGCTTTTATCGCAGCTCTGCGAAGATTTACCTCTCGGAGAGGAAGGCCAAGTGATATCTATAGTGATTGCGGCACAAATTTTGTTGGAGCATCAAGGGAATTAAAGGAGTTTGCAAAATTGATCAAGTCTGATGCACATAATGGCGCCGTTACAGATCATCTCTCCACAAATAACATCACCTGGCATTTTAATCCAGCAGGTGCACCTCATTTTGGAGGAATATGGGAGACCGGCGTCAAATCTGTGAAATATCATTTACATAGAGTGGTGGGTCAGACTCGACTAACATTTGAAGAATTTACAACAATTATAACTCAAATAGAAGGATGCCTTAATTCTCGACCACTGACACCATTATCATCTGACCCTACTGATTTACGAGCACTTACTCCTGGCCATTTTCTGATAGGCGATTCACTCCAATCAATTCCGGATCCTGATCTGACGCATTTATCTGTATCAAGTCTTGGCCGATGGCAGTTACTCCAAAAACTAAAACAAGACATCCATAAACGCTGGTTACGAGAATATATAACTCGACTTCAACAACGCCCAAAATGGATGAATCCGCAACGAAATATTGAAATTGGCGATATGGTCCTGGTCAAGTCTGACGTTGCCTCCGCTACTACATGGCCATTGGCACGAGTCGTCCAAATACATCCTGGGAACGATAAATTGACCCGAGTTGTAACCTTGCGAACCAGTAAAGGCGAAATCAAGCGGCCCATTGTAAAGCTTTGCTTACTACCATTAGATCAAGAGGACTTGCAGAAAACCACAACATAAAATGTACCTTAAGTGATATGGGATATCAACGCCGGAGAATGTTTAGTCGATGATAAGAAACCTATATGAAAAACACACCTGTATGATTGTTTACTATTATTTTTTATTGTTAGCGGTGTAAGCTATAATTATTGACTATCTGTTTTTTAATTTGTATATATATACCGAGTTCAATGATATTAAAGTTAGTGTGTTAGCAGTAATCAGTTCGCATTCATTCGTCCCTTTTTACCGTATGGTTTTTATTAGTTTTGAGTTAGAGAGTATGGTCGGTCCTGGTGTCTAGTCACGAACATCGACCGTTCAACGCGTCCATGGTATTACACGACATTCATTACATTAAATTTTTTTAAGTCACCGTGAGATGGCGAAATTTCTATAAATCTATTTCCGGATTTGAGTCGGCAAATTAAAAATCGGCATCAAATCCGGCAGCCCTGTTACTAACAAACGTATTCCTCTCTTTCTAATGTAAAGTCTACGAGTGTGATTTATCCCTGTAAGTTTATTCAATCCATGTGTCTAGCGACCTCCGCGGACTAGGCTTCATCCGAGCACACATGCACTGATTTATCTACTGCAGCATACCAAGAGCGAAGGTTGGTAGCTTTGGCACGCGATTCCGCTGTACCAAAGACAGAGTCCATGTACGTTCACCTAGTGACCCACTTTGAACGGAGACCCGTGTAGCGAATTTATAGGTGCACCTTTTGGGCTAGGCGAGCGCCATCCATAAACCTCAGTCGACCCATGTATGTACCTCAGTTTGCTTTTTGCCTCTCGGTCCTGGAACGTTGACCAAGCCAACTCTCCCTTAATGGCCGCATTGCCCATGAGGTAGTTTCCCCCTACAGAAGTTTGGGTTCGGTCGAGGGATTTTATCGTTGCGTTGCTTAGGCAAAATACTTCATTGCCGTACGTCAAGCATGGGACAGCCACTGTTTTCCACAGCGTGCGTGTAACGGAATAAATGCTATAGGAGTGTGCGCCCTTGTAATTTCGTACAACCGTGTCCGAGGCAAAGCTCGCGTTCAGGGGCAACGAGAGATAAATAATGTATTCCATCTATTGGACGCCTACGTAAATACTAGTCTCGAAACAGGCTGTTTTTGTCCTTCAACGCTGCCTCATTGGAATTACGCTCCGCCGTATTTACCGCAAGTTTTATTACGTTACTTAAACAGCTATACTATTAACTTCGAAAAGAAATTTTCACTCTTGTTAGAAAAAATCTGCCGCCGCTGCGAAAACAAGTAGTGACGTCGCGTACATAGCTCGCAGCCACCCGCGCCGCCTGCCATCTTGTTTTTAGGTAGATTAAATTCGAGTCAAAACCTAGCTGGTTGTAAATAGCAAATGTTCCTTAAATAAACTCGTTGACACGGTTCCAAAAGCGGGTAGAGGTGTATTGTTATTATACATCAATCGTACCCGCGGCTCTACGTAAACGAAACTGTTTGGATTTTGACCGTTAGTTCTATAGAGCAATATTTTCAATAGCGCAATGTTTGTCGCTCGAATAATAATGACAAACATTTATCGCGCGGCGCATATCTACCTTAATCTATCTCTCAATCTTCTTCATAGATGGCGCGCATATCTTAGAACAAATAAATTTCACGCGCCAAGTTTATAAATATATATATTATTCAACGCTACAAATAGTATTGGAAAAACATGGAGCTGAAATATATTTTAGTGAACTTTGTCCGGAACGGCAAGAGCCCATTAGAATACTCGATGCTTCCGCGGTTGCCTCCAAAATTTTTTGAAGAATAAATATAATCATTATTATTTGTGGAACTAGCCGACTGATAGTTCTCGAATAGACACGTTAGTACGGGACTGTGTCAGCCCCCTCAGATCCGAAAACATTCAAGCCTAAATTTCAAGCATGCTCTCAAGTTTGGGCAGGGTTCAAGAGGGAGATTTGGGGGCATAATAAAACATGTGGAGGATCAACGTGCGTATTTTGGATCACCTTTAAAGTATTGAACCAATAGAAAATAAACACCCCCCTCCCAAAAAAATTATTAGCAAAAATAACATTACCCCTACCCGTCGGGTTTAACAGACGTCAAAATCGTTGTTTTGTTATCTTGAATTTAAAGTATCGCGTAACTTGTTTTGCTTTCGACAAAGAAAAAAACCTCTATGCAAAAGAGTCTGGATAGTTTCAATTGAAGCGTAACGTAGGCAAAAGTTTCTAGGATAAACCATTTTATTTATCTAATTGAAGGGTAGCCAGTCCAATCCCCATCAAATTGCCCTGTTTTAAAAAGTCGATAATGAGAGAGCGAGTAGAGAAATTACGAATATGGTAACGTCGTCTAATTCAACGCCTCCTATATTTTATCAAAGCCAGTGCACGCGAGCAAAACAATTCCAAAGTAGGAAATTTACTAAGGCCACCTGACGTACTACGTAAAGTGCCTTCTGTTGAAACTCAACAATATTTTAATATGCCTAATTTATAATCGTGATGTTGTAAATAATTTTGAATGTATAACTTTTTATAAGTGTAATTTTTGTATTCATCTAGTTAATTTGCTGGTTGGAATTATTCGTTTTAAATGCCCAAATTTCCCCCCTTTAAATTATAAAAAACTATATTCTGTTATCTTAGACTTTAGCCTTTGGCCTCTTTTGCTATTCCCTGTTGTTTCGGAATTTTTTTACTCTATTTTTTAACTGGACTCTACCCCCATTGTATTTTTAAAAAGTAATTTTATGTTTCGAAAATCTTTAGTTTGGATTCTGGCTCTCGCTACGAGCAGTAATCTCTCGGACTAGGTCAACTTAAATATAGCTAGATATTTTCCAACCAGTCGCGCCTTATGTATATTATTTCTCTTTTTTTCAATATTAAGTTTATTAAAGCTTAGTTTATTTTAATTATCAGTTGAGTGTTTTAATTTATTCTAACGCGTTGTTACGTACATCGATCCTGAACATTTAAGAGCCCTTTAGATTATTCAGTAAAATTCGCTCGGTGTATCTATACCTTCCGCATCGGGAACGCGCACTGGCTTTCATAAAAAGAGATGCAGGGCTCCCAGCGCATAGCCCAAAAAACTTTATAGGTATTATAGGTTTTAAAAGTTAAAAAATAGGTTATTTATAGGTCCAAAAATATCAATTTATAGAACTTTTTATAGGTTTTTAGTTTCAAAAAATAGGGGTTTATAAGTAGGTTTGGCTAAAATGTAATGCAGTATAGGTTCTATAGTCTCTAGACCCGTTCCTCTGCCTTTCTTTGGCACTACTAGCTACCCACGCCCCTCTCGACAGTCTATCTAACCTCTAATAAAATAGAGTATAAATTACCAGTGACTTAGGAAACCTTTCTGCCACAGCTTTGGTTTTTTCGAACATTTGCACTTTTTCAAGAAAAGGTTTATTTTTTGTAGTTGGATCATTCATTTCAAATTTTTTCAGCGAAATTGAACAAATTACCCAAAAAATAGGTATTATAAGTTAAAAAGTGAAATTATAGGTTTTTTAGGATCACTTTAGAATTATAGGTAATTATAGGTATTAAAGGTGGTCTGGGAGCCCTGGAGATGACATTGGAATCTAAACATTAAAATGGTCGGCTACTCCCTCTCTATAGTTCAGCTCCATGGCTAAAAACGTCTGAAAATGTGAAAATAATTTGGAGAACCAAAAAATTTAAAGGAAACTGAACGATCTTTATCTTCGAGTCGAGAGAGGAGTGTTGCGCGAGTGAAGCGTAAACTATAATCGGGTGATATTTTATTGAAGTAATCGCGCACTTTTTGACTATATCAAAATTAGTTTAATACACCTCCAACCAGACTTAACCAATTAGTGAATGGAACGACGGTGACGAGTCTATTAGCTTTCCTTCATTTTTCCTTGCGCGGACTACGTGCCGTATGGCCCAGGTGTTTCGCGCGCGTGTTGAAATCTTTTGGCAAGCTATTAATTTATACATACGTATATCCTCTATATTGAAGCGTATAGGAGGTGGTTGCTTAAAGATACAGAGGTCTTGATATTATAACTAGTATTAGCCAAGACCTTAGCCTTGATTCTTCAATCTCCACTAATTCCACCAAAATCCAGAACGTCACAGACTTTTCTCTCTTTCTCCTCGAGGCTATAATTGCGCGCTAGTGCCAGGACTATTTTAGCCTTCTAGGAGCCAAACGAGTATAAACTGTGTATTATATTTTTTGTACAAAAAATACTGGTTCGCAAACGGTACCTTTACTTTTACAATTGATCACGTCGTATTACGACACGTCTAACCTGACGAAACTCGTAATAGCTTAGAGATGTAAAGGTTGGGTTTTTTCATCAGAGAAACGCTGTTTTTTTCCGCGTTAAATATTACAAATACCAAAAGTCTATCGCTTTATTCCATTGAAGTAAACAACGCCCCGCTGCTTAATACTACCAGTAAAGGCCGAGGTAAATGTACCGACAGATTCTGATTCGAGACGCTCTTGCGTGTAATTCGGAGGAAGCGCCACTCTTTGGAGAGATTTCGCAATTGGGAGGGAAGGCAATATAGCCGAGCGCGTCCCTCCTAAAATCCGTCCCTATTCCTACGGTGCGTTGTTAACATTTATGGAATAAGGTGATAGACTTTGCAACCCTCCTCGAGACTGGAGATAACGGGTGTGACGCGCGAGTACTTGGTTTCTAAAATATTAAAATTGAAGTAATTTATGACCTAATCCGGAAAACACGCTAATATTTAATTTCTAAAGCCTCAAAAATTGTGGCCGATTACACATTTAAGTAGATGGCGCTGTCAGCTTCGCGAATAATTGACGTCGCACGGAATAATGAAATCTAGATATTGAATTCCACCGGTGATTATCGCTGCCCGTGTCTCTGGCGGAGGGCGCCACCCGTCTCTAGAAGTCCCTTTCCCCCGTATCTCTATAGCGCGGCGTTAGATCTCTCGTTATATATATTCATTTTGATTTTACTAGTACCGTTTCCGATACATTTAGTCTGAAACATTTTTGGCGGCCAGCAGGCGTGACTATATAGCGTCAAACAATAACGTTATTACTTTATCGAGAACAACGTTCTTTTACTAGTCAATATGGAAATTGTTCGTATCGTGGGAAGAATTGGAAACATTGGCAAAGAATAACGTTCCTTAATAAAACGCCGTTGAAAAACCAATTTTCCTGTCAAAAGTATCAACGAAACCATTGGAATGAACCAAATGTATGATACAAAAGAACCTTGTTGGTTTAGGAGAAATATTTTACAGGGTTTTTACGTTTAAAATTACGATAGGGGTGATGAAAACTATACTATAGTCGCGAGAAAGAAGGTTGAAAGGGGTAATAGAAAGTCTCACGTGTAGGAAAAAACTGACTTTTTTGAATTGTAATAAATCTTAATTTATATTTTTCGTTTAAAGGCTCATTTCAAATTTAGATTTTTTTGGCCAAAAAAGTAGTTTTTTCGTCGTAACTATAGAAATTTACCCTAGTTACTTTCTGGTTGAAAAAATCTTAAAGGAAAACTTAAAATTAGACATATTTTGAATTTATTATCAGACATGTTTTTGGTGTTTAATTGCATTTCTAAAGTTTTGTAAAACCTGAATAAAAAAAATCGGCCAATCATATTATTTCAGCCTTTAACAGCGCTCGCAATGCGCTAACATTAAAAGAATAGACCGGCGTTTGACTACCAAGGTCTCAGGCATCAAAGGCTCGCCTATTATGTTTCTGTAGGAACATAACATGCGCTGTTGAAGGCTGAACTAACACGATTAGCGTGAAATTATGTTTACTTTTATTCAGATTTTACGAAACATTGTTGAAGGCTGAACTAACACGATTGGCCTTAATTTATTTTCACTTTTATTCGGATTTTACCAAACTTTAGACCAAAAACGTGTTTAAAAATAGTGAAATATTTCTCTAATACGTTTTCTGGTACGGCCATTTATGAAAATAAATTCAACAGCTTTTCCATTTTTAACTTCAAGTTTTTCTTTAATTGAAAACGGGCTTTAATAAATCGTAACGGAATTATGATCTAGTTTGAAAAAAGGTTTTCGAGCCAAAAGTCCGCGTATCCTAGTACAGAAATTTTTCTAACCGAGTTCTTAAGTTTGAATTCAAGCAACTAAATAGCCACGCTTTTCATAAAACCATCGTAGAAATAATTAAAACGATAATCATTATCAGGTGTGGAATTTTTTATTTTTTCTTAAAAATTCGGTACTTTTTTTTGTTTAATTACTTCGGGCTCCCCTTTCTTACGTAATTGTTGGAATCGGGGTCATGAATCGCCCCTGTAGAAGAATCGCGATAAAAACCAAATTAAACATACCTGAATATAATGGATATAATAACAGTAAAATCCTGACCCGAAAACGATTATAGGAATCCCGAATAATTTCGATTTTCTCGTAACCGATAAAGCGAGAACTATAAGAACTCCTGAGTCGTAACCGCGAGGTTGTTGCTTAAATATTCCTCCGTAGACTGTAGTCGTTTTCGCACTCGTTTTCCCAACGTCAAGCGGGTACGAGTATCGGAGAAATAAATTACCTTTCCCCTCGATTCACACGGCGATATTTAATCGCGGACATTATATCACCTAAGGCGCGTCGACATACGACTGTCGAATTTCAAAACCCTTCATTTTAATCGTTGAAATTGCTATAATATTCGATCACGCATTCCACGCCCGTCTCCGTTAAAAAGCTAGTGAAACGAGTTGAAACTATTTTATCGTCAATCCACGGCTGTGAAAGATTTACGGCGCGTAGGAGTAAGCCGTATATTTGTCATTGGCGTTGCCCACAAACGCAGGGAGAATGTAATACGGGAATGCCAGCTGAAACTACTTCATCATGAATTTGAAAGGACATATAGCCATAGCGCAGCCCACGCAATTTGTAACTTAATTTATAATTCTAAAAAGTATTTTAAAGTTAAAACATTTAATCGACCGCGGGAAATGTTTCAACTTTTAAATATTTTTTTAAAATTAAATAGAGATATTTCAACTACTTTATAACGTTCAATTATTGTTTGTTCAATTTCTCCATATTCTGGTCTGTTTTTGCGTAATTATCTAGAGCCTCTTTCACTCTGGTCCTACCTACCATCAAATATACTCTCCGGGTTTCTCGGTCAAAGAATTACATGCCGCGGTGACCCCGAAATTTTATAATTTAACCTTTCGAAAACGCGACGTTCTAATAGGCGCGATTCGAAGTCTGTAGCGTCGTGAACGCTCGGCTTCTGGAAACTTTGAGTCGCGGTTTTGAGCCAATTGAACGAATAATATTTGGGGTCAATAACGCCCCCTCCCCCCACCTGTCCGTGCGCCGGGTGGGGGTAGTGTTCCATCCTTGTCGTGGTGAGGGGGCCCGAGTTCTAGGATCCGTCCTAGTTCCGCGAATTGGAACACGGCCGTCTCGCCCACACCCGGCCGGCTCGCGGGGGCCTTCCTGGCCTCAGGCAGATCCCTCTGCCATTGAGCCGGTCTTGTTGGGTCACGGTTACATAATAGGGGCCGTATGGCACTGCTGTGTGGGTTCTGGTCGCCAAGCCATATACCTTTCCTTCTGCTGCCTTAGTCTCTCGGCACGTGTGTGCGGGTGCACTGGTCTGGAGAACCTCGGTTCTCGCTCTTTGGCCTTGCTTCCCGTTCCGGGCGTGGTTTCGCGTGCGGACAAATGATTAGTCGCATGGATTGCCGGGGGTGTAGTGTACTTAGTTTACGGAGCACCCCCTTAACAATTCACATGATGGGGTCAATAACGATTGTTATATTTTGAAAAATCTATTTAGTCATCTCCAGAGCGGGATTCGAAATGGTGGTCGACTCACGATATAACTATTTTAGATACTTTTTTGTACTAAATAACGTATTATATTAGCTAAGAAATCTACAAATGAAGTTATCATTTATTAAGCCCGATTGCCTTCAGTGTCCCTTTAAAAGCATTCACGATTGAGCACAGCACCCCCTCGTCCGTAGTTCAAAGAATGAATTTTCTAATACAAGGATTCTCACGTACGAATGCGAAAGTTGATTTACTTACCACTAGAGGCCTACGAATATTAAGTATCTGAACCTCAAATGTTTTGTAAAATTGTAGGCGCGTTTCATTTCCGCCAAGTTAATAATTCCAAGGGAGAAAAATTATTCCTCTAGCTTGCAAAATGGCTTTACGTTTTAGTTTTTGACTAGAAATTCGCCTCCTTTCGTCCCTCATTCTCTCTGTCAGCGCTACCGCTGTAGGTAGCCATAGTCGCGTTTAGCGTAAAAAGGGGTAATTGCGATAAAAGTGAACGCGGGAAATGTGCCAGAAGATTGAGATCGTTATTTTCATAAATATACGTATACCTAGTATAGCTATTCGATTGTTCAACTCGAACCGTCTGTTTGTGTCTACGTGCTTGTCACGGGCGCGTTAACCTTTGCCTCAGCTGCCGAGAATACGAACGTCAATTTCTAATTTTGAACTATACCAATATTGTTCGAGTTAATATAAACCTAAAACCGCAAATTATACGTCTGGTGAATCGGATCAAAAACTGTAACTTCTATGGAATTAATTTTGACAATTAACTCTCGCGCTCGATTTTGAATGACGAATGTATTAGTTTAATTAAACGCGCAAACGCGCGCGCTTAATATTATTTGTATGATGTTTCCATCCATAGAAGCTATTGAGTTTTTTTATCCGAACCACCAGCTGTATAAACAAGCGCGTATCAAATGTTGGATACGATTTATCCGGAGATTAAATTTTAAGCTCGCTTAATGAACAAATTACGCGTTTATTCAAAGGGCAACGCGAGGACAAAAATATGACTTTTTGCGAAATCCGTTTGCAATGAAATATAATAATTTTATTTTATTCTAAATTGATAGTAAAAGAGGTTAAATTACTACATTATAGAAAGCTTAGAGATCTCAATTTGGATTAAAATTTCTTTATCGGTGAATTATCATTTTCGTATAGTAATACACGTACGCTAGAATAAATTCGCCAACGGTCGAGGCAGTCTTGAGATATGTATCTTGGAAAGAGGGGTATTAAGAGCAAGTACGGATATGTACAGACATGTTTTAAATATTGCCTACTAGCTAAAGTCGCTATAAAAACGGCAAAAGTAACCTGATCGAGACAAGAGCGGATCGCTAGCGGTTTTCACCCGCGGGCGGCTTTCTGAACTCCAGATCCGCCTCGAAATACGCAAATTTCCCCCTTCCAAATTTGATTATTTTTCCCCTGATTTGTATAAATTTTAACCCCGACTGGATAGCGCTGGCTCTCGGTTTTCTCGAAGGCGATTAACGAAACGGGTGTGATCCGCCCCTGTGGGCAGACTCGTGGACTGCGAAATATCGCCGGGTTTAGGCACTGTCACGGAGAAGAGACATCAAATTTGGGGAAGGGGTGAGAGAAACCGGGGGGGGGGTGAGAGAAACCGGGGGGGGGGGGTGAGAGAAACCGGAGGGGGGGGTGAGAGAAACCGGAGGGGGGGTGAGAGAAACCGGGAGGGGGGGTGAGAGAAACCGGGGGGGGGTGAGAGAAACCGGAGGGGGGGGTGAGAGAAACCGGAGGGGGGGGGTGAGAGAAACCGGGGGGGGGGTGTTGGCGGGAAGGAGGGTGGCTGGTACACTAATTTTGTAGTGTTGACATAATACGAGTCGTATTATACGACGTCTATAATTACATGTATAAAACACTGAGTCTGACCTTTGTAACGGTTTACCTCCTTATCTTTTGTTGGCTTTGTTTTTAGCTAGACCCTATACTTGTAAGTATAGAACCTATACTTGTATAGGTTCTAGCTAGTGTTTTGAGTCGTGCTGGTAGTCTAAAGTCTGAAGTCTGAAGTCGGTGTCCCAGAAATGACGAAAAACGTCATCGTATCGAAAAAACATTCGTTTCTTATCCACCAGACGTCACGACGTGATGTCCCAATCAATATATAAAAATCAACATGTATTTAATATATATGACTTTTAGGTGGTCTCCCTCCCACGATCGCGTAGCGCTCGACGCTGATAGCTTTACGATAGAGTGTCGGACACTGATCCCCGTTACCACGGGCACATAATATAATACGAGAGAAAAATCCCTTATATCTTCAGAGGTATACGATACAGAAAACAAATCGTCGTTATTAAGGGGTTGTCGCGAACGAGATTAAAAGGTAGCTTATGAATGTATCGGTTCTAGTCTGTCAGTAATGAAAACTGGAAAACAATAAACAAGTCGTCGCGAAAGAGATATTAAGGGAGCTTATGCGTGTTGAATGTTAGTCTGTCAGTAATGAAAACTCGAAAACAATAAACAAGTCGTCGCGAACGAGATAGTAAGGGGGCTTATGCGTGTTGAGTGTTAGTCTGTCAGTAATGAAAACTCTAAAACAATAAACAAGTCGTCGCGAAGGGTCCTTATGCGTGTTGAGTTCTAGTCTGTCAGTAATAAAAAACATGTTTTGAAAAACATGATTTGAAAATCATGATTTGAAAAACATGATTTGAATGCAATGACTGCGGGGATATTCGTCTTTTTCAATATATCGCATAAAAACGATCACGGTCATATAGTCGGCTTGAGAAATTTCCGTAACTTCGTGCTTAAAGGAGACGCCATTCAAATTGTTTAAAGAGCGTTTATGCCTACATAACACACCCCTGCTATAGAATCATTCCTTTCAGCCTCTTTTACAATGTCAGGGGTCTAGCTATTCCTATGGGCTTGACCATCTTGTTTATACTGACATTTACTTTATAAAAGATTGATTATGTACTTATTAATTCAGTGTAAAATAAAGCCATGTTAAACTTAAAGTATTTCCAAGCGTAATAATCGTCAGTATGGAGCTGTCCATTCAAAGCGGTATCCAGTGGAATCACCTAGTGATCCGCTCCTGTTTATACAAATACCACGATGTCAATGTTTAAACCCCCATAAGCGCAGTTTCCCAAAATTTCATCCACCCAAAATTGCGTTCACAAAGTAGCCCTGATAATACTGATATAGTTTTTAGAAACCCTCGTTTTAACTTAATTTCGCGATTTCTGTAAAAGACTGAAAGAGAGATCACGATGCACGTGGCAACGTTAGTTTTGTTGCGAAGACTAGACCCGAAAAGGGGAACGGGGGCTGCGAAAAAGATGATTAAAATAATTGAAAGTAAATAAAGTACGGGAAATTGAATAGGTGGCAACCACAAAAACACCACTTCTCGTAATTTCCTTCAATGTTTTACGTCCGCGGCTCCGCAGTGTTGATGCGCGGAGGGCATATTTCATATTACGAAATAGCAGGGACAATAGCGTGGCTGCAGAGCCTAATCGAATTTAATGATAATTTAATGGTACTTAGACCTACGCTTAGTTCCCTTGGAAGTGAAGCTTACTCCACTCGGGGACGGCTTCTCGCTTTGGATTCTTTTCATTTGGTTTGTTGTTAGGGCGTCGGCGGTTTTTGAAACAGCTAGAAAACGCCATCGATTGTACTACTTTATTTACACTTTACGTTTGCCAATATAAAACAACTCCGCTAGTGTTTGGTGAAAAACGTATAGGATGACAATCTTAAGACGCGTTTTCAATCAATATTTTTTGTCAAAAACCAAAGGTAATTTCGCGTTGGCTTTGACGCGATACCTGGATTCTTTGCCAAAAAAACATCTTGATTCAAAACGGGGTTTATCGTTGAATATATACTTACCTTTATTATGCGTTACTTATGGTGGAGATAACAACGTAGTGGACGATTTTTCGGTGTCGAATATCATTATCCGTTAAGAAGAAAATGAAATAATAGCGATAGGGCCTCGGTGCGTTAGTTCACCCGCAATTCGTATAAAGATCGAGGGACGGAATGATCAGAGTGCGCGCCATAGTTCAAGAGCCCCCTTATATGGGACGCGGGGGGGGGGGGCGGCTAGAAACGAGCCCGAGTTCTTATTTGTTGAGGGGGAAGTAGGTTGCTTATCTAAATAAACTTATAAAGAACCCCCCGCCCAAAAAAAATAAGATTACGTATAATTACCGCACGTAAAACAATTGTAGGCGAGGTTGAATCCATTTATGTCTAATGGTTCTAAAACTATCGGACGACTTTAGCAACGGACATACTCTAGTCGTTAATAGCTTTTACTGAAAAGTGAGTGGATTTAGCGAAAAATATAGCCTTTGCGTGGATTAATTAATAGGTGGTCTAACTTTTAGACCGCGCCTGATTATCTCTTCAATATGAGCGCGGGTAAATCGAGTTTACAACAATACCACGAGTGACGATGAAGAGAGTCCGGTTCTCTAGGTCTAAGTATTCCGAAATTTGTACAGAATGGCGGCAAGACCGAATAGTTTATTCGAAGACTAAAGCGTATAAACCTAGCTACTTCAACTTCAAACAGCGTTTTTACTCGAAACCAATTCCTACCGAAGTGTCACCCCCTTTTAGTGAACCAAACGGCTTTTACGACGGCCCGTTATAAGGCTGAACAATTTGGAACTTTTTCCGTCCGCCGTTGTTTATCTTTTGTGGGCACCTATTAATTAGTGCACGGTCTGCGGTTTGACGAGCTTGGAGGAGTGCGCCTCGTGTACGATAGTTTGTTGATAACGTGAAAAATGCGTCCCGGTGTCGTGATCATATTTTCCTACCGCCAACCCAAAATATATATTTTTTTTCCTTTCCCTGTAATAAAGTTTTTATTAACAAATAATCGAGTGGTGGAGCGCTTCCTTCCTTGGGCTGTATGAGTTGCGATAAAATAAAGACTTTTACGTTTAACAGAAGTCAGTCTTTATCACATTTTAGAAATAAACTAATTCGAAATTGAAGAGAAACATCGATATCTGAGCAGCGCCCCATTTGGGTAGGCTCGTTACGCGCGGATCTGTTAGGAGGTGGCGCTAAAGTAGTTCCCATTCTGATTGGCTAAACTACGATGACAGAGAGGCAAACCCTTCGCAAACGGGTGAATAAGTATTCTCGTATTTTCACTATAATATACGAGAGGGCAAGGTTTCCGATAACCGACCCCCCCACCATATAACGATGGTTTTGA
Organism: Odiellus spinosus; assembly: GCA_963920705.1. Taxonomy (NCBI): domain Eukaryota; kingdom Metazoa; phylum Arthropoda; class Arachnida; order Opiliones; family Phalangiidae; genus Odiellus; species Odiellus spinosus. The sequence goes on from OY987229.1 coordinate 3,451,862, forward strand.
ACTAATTAGGACCTGGGGAGTTCAGAAAAAATACTTAAAAAAATCTTCAACCATCGGAAGTTTGAGAAAAACGCATTTCAAAATTTGAAGTTTGCATGTTAAATTCCATAGATTCTAACCCTACCCAATCTAATCTAACCTAACCCAACCTAAGGCGCAATCTATGGGATTTTAGCATGGGAATTTCAAATTTTCAAATACGTTTTTCTCAAACTTCCGGTGGTCGGAGATTTTTTTTATTTTTTTTGAACTCCCCATCGTTATTTAGTGGGGGGTCGGTTAACGGAAATCTCCCCTACGAGGGATATAGTGAGGCGCAAGCGCGCTATCAAATTCATCATTCTATGTCACATTTCAAACTATTGTCTAATTTATCTATATATAAATATATATATTTGATCGTTTCGGGGTCTAATAATTGTTCGTATACTTTAATAATTATAATTATTATTATTTCTCAGTAACGCCATTTGTCGCGATGGTTCGTCATACTATTTGTGCCCTAATGGCTGTAACCTCTCCCTGCGTGGAAGTTGGTTTACGAGTATGGTAATACCGAATTCGTCAATTCCCGGGTTAAAACTCGTGAATCATCGTTGTGGTCTGAACTTTAACAGCTACATTATTCACGACACACCGAAATTTATTTTCGAAATTCTTGTTTCTTATATTTTTTCGTAGTGGTATAAACTAGCACGCGATTACTTCTCCCAATCAATAAGCGTTGCTAAGAACAACAATATGCAGAGTTTCAAACATCCGAAAGATAGAATGAATTTGTTTACAGCGCTGCCAGAAAAACTTGAGGGTATCGCGCCCAAACTGTTAACAATCTAGCCCAATTTCCAGCTTAAAAAACGCGAGTTTTATACTAGCCCAAAATGTAGCCCAATAAAAATTGATCTAATAGCCCAAAATGAGTATAATTCTGAAACATTGATAGAAAGAAAAAATACAAAGAAATCATTAGAACGAATAGAGTTTTCGGTTATTCTAGTTTAGTTATTCATAAATTGAACTATTGTAGTTCAATAGATTAGGTGAAGGTATAAATTGGGAACTTTTCAGCCCAAGCCTAGAGAGACCAAACCTTACGTACAAAATGCTTTCTAGCACATCAAGTCCCGTATAATTTCTACGTTAGGAATTGAATTGGGGAAAAAACGCTTTCAACGTACGCGTACGATAAAGAAGGACAAATAATCTTAACCGAGCCTTCAGAAATTCTATGAACGCGACAGCGTTCAATGTTATGGGCCCATCATCATCTGTAATGTTATTTCAGAAATTCAGCCTTTAGCCAATCAGAACGCTCCATTTCCCCATTGAAATAACATTAAAGTCGACTCTTTCGAGGACATGTCCCTTGCATCGCAGAACTAAAAGAGGAATTATTTGTTACGGTTAAAACCAATTTTTAATGGTAGAGCAAGGTTCGAACGTGTGCCTTTTCCAAGTTTCATTTAAAAATATTAAGTCTAATTATTTTAAAATTAATTCTGAAGTTGACCCTTTTTTTGGTACTTAGCTGGTTTCGCGCATGGCCAAATTCGTAATGTTATTCTATGAGATTTGGTTTTTTAAAGTGGCTTACCTTTCAGGTTTATTTTCAAATACTTCCGGATATTTTTAAAACTTCTATTTTCCGTGTGGTATAAATTAAGATTCGAGCTTTATTTTAAGACTAATTTCATAATAATACACCGATTAGTTGGCCCACAATCTATTCATGAAAACTGAGGGAACAACAAGGCGGAGAAATAGATTCGCTTTTTAAAATCACGCGCAGGAGGAGCGCTCTTGATTTGGACGCTAATGACCTAATTTCTCCTCCTTCATACTTTTGCCGTTTTTATTAATAGACTGTGGCCAAACTAATCGGTGTAAAATTATGAAATTAATCTTAAAGCCCGAAAAATATCTGGAAGCATTAGAAAATAAATCTGAAAGGTAAGTCTCTTTCAAAAAATCTAAATCCCTTGCATCGCAGAACTAAAAGAGGAATTATTTGTTACAGTTATAATCAATTTTAAATGGTAGACCAAGGTTCGAATGTTGAACTTTTCAAGTTTCATTAATAAATATTTAGTCTAAGTATTTTAAAATTAATATTGAAGTTGACCCATAATTGTCTTTTTTGCTAGTTTCGGTCATGGCCAATACGTAATGTTATTCTATGGGATTTGGTTTTTTGAAAGTGACTTACCTTTCAGATTTATTTTCTAATACTTTCAGATTTTTTTCAGACTTGAATTTTCCGTGTGGTATGAATTAAGTTTCAAGCCTTATTTTAAGACTAATTTCATAATTTTACTTGAATTAGTTGGCCCACAATCTATTTATGAAAACGGACGAAAAATTAAAGCGGAGAAATTGGGCAAAAACCTAAGCCTTATTTGACAAATTAGGCTTAGGTTTTATATGGCTTTTAAAATACCGCGCAGGAGGAGCGCGCTTGATTTGTAGGCTATGGGTATTGAACGCTAATGACTTAATTTCTCCTCCTTCATATTTTTGCCGTTTTTATAGAGAGATTGTGGCCAAACTAATCGGTGTAAAATTATAAAATTAGTTTAAATAAAGCCCGAAAAATATCTGGAATCATTAGAAAATAAATCTGAAAGGTAAGCCTCTTACAAAAAATCTAAATCGCATAGAATAACATTAAGTTTCAATTTCTCCGCCTTAAAAGTACTTTCCATTTTAAAAATTAGTGAAATTCCGAACGACTTGCCATTCCGAACGGCAATAAGGAAGGTATTAACATCAAAAATAAAGAAAAAGTTAATTGGAATTTAGTTTAAAGGGTAATGGAAAATTATAAAGATTTCACTGCGGCTGTCGGAGATATTAACATTAAAATTGATGAAAAAATTAATTTAAATTTTGTTTAAAGGGCAATGGGGAAAATATAAAGATTTCACTGCGGCTGTCGGAGGTATTAACATCAAAATTACTCAACCACTGTGCCAACGTAAGGAGCAGAAATGACGGAAATAAAACACCATCGCAAAATGCTTCTGAAAATCTTGGCTACTATGAGACAATGGATTTGAAATGGACGTCGCTAGATTGAATTTCTAAATGTTTTATAAGACACAAAGAGCAGTAAGGGGCGATCTATTTTTCGTGTAGTAATCGTGTTAGATCATGCATGGCAGAAATCCACTGCCTTCTCTAATACTAGGCCACGAAATGCCAGCAACACCGTTTTTTTCTTGACATTTTCCATTTGCAATTTGTCACTTTCCTGAAGTAGCTGTCTGGAGATTACGTAATGAATAGCCATTCGCGAGTCTCGCGTCGCCTAGAGCCAATTAGATAAGGCTCTATCGAAGTAAGATCGTAGAATCATAATTTATTTATTTGACACTTAAAATTAATTCCAATTAATTTATTCTCGATTATTAACCTAACATTCGTATCTATTTTTGAATTTACGCCTCGATTTGAATTTGCCGCCTTTTTTTATCCTGAAGAAAATGGCATCTAACGATATTTTTGAAATCGGTTACTGCCAACACTTTTTTTAGTACGGATAGGCATAGTTTTGGAGACGGCACTCAACTGTAAAAGCCGTATCACTTGCCAGTCCCTTGGTTACATTAAGCCAAAGTCGTTTATGAACGCTGATCCATTGAAATAAGACTTTGCTCTTGTCTTATTAGTGATTATCTCTCTCTTGAGAGTGTCGAAGCCTACACCACGCTCATTTGGCAAGCGACTTTCCAGCCTGTATCCCCTTCATTTTATATGATAATAAAATACTACGGATGTGAAGGGGTAATCAAATCGATCGGAAAATTATTCTAAACGATATGAAGTATTCATAAAACTTTTAGCTAAAAATGGAACAATTTTTGAATTTATTTCAGAATCACAGGATGCCAAAAACAATTATTATGGTGGTGGCGGGTAATTCTGTTCGCTTTTTATATAATCACCAAGAAAACTCTCCCAATGTTAACCGTGTCCAATTTAGTAATATCTTTTTATAAATTGCGCGTATTTTAAGCTAATTTGCTTTACATAATTTTTATTGGTTTAAAAGATACGAGACGTTTTTCAAAGTCAGTCGAGGCGGCCAATTCCGTCCAGAAGAGTGTAATTCCGTCCGGCCTGAGTCTAATCGCCGGACAGTGCCGGGTAATACCCGTCCACCCGTAAATAAGAAGCGTCTAATTTCCGGATAACATCCGTTTATTAAATTCATAATATTTTACTCAGTTTCAAAGGCAACTAAAACACCCACACAGTACAAACCGCGTTATGTTCAAGTATTTTTTGAAAATATTGTTACGAAACACTACCGCCCTCTATAATGATTTCGCGTTAAAAATATTTACAGCCCTGAAAGACAGCGGAAAAAGCGGGAAAAACACGCTCTCTGATTTGAAATGATTGAATTGTCAATCGTGAATGATTGTAGAGCTCGCAAATTCGCGTTTTAATTAGTTTTTTGAAGTTAATTAACTTTAAACTCGATTTTGTTTCGAGTGGACGGAATTGGCCTCTGTCGGTAGTTTTTTATTATCTTCGACAAATAATTAAATACGGTGGCAAGATGAGACCGGAGACGCGAATTTTATAGCTAAAGATCTGGATTTTCGAATGCTATCGGGTTCGTATTTGTGCAATTTCCGTGATTGTTTTAAATCCTTATTTCCGAAGTCATAAAAAGCTTCATTCCCTTAAATTGGCATTAATTTAATCAGAACAAATCGCTACTTTGTTAATTATAGCCGTATCTTATCCGACCCTTGTCATATGGCCTTGAAATTTTTTTTTCTGTCGGGGCATTTATCAGTGGCTAAAATAAGCTCTTTTTCGTTTAATTTGAGCAACCAAAATTAAAGATTCACATTTTTGAACCAAAGTGGACGGAATCACCCGCCACCACCCTAGACACGTTTTAGGTGTTTAAATTAATTTCTAAGTTAAGTTTGAATGTAAGTGAAGTATAAAGGGATAATCATATTATTTCAGGCTTCAACGGCGCTACTACGATAGGATTTATAAAAAAACCTGCTTCAGAAACCAGTTTCATACCGATTCGGTTTCACTAACCGATAGATGAAGCTACATTAAATCAATTTATAAAGATAATGCGTGAACACATGACGCGATTTGAATATCGTTTTGATTTTATCGTTTCAAATCGATTCAAAATGCTAGTGTGTCCGTAGCTATACATTCAAACTTAATCAAACTTTAGAAATTCATTTTTAAACACATAAAACGTGTCGTACAATAATTGTGTCTAAGTTCTCGAATACATTTTATTGGCATCCGCCGTGATTCCGGAAATAAATTCAAAAGCTGTTCCATTTTTTAGCTTATAGTTAAAATTAATATTTATTTCCTATGTATACTTAAAGGGAGAACGATTCTACAAAATGTACTTATGTTAATTGTGCAAAAAATCAGAAAATATCTACATTTTGGTATTGAAATATTTTTGGTCAGCAATGATTTTGAATATAAAAGAAACTCTATTTTGATTTTTAACTCTTATATTAAATTAAAGGACCACCATGACGTTATGTACAGACGCGTAGCTAGAAAAAATTATCATATTTTCAAATTCCATAGTTCTCGAGTTGTCCACTATCCACCTTTGGCGCCATAACTAGGTGAGCTTTTTTGGAGAGGAGGTCAGTAATATTAAAAAGGGGTCGCGGAATTTATTTTTAATTCTATTAATTCTGGATCTAATATTTATATTTTTGCAAATTAAATAGCATTTAATAGAGAAGCGATGGCTCTTTTTTAGTTAGACCCTATACTTGTATAGGTTCTAGCTAGTGTTTTGAGTCGTGCTGGTAGTCTGAAGTCTGAAGTCAGAAGTCTGAAGTCGGTGTCCCAGAAATGACGAAAAACGTCATCGTATCGAAAAAACATTCGTTTCTTATCCACCAGACGTCACGACGTGATGTCCCAATCAATATACAAAAATAGACATGTATTTAATATATATGACTTTTAGGTGGTCTCCCTCCCACGATCGCGTAGCGCTTGACGCTGCTAGCTTTACGATAGAGTGTCGGACACTGATCCCCGTTACCACGGGCACATAATATAATACGAGAGAAAAATCCCTTATATCTTCAGAGGTATACGATACAGAAAACAAATCGTCGTTATTAAGGGGTAGTCGCGAACGAGATAGTAAGGGAGCTTATGCTTGTTGAGTTCTAGTCTGTCAGTAATGAAAACTGGAAAACAATAAACAAGTAGTCGCGAAAGAGATAGTAAGGGAGCTTATGCGTGTTGAATGTTAGTCTGTTAGTAATGAAAACTCGAAAACAATAAACAAGTCATTGCGAAAGAGATATTAAGGGAGCTTATGCGTGTTGAATGTTAGTCTGTCAGTAATGAAAACTCGAAAACAATAAACAAGTCGTCGCGAACGAGATAGTAAGGGGGCTTATGCATGTTGAGCGTTAGTCTCTCAGTAATGAAAACTCGAAAACAAACAAGTCGTCGCGAAGGGACCTTATGCGTGTTGAGTTCTAGTCTGTCAGTAACAAAAAACATGTTTTGAAAAACATGATTTTCAAATCATGATTTGGAAAACATTATTTGAATGCAATGACTTCAATATATCACATAAAAACGATCACGGTCATATAGTCGGCTCGAGAAATTTCCGCAACTTCGTGTTTAAAGGAATCTCGAGACGCCATTCAAATTGTTTAAAGAGCGTTTATGCCTGCAAAACACACCCCTGCTATAGAATCATTCCTTTCAGCCTCTTTTACAATGTCAGGGGTCTAGCTATTCCTATGGGCTTGACCATCTTGTTACAACATAAAATCCATTTCTGATGATGGTGATCCTTTAAACCCAAATTAGTCAATAATTTGACAATATTTATGCCTTTCGGTGTAAAATTTACTTTTCATAACATTCGAAAACATATAAAAATAAAATAAATAAACCTACGAAGTACGCCACGCGTGTTTTATAAATTTGAAAATTTACTTTTAAAAACAGTAACTCGGTCAAAATTGGATCCAATTTTTACCGTACGCGTGTCAAACAAAATGTACAATTTTATTTGGTATCTAATAAATAAACTAAACCTTTTGATTCAGAAAAAAAAAAGAAATATTGATTATTTAATGGAGTACTTTAATTTCGAACCACAGCAACCGTTTGATCACGAAAGAGAATTATTAGAAGAGGGGAAGCGAAACCATTGTAAAACATCTCTCCTCCTATTCCGGGTAAGTTACGTAATATAGGTTGATCTCACTATTCAAACCTAACGCGGAGTAACACGCAACATTAAACGAAATTAGTTTATGAAAAGTGTTCCCGAAACTTTACTTTGATTAATTTTTACAAAGAAGAGAAATACCAAGTACTTATAAATGGTTTTGTCACTACGACATCAGTTTACATTTACATTATGGTGACTGTTATAAGAGTCAGTTAGGTTTAATAACAATGGACAACTATCTTAAAGCAATGCTGTCAGAATAGGATCCGAATGGGAACTGACGGCGCGTAAAGAGTGTACTCCAATGGAGGCTGCCACTGCAAGTTACTCTTCAATTCCGAATTCGTCTATTTGAATAATTTCATACAATACTTGGGGTTGTACAGTAGTTGTGGGTAGGACTAGGATGTATGTATTTGAAAAATGAAAATACCTTTTTGTGTAAAAAAGAAAATTATATTTGCCCCCCCCCCCCCCTCCCATGTGGAAAGGTATGCATTTGAAAATAAATATCAATGTAGGAAAAAATCCAAAAAAATGATCCTACGCCCCGGCTCGGGAGATATCTAACATGAAATATAATCTAGATAATCATCGTATTTAAAGTACCTAAGTAGAAATTCTAGGAAGCCGCTGTGACTTGAACGTTAAATTACCGATATCACTCTTGCTATTTGGAAAAACGCCGTTGTGTCGACTATATTACTTACGCGGCTTGACTAATACCTGATTACAATTATGAACAGCGTTTCAAAATATTCGTTATTCGATAGGAATCTATTTTTCAAATATAGGTAAGTTTTATAAATAATAATTAAATATAATTTATTAAAATAAATATTAGTTACATTTAATTAAAATAAATATTAGTTAGATTTAATTAAAATAAATATTAGTTAGATTTAATTAAAATAAATATTAGTTACATTTAATTAAAATAAATAATAATTAAATTTATTAAAATAAATAATTAAATATAATAAATATAATAAATTAATTAAAATAAATTAAAGTTAAATTAAATATATTAAAAATAATAATAATTACATATAATTTATGAAAATATATTAAAGTTAAATTAAATTTATAAAATATAATATTAAAATAAATAACAAGGAAATTTAATTTATTAAAATAAATAACAAGGAAATTTAATTTATTAAAATAAATTATAATTAAATTAAATTAAATAATTTAATTTAATAAACAAAATTAAATAAAATTTAATTTACTAAAATAAATAAAAATTAAAATCCAAAAGCTCTTCCATTTTTAGCTCCAAGTTTCCTTTTAAAATAAATTATAAAAAAGATTTAACTAGCCTAAATGGAATTTAAAATTACATAATTAAAAATAAATGTTAAATATAAATGAAAGAACAACAGCAACTCCCCATAAGAGTCTGGGTCCACGTAATGTTAAAAATTTTCGTCTCTTTTATGATAAATTCGTATTATATTATTAAAATAGGGTAGTTGGGGGATAATTTAAAGCTAAAATTCGAGCTCACAACTGTAAATTTTGGGAATTACAACGAATGGAAGGTTTCTTCCATAATGTAAAGAATAGGAAGAATCTATGACTTCCGTGCCGGATATGAAAGCCTTCCCCCACACGAAAATCTTGAACGGTTATTATTTTAGATTCATAATTATGTTAGGAAAATATTAGGAAAGAATTATTTTGTAACTGCCACGGGTATAGTGCTGGCGGCAAAATGAAATTCGTATATTTTTGGTCTACTATGCCTCGAAATCCTCGAAAACGCCTGTAGAAGTGTTCCACTTGTCAAGCATTCATGCAGTAGGCTTTTGCTAGCTTTACAGGGGCCGTGCAAAGACTATATAGCTTACTTGAATAGTCTTTGGTGTATAAGAAACTCGAAAAATAAATAGAGAAATCATACCAATTAGAAGATACTGGAGTAGTATCTTTAATTTTTATTTCATATTAAACAAAACACACTTGTATAAAACGGACAAATTATTCATTTAACGCTAAGGTTTTCTACGTTTAACGTATGTCTGGTAGTTCAAGCTCAGTGGCATCTTCACACACTACACGCAATTTTGACTGGTACCAACTGCCTCGATCTTCATGGCGACGATAACCAAGATACCAGATTACGCTGCTAACGTGAACACAAGTACCTATCGTCAAACTACCACCTTTGCAATTGCAATACCAGCCTTTAATGGCATTTGCACCTGTCCCGTTCGGTACATAACGAATTAGAGCTTGGTGAACAGCTGAGGTGGAAAATTGACCAGGCACGCATATACGAATTAAGTCATGTTCAACTTTGGACACTTCAACGCTGAAAGAGCCGGATTTCTCTATAGTCAACGCCACATAATATTCAGCGCGTTTCGTTTTAAAGTCGCTCATTACCACCTCACGTACATCACTTTCACGAAGTACAGGGAAGTCTTCACTAATTAAAGACGTCTTTAATATTTTTTGCCAGCCAGGTTGGCGAAAAATAATTAAACCTGTTTTTATAAACATTAAAAAAATTGTAATATCTGGTTTGAACCATGATCTTGAGAACTTTCCTTATCAATAACATCAATGTGAGAGTCACTTGGAATTTGGAGATGGCTCCAAATACATGTTACGCGTGCAATCGGAAAGTTACCAATAGTACAAGTAGAGGTATAGGCACTCACGTAAAGGCTGGCTTTGCTCGTTTTCTTCGTTTTAGTAAAGGGTTATTACCACTTGTAATTAATAGCAAAACAACGAAGATTTGTTTAAAGTGCTCGGGTCTGTCACGAAAGTTTCAAACGTTCTTAAATGCTAGCAAATCGTCCTTCAGTAGTGATCATGGCTCTTCAACGTCATCGTCTTCACCACAAAAACGAAGACAAATGACGCAAGTATCTAATCCATCAACGTCAACAGTACCTGAGCCATCAACGTCCACAGTACCTGAACCAACAAAGTCCACAGTATCTAATCCATCACCGTCACCAATACCTCAGCCATCAACGTCGCAATTACCACGAAAGCGTACGTCATCAAACACTATTGCCATAAAGCACAGTTGTGTTCGGCCCCTGCCAAAGACTTGCTTCATTGGCGGTGTTAGTACACGAACCAGAGTAAAAGCCGAAGTGAGAACAAGTATATTTGTGGAAAGAGCCATATTTATTCATCTGGACAACCGAATGTGCTCCACGCATCTCGTTAACGGAGAGCTTCCCACCGAAATAATTGCTGGAATTCAGGTTTCCGCTAGATCAACCATTATGACTGCCACGGACATTGAGCAAATATTACAGGACCTCAGGAAATGTGTTAACGAACTACGGACGCCGAGCTTTGACAACTTCATACAAAGTGATGAAGACTGTAAAGTATTAACTTCATTGTCCCTGCACGAGTTCCTAGAGTTGCATTCGACTATTGAGGACATTATTCGTACCATCAGATGCTGTTCGTCGAAGACAGCTCTAGCAGTATTATTGGTGAAATTACGATTGGGTATCTCCAATAAGGTGTTATCAACTTTATTTCATTTAACTGAAAGATCGGTATCAAACACGGTAAACGCGGTTATTATGGCTTTATCGGAGCATTTCGTGCCACATCATTTTGGCCTGCAACACTTATCACGTGACAATCTGATAACAAACCATCAATCTGGAGCAGCAGTAAAACTCTTTGCTAACAACAAGCCTAATTGTCTTATTACCATTGTAGATGGCACCTATATCAAGGTTGGAAGACCCAAGGACTATACCGTTCTTCACAAATCCTTCTGTGTGCACAAAGGCCAGCATATCCTCAAGCCAATGTTAATGGTAACAACTACGGGTTACATAATAGATATAATCGGACCCTACTTTGCTAATGGCCGCAATAACGACGCGCGCATTTTAAACCATTCTATCAAAAAGAGAGAAGAACTCCAGTCTTTCTTTCAAGTTGGTGACGTTGTACTGGCAGACCGCGGTTTTCGAGACTCCAACAGCGTACTGACTGAACTGGGTGTGGATTTACAAATGCCTTCGTTCTTGTCTAAAGGCGAGAAGCAAGTAAACATGCAAGAAGTTAATCGTTCCCGACAAGTAACGTACCTCAGGTGGCCGGTTGAAGTTAGGAATGGGCATTTGCAGACGGTGTATCGTTTTTTTCAAAACCGTATACCTGTGCATATGTTACCATTAGTTCCGGAACTTCTTCAAATTGCTGCTGCGCTGTTGAACGCCTACCACCCGGAGTTACATCTTAAAGGTTCCTGGGAAGACTCCGTCGAAAAAATGCTGGCAGTCTCTACGAAAGAAAATCCTCTTAAGGAAGTAGTTGAGCGCGATAATCTGCTTCGCAAACCGTCTAAATGGCAACGAATTGAGGATAGTGAATTTCAAGACTTCCCTGTACTTCGTGAAAGTGATGTACGTGAGGTGGTAATGAGCGACTTTAAAACGAAACGCGCTGAATATTATGTGGCGTTGACTATAGAGAAATCCGGCTCTTTCAGCGTCGAAGTGTCCAAAGTTGAACATGACTTAATTCGTATACGCGTGCCTGGTCAATTTTCCACCTCAGCTGTTCACCAAGCTCTAATTCGTTATGTACCGAACGGGACAGGTGCAAATGCCATTAAAGGCTGGTATTGCAATTGCAAAGGTGGTAGTTTGACGATAGGTACTTGTGTTCACGTTAGCAGCGTAATCTGGTATCTTGGTTATCGTCGCCATGAAGATCGAGGCAGTTGGTACCAGTCAAAATTGCGTGTAGTGTGTGAAGATGCCACTGAGCTTGAACTACCAGACTTACGTTAAACGTAGAAAACCTTAGCGTTAAATGAATAATTTGTCCGTTTTATACAAGTGTTTTGTTTAATATGAAATAAAAATTAAAGATACTACTACAGTATCTTCTAATTGGTATGATTTCTCTATTTATTTTTCGAGTTTCTTATACACCAAAGACTATTCAAGTAAGCTATATAGTCTTTGCACGGCCCCTGTAAAGCTAGCAAAAGCCTACTGCATGAATGCTTGACAAGTGGAACACTTCTACAGGCGTTTTCGAGGATTTCGAGGCATAGTAGACCAAAAATATACGAATTTCATTTTGCCGCCAGCACTATACCCGTGGCAGTTACAAAATAATTCTTTCCTAATATTTTCCTAACATAATTATGAATCTAAAATAATAACCGTTCAAGATTTTCGTGTGGGGGAAGGCTTTCATATCCGGCACGGAAGTCATAGATTCTTCCTATTCTTTACATTATGGAAGAAACCTTCCATTCGTTGTAATTCCCAAAATTTACAGTTGTGAGCTCGAATTTTAGCTTTAAATTATCCCCCAACTACCCTATTTTAATAATATAATACGAATTTATCATAAAAGAGACGAAATTTTTTAACATTACGTGGACCCAGACTCTTATGGGGAGTTGCTGTTGTTCTTTATTAAAATAAATGATAATTAAATCAAATATGTTTGTAGGTTTCTTGAAACGATGGAAATGCGGTTGAGTGTTCCCGTGGTAAGTAGTATAAAGACGTTGTTTATATTTAACCAGATAAGTCTACAATTATACAATAAAGCGTTTGCTTCGCACCTTTAAAAAAGTTCTTTCGCTCAGGCTAAACCCGTAAAGTTCCAGAAATATAATTTCAAACCCGTGAATGATCAGAAATTAAAAATTATCAGAGAAACAAATAAGAAAGTCACTCTAAGAAATTAGAAAGTTATAGTTATAAAAAAATATATGAAAGAAATGTATGCAAGAATTGACTTTTTACAGCATCACTATAGATATAAACAAGTTGGGAAACCAAAATATAACCTCCCCGACCCCGACGTTAAGGTAACATAACCTAACCTAACCCTACCTAATATAAAAGATGAAAAGAAATATAGAGTATTGGAAGAGTAGAAGAAACAGCGTGCATTTGATTCACACTGCTCTATTTCCCATCCACGTTACGGAGTATAAGTATATTCCCTTAACCTCAAGGATTCAGAAAATGCAGAAGAGTGTGCTGCGTTAACAATAATTATATGCGACAGGTCGTAGACTTCTTAATAGACACCAAATGAAATGTCCTGCGTTACCCATAATTATATGCGGCATGGCGTTGTTTTCTTAATATACACCCCAAATGAACTGTTTATTTTCAAAGTAAATATGTAAAATACAAATTCTTGTAATATAAATTAACACTTGAGCACAGGATGTACTGTGTGATTATCTTTGATTATCCACTGATTTGATAAAGACGAAGCATTTAGTCTGGGATGGCAAGGAATTAAAACGACGAAGATATGGTAGCAAGTTCCTCTTGGACAAACCAAAAACAATTCCTAGATTGAATGTTCCATTGTCGGTAGATGATTGGCAATTGGTACAGTTTTCGTCTGAAATTCTTGTTTTGACGTGCTAATAGACGACCATTACTGATATTTTCATCATACGAGAGATCCCAGTCATTGGAAGAATCCAAGGATGGAGCTGGTCAAGAGGTTTTTTTCCAAACCGGCTGACAAGACGTTAGTTTCCACTCCTGTGATAAAAAAATATCTTAAAGGCTGAAAGTAGATTAATTTCCATACCGTTAATATTTATACTTGAATAGCTCTTTTATGCTTAGAATAACGAGGCCGTATGAAGAACTGTCGAGCTTTTACTGACTGTAGGTATCTCATATGTCGAATCCGAAAACACTCACTGCTTGCATGTGTCAATTCTTAGTAGCCAGGCCGTTTCTTTCTGGTGATAAATGAAAGCCGTGTCGCTGCTCTGTTGACTTCAAATGGTGATGACATTCTGCGCTGGTTGATTTTCTCACTTAAGTCATTATACCCCTCTTTCGTCTGGTCTGGTCTTGTCTCGTCACCTCTCGAGGTCTACTAACGAAGTTCACTGTACACGGCTGCTTTTGATAATGAAAATAATCGGAAATGTTTCTTGGTTTTATAGTGTAGAAAACTGAAGCCTATTTTTTTTCAACATCAGATGTCCATTTTTATTAAAAAATTTTTTAAACATGGGAAACCTACTGTACTTCTGTTCAAGGAGAGTTTTCACGACCATATTTTTTCTTAAGAGTTTTAACATTTTTATCAATCCGCCTCAGCTTTAAATCTTATGTCGTTTCTATCTTGGATGCCCGTGTAAACGCACCTTTATTTAGATTCTTCAATCCTTCCCAAGTTTGCAGCATGGTTATATTTAAATAATCCGAGTATAATCGATATATCAACTAGAGTATAGTAGTAGAATTGTCCTTAGATGATCCAAAACACATTGATATTGCAGAAAGCCTAAGGTTACACTACTGTCGCTTGAACACTCAAGCTGGTATTTAACACGCAAGTGATATTTAATCCCTAGACCTTTCATTGAGTAATGTTCTTACAGAGACATTATAGATTAAATTAGCCACATTTCTAAGTAATAATATTTAAATTCAATCGCCTCGGTTTATTCGAGTACTCTACCCAAAAGATCGTGAGAAAGAGGCCTCTTATCACCGAAATATAGGCGAGAAACGATTGCCAAAACAATCGAAGGCGACACCATCGCGCAAGCGAGAGGGTTCACCAAAATTCTAAAGGGTAACGTAAACCGCCCATTGGTGCAGTATATGAGTATTAATATTTGAGTAACGAATCTGTAAATCTCGTTTATATAGGCCGAGAAGTGATATATTATTAAAGTTAAAAAATCAAATGATAAGATAATCTTGCCTTCTTTTTAATTACGATGAATTAAGGTGAATTTAATGGGATACTCATGATATAATATAGTAGTCAAAATTAAAGGGCTGAAGAGGGCTACCCGAGTAGAAGAACCCAAGGAATGTAATTTTCAGTTATCGATAAAAAATACCATTAAAAATAGCTTAATATCTACTGTTTAATATATAAAATTTTTGTTCATCAATTTAGAGCCACTTAATAAAGCTCGGCTAGGTTTATGTTTCTACCTTTTCGTAACCCATTCAGCCACCTTTCTCTCTATTACTTCATATACCTTATCAATCTTTCATTATTGACATCTTTGTTTAACCAAGAGAAGCAGTCGTAAACAATAATCTATACTTTCTCTCTATTAACTCGAATTCAATGGATATTCTTTTACATTCAACTGTTTAAGAAATAAAATTTTTGTTTATCATTTTGAAGCAATTAATAAAGCTCGGCTAAGCTTATGATTTCACCCTTTTGTAATCAATTCACGCACCTTACTTTCTATTACTTCATATACTTTATCAATAATATATTATTTAAATCTGTGTTTAACTAGAGATACTCTTCTACCCGAAATAAATCTTATCAAATTTTGTCAAAGTACCTTTGTCTGTATTAATTCCAATTCAGTGGACGGTGGGATCTTGGATACCCTTTAATTAGATTCTTCAATCCACCCCAAGTTTGCAGCAAGCAAACTACCGTTATACATTTGCTTTTTTGACTAAATTATTAATTATTCAAGAAAGAGCTTGCTTCGCACCCTTAAAAAAGCTCTTTATCTAACTCGAATCAAACCCGTGAATGGACACAAATAAATTGTTAGAGAAAGAGCAATTTCATATCTTTAAAATTATAGTTAGTAGATTTAGTCTACTACTTCAAAGATTTTATTATTATTATATATTTTCCAAAAAACGGATAAAGACGACCTAGGACTAATGATAAATATCTATACATTAAAGGAACTTCATCTTAAGCTAATTTTATAAGTGATACTGATAGAATTTAAAATTAACATCAATGGGAGAGGAAGGTTAACTAGGTCGTCTTTATCCGTTTTTTGGAAAATATATAATAATAATAAAATCTTTGAAGTAGTAGACTAAATCTACTAACTATAATTTTAAAGATATGAAATTGCTCTTTCTCTAACAATTAATTTGTGTCCTTTCACGGGTTTGATTCGAGTTAGATAAAGAGCTTTTTTAAGGGTGCGAATTAACCTCTTTTTTGAATAATTTCTGTCCTTTTTTCACCAAAAATATGCACCTTTTCCACATTTCACTATTTTGCTTTATAGGTTCATTGAACCTTAATTCTTACTAATGCTGAATAAAAATTAAAGCGTTTAATTGAGGCTTCAATCTATTCTTAATTGAGACCCTGGTACAAATCTCGAAAGAGATTAACTAACCCAACCTTACCTAAGTTGTAAAAGAGGGATTGGCTAATTCAATCGATTAACTAACCTAAAACTTATCTTACCTAAAATAATACAAGAGGAACGGGTTAGCCCGAGTTATAGGGATTACCTAGTTGGAGGGATGGGCTATTTCCAGGGTTTAATTAACCTAATTTAACCTTAAAGATTACATGATGGAATGAGTAACCCGAGGGATTAACTAGTTGGAACGATGGGCTAATTCGAGGAATTAACTAACCTAACCTAGCCTTACCTAAAATATTACAAATAGCCCGAGCTAAGGATTAACTAGTTGGAGGGATTGGCTAATTAGAGAGATTAACTAACCTAACCTCACCCTAAAGATTACCAGATGGACGGGTGAGGTCGAGGGATTAACTAACCTAGCCTTACCTAAAATATTACAAGAGGGACGGGCTAGACTGAGCTAGAGATTAAATTTATAATATTGAATCGCATCGACAAAAATGAGCATGGAAAGCGAAACAATTCTTTAAAGTAAGAGAACATAATTCAGGAGACCAGAAGTATGTGGCCGTTTATTTAACTCGCCGACATCAATTTCCGTTTCGTATATCCTATTTAACATTCTAAATCTTTATTTTTTATTATACTTAAGTTAGATGTGCTTTAGATACAGACTTCAATAATTGGCCAACTACTTAATAGCAACATTATTACGTAGTAGTAATGACGAAGCTATTGGATCTAAAGCACATCCTAGTCGCAAAATTCAAGCATTTTAAAAAATAAAGTAGAGATTGAGAACGTTAAACTGTAAATTTCATGTGTAATCGAGCACTTGGCAGGATATGAAGTCCAACTCAAGTGATATTTAATCCCTAGAACTCTCATTGTGAAATGTTTTTACAGTGACTTAATATATTAAATTGGCCACATTTCATTCAATCGCCTCGGTTTATTCGAGTACTCTACCCAAAAGATCGTGAGAAATAGGTCTCTTATCACCGAAATATATGTGAGAAACGATTGCCTAAACAATCGAAGACGTCCCCATTGCACAAACGAGAGGGTTCGCCACAATTTTAAACGCTAACAAAAACCGCGCATTGGTACAGTGCATCTTTGAGTACCGAATCTGCATATATTATATAGGCCTAGAAGAGATATATTATTAAAGTTAAAAAATCAAATGATAAGAAAATCATGCCAACTTTTTAATTACGGTGAATTAGGGTGAATATTATGGGATACTCAGGATATAATAAAATAGTCAAAATTTGAGGGCAATTTTCAGCTAACGATAAAAAAATGCTATTAAAAAAAGCTTATCTACTGTTTAATAAATTAAATTTTTGTTTATCAATTTAGAACCACTTAATAAAAGCTCGGTTAGGTTTATGTTTTAACCTTTTAGTAACCCATTCAGCCACCTTTCTCTCTATTACTTCATATACCTTATCAATATTTCATTATTAAAAACAGGCCAGCTGGCCTGTTTTATATATAGGTGTCTCAAAATTGCATCAGAAAAGTCTATGGAGATTTGTCTTATGAGGTGGAAAAAATTGTCTAAATGATACTGAGATCGTCGTCTCCGTTTCCGTCGTCGTCGTCCGACCGCGAGTCCGTTTCATTAGGAGTTTGCATTAGAGAGATATATAAATGGGCTAGCATGAATAGGATACTCTAAGTCTATCTCTAAGAAACGCATATATAAGAGATAGAGGTGTTGTAGCTTTTTACGCGCTGCAAAAATGGTTGAACCATGCTATATTCTGTAGTTGAATAGACTTTTTGCCGCGCCTTATGAAGGGGGCTGCCATTTTGCCCGTTCCCCTTAGTTCGCCCCCCCCCCCAATCCGCCATTTTGGTAACCCAGAAACGAGTAGGCAGAGCCACTACCACCTCGTTTCTGGGTGACCAAAATGGCGGATTGGGGGTCGAAACTAAGGGGAACGGGAAAAATGGCAGCCACCTTCAAAAGGCGCTGCAAAAAGTCAATACAAAGAACGAGATAACAAGAGCGTGATAAAGCTTGAATCACCGCGAAAGACGGAATAGGGGAACTAGTTTGGCTCCCCTCTATCTCTAAGAAATGCGTAGATAAGAGATAGGTGGGTTTGTAGCTTCTTACGCGCTGCAAGGATAAGGTTGAACAACGATCTACAATGTTTAATTATAAAGATATAATAGAGCAAAAGGCAGGAAAAATAAACAAATACGTGTTGGTTTAAAAGAGATAAGGCGGTGTCTAGCATTCTACGCGTTGTTATTATAGCAAGGCTGAATTTTTGTGTGTGGGCTGAATAATTTTTTTGTTATCAACATTATAAAATGACGGGGCAGGGTACTAAACTTGGGTATTTCACAATAGCCCCATGACATATAGCGGTGAGATTTACAAAATGTCTTAGTAAAATGGACTCTGAGACAGGCGTGTTAAATTGATTATTCTAGAACCCAACATAATAATTTTTTTTTGTTTATTTCGTATAAAACAACGGTACATAATGGACCAGAAATGCTTACACGCGTTTTTTCCGTCATACATCGTCGGAGTGGGTCAATTAATTTAAAAGGGAATATAAAACGGAAAAGGTACAATGAAGTTAATTAGTGTATTACATATTTTAATAATCCTATACACATTGTTAAGTATTATTTGCTTAAAATTAAATTTATCCTGATTAAAAATATGAATATTATGACCGTATTTGTTGTAATTTATCATAATCCTGCTCATTGGTTGACCTGAGGCTATTTCAGGTTTTAATAGTCTGTTTTTTTTATTCGAGTTTTACGGTTCGGAAATATTTTCAACTATTTCACCGCAGTCCATTGCACTTGTTATTATTTTATGGGAGAAGGAAATCAAATTTTATTAATATATCACTAATAGGATCAATTTTCAGTTTCTTTAGTATTGAATTTTATTTATGGCTTGATTTTGGGTAAAAATATTGTTGGTGAAATTGAACAAATTTTCTCTCAATTCGTTCTAGTTTTAGTTTTGATACATGCTACACATGACTACGTACGCTCATTAGTCTCGAGACCCAACTCAACACGATAACTGAGATGATTGGGATGTATTAATCAAACTCATTACAGGCGTCGATATGAAAGTAAACATAATATAATTCAACTTCAGTTTATAGGCCCCATAATTTAGATAAACAATAATAATAAAGTTTTTCCAATATAAAAATATTTATATTTATTAATTTAAATTTCAAAAAATTAATTTATCATTTTAAGTACCTACCGCTAAATAAAATGGGTTAATTGTTTTTACTAGTGTTTAATTTTCCCAAAAGCAAACACAAATTATACAAAAACGTTGTTTTGCTTCGCACTTCAAAAAAGTGCATATATAGGCAAGAAATTCAAACCCGTGAAGGGACAGAAATTAAAATTATCGGTGAAAGATATATGATATCCACAGTCTAAGAAATTAGAAAGATATAGTTATTGAAATTAATATGAATAAAAATTATCCAAAAAATTACCTATATATTCGGCCTAAACTTTAAATTATATAGAAGTCATTCAGTTCTATATTTTCCACTAAAGAAAATAGAGCTAAATAATGTAAATAATGTAAACAATTTAAAGATGCCAGTGTTTGCTTTTACACACTGAAAACTGCATTTATCGCTATGTGAGTCTAGAAGAAGGAAAAAAGTAAGAGTCATCTAAACTTTAGTAGTGGTGCCAAGTGACAATAACAGGAACGGGCTCGTTAATGTTTGTTTAGTGTAAGCAGCCGACCCAAAAGGCAACCTTTGTTATGATTTTATAATTCTTCTCTCCAAGAACTAATAATTTGAAATACGCGAGATGCAACTATTTGGTATTATGCTATTCTACCGTTCCACGCATGGTAGGCTTTCAACCCTAGAAAAAAGTTCCAATTTCCAAGGGTAAATTCTCCAATAGAATGACTTCTACATAAAGTTTAGATAGGCCGAATATATAGGTAATTTTTTGTATAATTTTTATTCATATTAATTTCAATAACTATATCTTTCTAATTTCTAAGACTGTGAATATCATATATCTTTCACCGATAATTTTAATTTCTGTCCCTTCACGGGTTTGAATTTCTTGCCTATATATGCACTTTTTTGAAGTGCGAAGCAAAACAACGTTTTTGTATAATTGAAATCTTTGTTTAAACAAGAGAAGCCCTCGTACTCAATAAACTATACTTTCTCTCTATTAACTCGAATTCAATAGTTATTCCTTATCATTCTACTGTTTAAGAAATAAAATTTTTGTTTACTCTTATGAAGCAAATAATAAAGCTCGGCTAAGCTTAAGATTTCACCCTTTTGCAGATCATTCTGGCACCTTTCTCTCTATTAACTCGAATTCAATGGATATTCCTTATCACTCTACTGTTAAGAAATAAAATTTTTGTTTATCATTTTGAAGTAATTAATAAAGCTCAGCTTAGCTTATGTTTTCACCCTTTTGTAACACATTCAGGCACCTTACTTTCTATTACTTCTTATACTTTTTCAATATTTCATTATTGAAGTCTGTGTTAAACTAGAGATACTCTTGTACCCGAACGAAGTCTTATCAAATTTTTTCAAAAGTACCTTTGTCTGTATTAATTCGAATTCAGTGGACGGTGGAAAGAGGGAAACGATGACGATTTCAGTTATCAAGCGCCGCGGGTCCATTGGAAAGTACATTACAGTTTCTGATGAAATTCGAGTTTAGATAAAGGGATAAACACTATTGTGTCTATCCCCAGTAATAGCTCTTTCTACATGGAGGAAATAAAATACGTTCTTTAATCGTGATTTTCTTAAACACAAAAAGGGAAAGGTCAAGATACCATTCTCATTCGCCGTCATCTTGAATGTCTCTACATCAGCTGTATTAGTCATTATAAAGAAAGATAAGGAATAGCTTCCCTTTTTATATGCCAGATAAATATATTTTTTAAGCATTTAGTCAATATTAGACGGCTGAAGAGGGACGGTGAATTAGGGTGAATTTAATGGGATACTCATGATATGACATAATAGTCAAAATTAGACGGCTGAAGAGGGCTACCCTAGTAAAAGAACCCTATAAATGCAATTTTCCGTTAACGATAAAAAATGCCATTAAAAAAAAGCTTGTCAACTGTTTAATAAAATCAATTTAATAAAGCTCGGCTAGTTATATGTTTTCGTCACCCATTCAGGCATCTGTCTCTCTATTAACTCGAATTCGATGGATATTCATTATCATTCTACTGTTTAAGAAATAAAATTTTGTTTACCATTTTGAAGCAATTAATCAAGCTCGGCTAAGCTTATGATTTCATCCTTTTGTAACCCATTCAGGCACCTTACTTTCTATTAACTCGAATTCGATGGATATTCCTTATCATTCTACTGTTTAAGAAATAAAATTTTTGTTTATCATTTTGAAGCAATTAGTAAAGCTCGGCTAAGCTTAAGATTTCATCCTTTTGTAACCCATTCAGGCACCTTACTTTCTATTACTTAATATACTTAAAGGAGTCCTTCACTGCCTTGGCGGCTCCCTCATGTCTACTGCTTCCCCCCTCAGTTTTTAGCGACCCTCCCTTCTATACTACTTAATAGATATATACTACTGGGGCGCCAAAGACATGCAGTGGGCAATTTTTGGAAGACCGACTTTTGAAAAAACAGGGGGGGGACGCCACGGCCGTGAAGGACTCCTTTAATCAACATTCCATTATTGAAATCTGTGTTTAACTAGAGATACTCTTGTACCCGAACTATTGTGTTTATCCCCAATATGGAAAATAGTTTAGCGCGTGCTGCCAACTCAAGCTGGTATTAAACGGTCACATTTCTTTAAATTTTTGGACAATTTCTTAAATATCTTCCAAACTATCTCGAATTTTAAATTTATTTTTCAACTGAATTATTAATTAGATTAAATTTAACCCTTTTGATATTTTTAATTATAAAATAAATTAATATTGCGTTTCATTTCCCTAAACGATATCACACCATAAGGCTCATTTGCATTCACTCCAAAAAGGTAGTATATAAACCGTTCGAATACCTTTATTAATCGAGTGATGAAGTTGGGAGGAAAAACCCCTCCCTTCAAAGTCTAGACGTGTATCGTAACCCTAGGCACTTGATAGGGAACGCTAATTTACCCATTGGTGGGGCGATGTTTGGAGAGTGGAAGATTGAATAGGACTAGTGAGGGACGCCTCCCTAGTATGGCCCGCTGAGATCGGAGACTGGAGGTTGGACCTTGGTGTGGGGATGGTCGGAGGTAATTATAACATCGATCGTGAAGCGGTTTTTTACTATTGTCGCGATGAGTGGTTTGCTATTGTAATTTTAGTATGCCTGAGGAAGACCGCCGGGCCGGTCGAAAGCTCGCAGGAACTTTTAATAAAGTTGTTAAAAATTTAATCCATGAGATCCTTCTTTTAAATTTTAATTAGTCAATACCATGGACGGGATAGTATTTAATATTAGTAATTATAACAGTGGGAGACGTCCCATTGCGTATAATCGCCTTTAACTGTCCAGCATCAAGGTTTGACCGTAAAGTGGATGGTGAAAGGCGGTAATATGCAATGGGAGACGTCCTGTTGTATATCATTGCTCCGCACTTGAAACTCAATGTGGCAGCCATGCTTAAAGGAGGTAATTCCAGTTAAACGGAATTGAACGATAAGCTGGCATGATTACGTCTATAGACTTTTTGCTCCACGAGCTAGGTCACGTGATTTCCGCTTACACAGGAAGTGACACACACACACACAGGAACGACCAGTGTAAAGTCGGGGAGGTAAAAAGTTAATGTTTGGGTAAATAAAATATCCCATGTAAACACTGTCCGCGCCTGATGCTGCGTAGGCAGCGTAGCGTTTTGCATAGTGAAAACGCTGTAATATCTTAAATATCCACCAATAATTTGAAAATTAAGTTTTGAGGTTTAAGCATAAACGACTACTTTTTTTCGCATGACATGCCTGTGCCTCTAAAGTTTTTTCTCTAATTACACTCCAAGATATTGCAGCGTTTTCACTATGCAAAAAGCTATTAAATAAATAATGAGGAGGTTGTGTACTTAAAAGTAGAATGCAGTCCGACATATTTATGATTTTTTGCGCAAACGATTTAGATTTTATAAGTTTTTTTGCGCGAGTATCGACTGGAATTAGACTTTAGTTTTACTTAAAGGCAGAATGAAGCCCGATAAAAATTAGTTTTTACGAGAAAGATTTGGATGAAGTTCTTTTTGCGCGAATGACTGGATTAAACTTTTGGTTATACTTAAAGGTAGAATGCATTCTGATTAATTTATGGTTTCTTCGCGTAAGACTTATTCGGATTGTTTTTTTGCGCGTATGACTTGATTAGAGTTTGAATTATATATTAATATACACGGCCGCGTTTATATTAATACATTAATGGCAAAACAATTAAGGCGTTATATTACATAGGAATTCCGATTTCTGGGCGAACAAATCGAGATTATCAATGTGTTAAAGGAATACTTATCCAGGATTCACAATTTGACGTAAGAATTACAAAATAAAATAAATACCGGTTTAGATTCGATTAAGATATTGAATTAAATTGAGACCACCATTAAAGTTAACCCCTTTATCCGAGTTAAAATTTCACATGATAAGATATTTTTTAATCTAAACGAAGATTGCGACAAGGTGAGTTGAACGATGATTTGACGACATGTTGACGTTAAAGTAATTTAACCATTAAATTTCAGAACGATGGCGTAACGATGTTACCTATTGAATTAAGCGCCTTTCAAAATAATAATCATTGTAATTGGACGACGCGGGGAATATGGTCCAATTCCGAAACTACCATCCTATCAAGGCCAAACATTATTCCAACTAGTTCATTAGCGTTTTTGAACATAGATCCTCTAGTAAGATTCGTTTTTTTATAATTGACGGAACTTTAGCTACGTTCACACTTGACACTTTGAAACCGTTTATGGATCAAATCGACTATTCAGAAAATGACTTTTATTTCTAGATCAAAATCTATACGGTAAGCCACGAAAATAATATAAGTGGCTGCAAGGGGACATTGTATCCCCTCGATTAAATAGGGTGGGTCGGACAGCCAATGGATGTGTCCTTCCAAAATTGATCAGTCAATAATCTGATTACTCTCAGAATATAATTGAATTCAGTGAATTGGGAGAAAAACCAGTCTATTTTCTCAATATGTTTGGACTTTTTAACAAAAATATAAGATAATAACCAAAAATGTAAATAAGGTATATGATTTATTTCTACGCGAGTCCGTCTGTAGAAGAGCGTTAGTACAGCCATATCCTTCTAGATCATGCGCGCCTCTGTCAGGTTGCTACTGCAAGAGTGCGGAACACTGGTATCCTCTTTTGGGTCTCATATCTTTGTCTCCCGTTCCGGGCCACAAAAGTGCGACTCAAGTAGCGGACAAATGATGACGTCGCACAACTTCTGGCGGGGGCGGTATGGAACGAGTTTTCCGGTACGTCCGCTTAACAACGTACTGATGCAGGTGTCTGGTGAACTTTTTAATTTCCAACAATAGACTCTTCACTCAGCGTAGTATATTGGAATTGCGCAACGTGTTTCTTAAACGAAAAATGTCTCCCCCTCCCCTCAAATAAGTACCGTCCGCCGCCACTACACGAAAATTTATTGACCTTTCCAAATCGGTTCAATTAAGTTTCTAGTGTGAACAATGCTCTATAGGATAAGTTCCGCGACACGAACCCGTAGAAAATACATTAAGCGGTATATTATACCGGACCATTTGGTACGCGCGGCTGAACACGATCAACGTTTAATTTGTTTAAAATAAATTGAATTTAATCTTGCCATTTAATAAAATTGGATGAAAACACGTACTTTCAACGTCTTTCAAATGAAGAAATTTATACTTGGGGTATGCAGGGATTGATCGGGTTAAATACTTGGAAAATTTCGTTTCAATAAAGCTAGATTTAGGGTACGTTTCCATTCGTAGTATATTAAGACACATTAATAACCCTGTTTCCGGAATAAAACCTTTGTCCATGATATTTTTTTAAAGGCTATGTATAAAGGAAACAATAAACCAATCGATGATAAATTTAAATACCAATAAGTAATTAGTATTATCAAAAGTCGATCACTTTATTCCATAAAAGTAAACAACGCCCCGTAGCTTAATACTATCAGCGAAGGTCGAAGTAAATGTAACGGCAGATTTTGATTCGGAACACTCCAGCGGCCGCATTCGGTGTAAATAGTGAAATCGGAAACGCCACTCTTTGGAGCAGTTACTGAGTTGGGGGAAGACAATATAGCGAAGCGCGACCCTACATAATTCCGTCCCGCTCTCCCGACTCAAAATATCGAGACAGGAGTGATGGGCTACATGGTCGTAAAACTTGACCTTTGCTGATAGCATTAAGCTACGGCCCGTTGTTTACTTTTTCGGAATAAAGTGATAAATTTTTGGTATTATTACGGGTTACTATAATATAAAGAAAAATGATTTTTCTTTCGTTCCATCACTTGACGCAGACTTCAACGTACTTGTTAATGAGCGTGACGGTATTATCTCTCTTCTTAACTATCAATAATTGTCTGAATCATCGGACTCGTCTTAATTGGAAAATACAATTATTCGACGATACTTGGAATTTGATCGCGGTATTCTTTTACGAACGTAAACATTCCCTTCGAATTAATAATGATATTTTTAAAGGGAATGCAATTGCCAGACGAAGAGTGATTTTGCTATAGATTAATTACGGTTATATTACCCTAATCAACTAATAAAATAAATTGAAAAAAAAATATTAAGATTCAAAATCAATTTTTAACTAACAAAGTATAGAGCTCAGAATTTATATATATTTTATTAATTAGATCTACTGAATTAAATTCAGATATTTTCCGTTTGGTTAAAAATATACTATTTATTAATCCAGTTAACTTATCCAAAGATTAAATAACAAAATAATACTCGCTTATCTTTTCATCCGAAAACGGCAATTTATCCTAGAATATTATTCGAACTACACGTTCAGATAAGAAAATTTAAAAATCTAGGGTGGTGGCGGGTAATTCCATCCGATTCTAATTCCGTCCACTTTGGTTCAAAAATGAGAATCTTTAACTTGGGTTGCACGAATTAAACGAAAAAGGACTTATTTTAGCCACTGATAAACGCCCCGTCAGAAAAAAAAAAAATTTCAAGGCCATATGACAAGGGTCGGATAAGATACGACTATAATTAACAAAGTACAAATTTACTACCATTAAATTAATGCCAATTTAAGGGAATCAAGCTTTTTATGACTCCGGAAATAAGGATTTAAAACAATCACGGAAATTGTACAGATACGAACCCGATATCACTCGAAAGCCAGGAACTTTAGCTACATAATAAGCCTCTCCGATCTCATCTTGCCACCGTATTTAATTATTTATCGAAGATTAGAAAAAACTACCGACAGAGTTATATTCCGTCCACTTGAAACGTAATCGAGTTTAAAGTTAATTAACTTCAAAATAACTAATTAAAACGCGAATTTGCGAGCTCTAAAATCATTCACGATTGACAATTCAATAATTTCAAAGCAGAAAGCGTGTTTTTCCCGCTTTTCCGTTGTTTTTCAGGGCTGGAAATATTTTTAATGCTTATTCAGTATAGAGGGCGGTAGTGTTTCGTAAAAATATCTTCAAAAAAGGCTTAGAACATAACAAGGCGCGGTTTTTATTGTGTGGGTGTTTTAGTTGCCTTTGAAACTGAGTAAAATATGAATTTAATAAACAGATGTCCGGAAATTAGACGCTACTTATTTACGGGTGGACGGGTATTACCCGCCACTGTCCGGCGATTAGACTCAGGCCGGACGGAATTACACTCTTCTGGACGGAATTGGCCGCCTCGACTGACTTTGAAAAAGGTCTAGTATCTTTTAAACCAATCAAAATTATGGAAAGCAAATTAGCTTAAAATACGCGCAAAAGTTGGACACGGTTAACATTGGGAGAGTTTTCTTGGTGATTTTATAAAAAGCGGACGTAATTATCTGCCACCACCATATATCCTCAAAAAAAAATCCAAGTTTGGCTTTATTGTTCCGAGAATAAGAAATTTCTTATCCTTTGTTATACGATTTAATTCGAGTAACTTGTTAAGATTAAGCTTCAAACCTTTATCTTCGGATAAACCCTATACATTTAACTTTTATCTGAATTTACGACTTTCATTTGTTTATTCACTACCAATTATTCCGAAATATCTTGAAAAAATATGAATAACAGAAGCTAATGGTTATAAGATTCTGAGCTCTAACAAAGAATAACGGGCTTAGCGGGGGTTCAATTGAGAGTTTGATAACACGTCATTGTGTCCGGCGCGTTAGCTCATGAATCCCGGTTAAGCCTACTATCCGAGTAAGTTAAAACCGTTTTATAGCATTAATATATTGGTTAGTTTTTTGGTTCCTAGTGAATTAGACAACGATTATAACGATTACTAAAAACTTTTCCCAGGGTTAATCATAAGACGCCGTAATGTCTTTATTACCTTAAATTGTGATTTCGATATTTAAATTATTGACAACGCATTTTTACAATATTTTACTAAAGGTAAACTTGGAGCTAAAAATGGAACAGCTTTGGAATTTATTTTCGCAATTACCATGCCAATATACGTATTTGAGAGTTCTCAAGCAATTTAAAGACACGTTTCTGGTGTTTAAATTTTTTTCTATTTAGTTTGTTAAATTTGAATAAAAGTAAACTTAAATTCGGGCTAATCATATTATTTCAGCTTTCAATAGCTCTTGTAATGTGCTAACATTAAAATAATAGGCCGGCGTTTGATGCCCAAGGTCTTGACGTCAATCGCCGGTCTATTCTTTTGATATTAGCGCATTACAAGCGCTATTGAAGGCAGAAATAATATGATTGGCCCGAATTTTAATTTATTTTTCTTAAAAAATTACCAAAGTTCAGAAATTAATTTAAACACCAAAAACGTGTTTCAAAATAGTGAAAAAATTCCCAAATACGTTTTTTGGCACGGTGATTCCGAAAAAAAAAATTCCCTTTAATAAAATATAGTAAAATACATTGGTAATAATTTAAAATAATATTATCACAATTTAAGGTAATAACAAGATGGTCAAGCCCATAGGAATAGCTAGACCCATGACATTGTAAAAGAGGCTGAAAAGAATTATACTATAGCAGGGGCTTGTTATGCATGCATAAACGCTCTTTGAACAATTTGAATGGCGTTTCGAGATTCCTTTAAACACGAAGTTGCGTAAAGTTTTTCAAATCATGTTTTTCAAATCATGTTTTTCAAATCATGTTTTTCAAATCATGTTTTGCAAATCATGTTTTGCAAATCATGTTTTGCAAATCATGTTTTTCAAATCATGTTTTTCAAATCATGTTTTTCAAATCATGTTTTTCAAATCATGTTTTTCAAATCATGTTTTTCAAATAATGTTTTTCAACTTGGCTACCTGTGAACGCGTCTTTATATCTAATCTTTATTAATTTATCTTGGATACTCGTGTGAAAGCGGCTTTATATCTAATCGTTATGTATTTATCTTGGATACCCGTGTGTACGCGGCTTTATATCTAATCTAAATTTTTCTTTGATACCAGTCTGAACGCGGATTTATATCTAATCTTTATTAATTTATCTTGGATACACGTGTGAACGTGGCTTCATATCGAATATTTATTAATTTTTAACTTAGATACCCGTGCGAACAGGCATTTATATATTATCTTTGTCATTTTATCTTGGGTACTCGTGCGAACGGCACTTAATATCTATTCTTTATTAAGTCATTTTTATCTTGGAAACGCGTCTTTATATCTATTCTTTATTAAGTCATTTTATCTTGGATACCCTGCGAACACGCCTTTATATCTAATCTTTATTAATTTTTACCTTGGATACCTTGTGAAGGCACCTTTACATCTAATCTTTATCGTCTTATCTTGGATGCCCGTGAAAACGCACCATAATATCTAAAATTTATTAATTCATTTTATCTTGAACACCCGTGAAAACACGCCTTAATCTAATCAACCTATAAGAAAATATTGAATATCTTCGAAAATATCTTTTATTTTAAATTTAAGTTTCAGCAACATTGGTTTATAGATTAAGTTAAATCATTTAATCTGTTTTAATTTTAATTTAAATGAATATTACGTTTCAATTCAGTAAAATCTATCACCTCAGAAGGCTAAAATAGACGCGAATCCAAAAGATACTATATAAGGCGCTCGTTTATCATTATAAACTAACAAGCGAGTAAAGGATGCTGCTCTTCAATGAGCGGTGGTGGATGTACGTTTACAGCATGGTAGAAGCTAATAAATGTATATGCGAATTCTATTGGAGGGACGTCTATTGGGTGATGACGTCTTCTTCTGACGTCAGACAGATCCTCTCCGCGAACTAAAAGTTCACTCGGAGAGGTAAGAAGACGAAAGTTTTTCCTATTCGATGACGTACAGACAGAACCTCTCCGTGAACTAAAAGTTCACTCGGAGAGGTAAGGAGACGAAAGTTTTTCGATTCGATTACGTATTTCGTCTTCTTGCAAGACGCCGACGCCAACGCCGACGCCAACGCCAACGCCGCAGTGAATATAGTAGCTAGACCCCACTAGGGTTGGGTCTAGCTAAAAACATGACGTCCACCAATGACCTATTAAAAATGGTTAAGAGTATAACCAATGTATTAAATAATAAATTTGATACTTTTTTAAAACTGTTAGAAATAATATTAACAGGTTGAATTTTGCCTTTAAACTAAAGTTTCGACATTCTTAAGCTAGGTTCCCACTTGACCGAAAATAACGACCGAAAAAGTTGTCGCTGCGGCAAAAAATGTCTATTAACGCAGAGCCCCGACGGTATAATTTTCCATTGGTTCACACATACGACCGAAAACCGCGACCGAAAGGAGATTCGAGTAATCACGTGGTGTGACGTAAGTGTCTCGTATAATCGCGAAAATAACGAGACACTAGAGTTCTTGACACGTCGTCTGCTTAAAGTATGTTTTTGAATTTACCGCCAAATATTTTTTAAAAAACTAGGCTGCAGCGCCATCTCTGATGGAAGACCTGTCAGATACGAGTTTTTCTGTTGAAATAATTAATACACTATGCTTATTTAATTATACAATGCTTTCGTATCTTATGTACAAAAAAATTTCCAATATTAAACGAAGACGGTTTTGGATGAGAGATATTTTTAAAAGAAGGCGTGCTCAAGGATTTCAAGAGAATTATCTTTCAGTCGACTTGTGCGGTAAAAATAGAACACAGATTCTGTCCGACCGAAATCGTTTTCGGTCATCTTGTGGAGAAACTTTTTTACCGCAGAGGTGTTAACGCAGTGTTTTGGTCGTGTTTTCGGTCAAGTGGGAACTAAGCTTTAAACCAATCTAATCTAATGCATTGCTCGCAGCCATTTTAAGAGTGCCGAAAGGAGTGACGGTGAAGGTGTTGTTAACCGGATGGTTTCTGGGTTTAACGTATTTCATTTGCGTCTCGAGTTGTTATCAGAAATCGGAATTTTGTGACGAACATTATGGCGTGATTCGTGACATTCCGGATCTGATCGACGATACTCGACTCAAACCTTTCTTCATAAAAGAAGATTTCGTCTTTAAATTCGTCGAAAGATCGGTAGGAAAATGGTATCATCAGTCTAACATTTAGCGTTCTTACCAAAGATTATTATTTTATAGGGAGATTTAGGGTTTTTTACAATTTCCAAAACTCCCCGCACCTTCTGACCTTAATTTCAGCTTCACTGATCTTACCTTCTATCAACTTCCATGACCATTGCCTCGGCCTTCTGGTCAAAATAGAAACTTCCCAACCATTCTATCTACCTTCTGGTAAAAATTGAAACTTTCCTGACCATCATCTGACCTTCTAGTAAAACTAGCAACTTCACTGACTATTCTCTCGACCTTCTAGTCAAATTCGAAAATTTCCTGATCTTTCTTCGCCCTTCTAGTGAAACTAGCTTCTTCCCTGACATTATCTCGACCTTCTAGTCAAATTCGAAACTTTCTGACCATTTACTCGACCTTCTGGTCAAATTCTAAATTTCCCTGACTTTTGTTAAAACTAGCTATTCTCTCGACCTTCTGGTCAAATTCTAAACTTTCTGACCATTAATTCGACCTACTGGTCAAATTATAAATTTCCCTGACCTTCTAGTAAAACTAGCAACTTCCCTCGACCTTCTGGTCAAATTTTAAACTTTCTTGACCATTCTCTCGATGATATAGTCAAATTTAAAACTTTCATGACCTTTCTCCGCCCTTCTAGTGAAACTAGCATCTTCCCTGATATCTCAACCTTCTAGTCAAATTCGAAACTTTCTGACCATTAACTCGACCTTCTGGTCAACTTCTAAATTTCCCTGACTTTTTGGTAAAACTAGCAACTTCTCTCGACCTTCTGGTGAAATTCTAAACTTTCTGACCATTAACTCGACCTTCTGATACAATTTTAGGTTTCCCTGACCTTCTAGTAAAACTAGCAACTTCCCTCGACCTTCTGGTCAAATTCTAAACTTTCTTGACCATTCTCTCGATGATATAGCCAAATTTAAAACTTTCCTGACCTTTCTCTGCCCTTCTAGTGAAACTAGCATCTTCCTTGACATTATCTCGACCTTCTAGTACAAATCGAAACTTTCTGACCATTAACTCGACCTTCTAGTACAAATCGAAACTTTCTGACCATTAACTCGAGCTTCTGGTCAAATTCTAAATTTTGCTGACCTTCTAGTAAAACTAGCAACTTCCCTCGACCTTCTGGTCAAATTCGAAACTTTCTTGACCATTCTCTCGATGATATAGTAAAATTTAAAACTTTTCTGACCTTTCTCCGACCTTCTAGTAAAACTAGCAACTTCCCTGACCATCACCTCGACCTTCTGGTCAAATTAAATTCGAAACTTTCCGAACAATTCTCTCGACCTTCTGGTCAAATTCGAAACTTTCCTGACCATTCTATCGACCTTCTGGTCAAATTCGAAACTTTCTTGACCACTCTCTAGATAATATAGTCAAATTTAAAACTTTTCTGACCTTTCTCCGACCTTCTAGTAAAACTAGCAACTTCCCTGGCCATCACCTCGAACTTCTGGTCAAATTGAATTCGAAACTTTCCGAACAATTCTGCCGAGGCCCTTCTGGTCAAATTCGAAACTTTCCTAACCATTCTCTCGACCTTCTGGTAAAATTCGAATCTTTCTTGATCTTTCTAGCAATTTCCCCGACCATCATCTAGACTTTTTGGTCAAATTCGAAAGTTTACTTACCTTTCTCCAACCTTATAGTAAAACTAGCAACTTCCCTGGCCATTCTCTAGACCTTCTTGTCAAATTCGAATTTTTCCTGACCTTTCTACGACCTTCTGGTAAAACTAGCAACTTCCCGAACCAAATTCCATCATGATAAAATTCGAAACTTCCCTGGCCATTCTAACAACCTACTGACTTTCCTGTCGTTACACCAATATTTTCAAACCGATAAAAACCTATCTTATCGTAATTGTTTGGTTTTATTTCCTCAAATCAAGATTAAATTAGATTTCCCACGTTCCAGGCTGAAATTGACGGATGGATCGAACGTTTTCGACGGAAATGGTCATTTTTCGGGGCCATGGTAAGTCGCGACTCTCGATTCTTTCAAAATGACGCCCAAGAAAGGGACACGGTAATAATCATCAGCGAATATCGATTAACTCAACGTCTTATGCTAAACGGATGGCAGTATAGTAAATTAACAAATTTTTACATTTCGAGACCAGGCATCAAAAGCGAATATTTAGTCTTACCCGTCAATAAAAGGTTGCTACAAGATAAAGTATTTGACCAATACTTTACTTTATGTAAGCTCGCAATTACTTTCGTGTCGCTTAAAATCCAGCTCAAATTTTTGGGGAAAAATAAAATCCATCGCGCCATATCACATCGCAAAAACTGTTTTTAAATCAACTACGTACGTTTTAAAGTTATCAAAAGAACGATTAAGAATAATATTAAGCTAATTGTCTATTTAAGTATCTTATTTATACTAAGCCACACTAAAATAAAACCAAAAGTCTATCACTTTGCTCCATAAAAGTAAACAACGCCCCGTAGCTTAATACTATCAGCAAACGTCCAGATAACTGCACTGGCAGATTCTGATTCTGATACGAGGTGGGGGGAGTCAATATAGCCAAGTATCGAGGAAGAGACCAAACCACTCGAGCCAACAGGTCCTTTTTCGCTAGTTTTAAGTGATGGGTTATGACGTCAGACTGGACCTTTGCTGATAGTATCAAGCTACAGGGCATTGTTTACTTTTCTGAAATAAAGGGATATGGTAGGGTCGCCTAAATCTGAACGCTTCTAATTCTGAACACTTTCATTCAAAAATGTATAACTTAACTTTGGTTGGGTCTATTTAAAAATGGAAGGGCTCATTTTGTAGATTAAGAATGGGGCTATTCGAGGAACGCGACTTCAACACTCTTGGAAAAGATACGACCCTAATTAGCCAACCGCGATAATTAGCCTAATTAATTAGACCGTTTTTAAGGGAATGTTTCCCTTTAGGGTCCGGGAAATAAGGTTTTACGAGCTTAGAAAAAATCGCGGGCTTACGCAATCGATTTCGTCGTACAGTTGGAGTTCCCCGCTACAAAATAAACTTCTCAACCCAGAAATTGGCCACAAACTCTTCGCGAAAACGTAATTTTAAAATATGTCTAAAAAAGTCTAAATCTGATAATATATGAAAAACTCCCAAAATTTGCAAAAGGAACCACTTCCGCGCCTCGGATCGAGAAACGAGTGTCACCAATGGATTCCTTGGCCGAATTTAACAGGGGGAAAGGTGGAATTAACGCGCTCGAGCCAGTATTTGCGAAGTTAGCGACGATTTCCTTCCAAGTCCATTCCTTTACGGGTTCTATGCCAAAGCAATGCAAAAATTTCAAATCGTCAATAACTTCGCAAATACTGGCTCGATCGCGCTAATTCCGCCTCTCCCCTGTTAAATTCGGCCAAGGAATCGATTGGTGACACTCGTTTCTCGATCCGAGGCGCGGAAGTGGTTCCTTTTGCAAATTTTGGGACTTTTTATTTTTACACGTTATAAGATAGTACAGAATTAGAAGCAGGGGGGTGTTCAGATTTAGAAACAGGGGCGTTCAGAATTAGAATCGTTCGTTCAGAATTAGAAGCCGCTACTGGCGTCTTTAAAACCGCGTCTGCGTCAAAAGTACGCGTCATGAATGACGAAAACTAGCGCAACGGGTCCGCGACTATTCAAACTTGATATTTGATAGTTAAATTCGTCGCTTAAAATTCCATAGCAGACGAGATCTAAGATTTCTTAAAAAGCGTTTAGAATGAGGCGACCCTACCCATAGATATGAAAAATAAGCTAGATCAACTACCCTCATGGCCAACCGGGGGGGAAAACGTCGGGAACTGAAGGCTGTCATTTGAGGGACATTATGTATTTAGCGCCATCTAGTCAAGAAGGATCAGACACTTTAAAAGGGAAAAACCGCGGGAAATTTGAAGGGATGAATTCTCGTTTATGAAAGCGCGGGAAACCTAAAGATGCTAATAGGCCATTTGAGTAAAAGCAAAAGCGCGGGAAATTACAAAATGATTAAGCAACTTTTTGAGGTTTGAGAGCTTGGGTAAAGGCGAAATAATAGAAGACTAAAAATGGTTAAAAGTTGTGCTTTTTGCAATGTAAACGCAATAAGAGAGTCGGGAAGGAACAAAAGTGTTCATTTCATAGGTATAAAAAAACATTTTAATATAGTCATAATGTACAATAACCGAGGTGCATTTTTATTATTAAGATTTCTTCTGGGCAATAGGGAGTTGCTAAGAAAATGGATAGCTGTGGTAGATCGAGACAATTGGAATCCATCTTCATACGATTCAGTGCGTAGTGTACATTTCCAGGAGGAAGCAATTTATGTTCAAAACGGAAAACACTATCTTAGAGATAATATTGTTCCAACAAAGGTTAATAACTAAAATTAAGTGGTTGATTGTGCAAAAATAACGTAAAGCCGATGAAGTTTTCGTTTATTATAATCAGAATTTGAAAGGGATTCAAGTAATTTGTGTAGCAGAGGAACAACCAAGCCAATTTTCATCGTCTAGTGTAGGTAAAGTTTTGTAGTCTTGAAATAATAAAAAAGCTCAAAAACTTAAGGATATTTCAGAAAACATACGGGAAAAGCAAACCATCACCTTCATCCAGTGTTCATGCAGAGTTAACTGGCAACGAAGATAAACTGAGAGAGAGTGAAAAAGAAAATGTGGAATGTCACGTATGCAAACTTTAATCCTGAGAGGGATTTAAATTTAAACAATTTGAAAAATCTTTTAAACGGCCTAAGGAACCAAAACTTTCTTCTCGAAGAACATGCCATCTCTATCATTGAAAACTTCACTTCTACGGCAAAAGAACTATTTGGGCAATTGAAGGAATTGGGAATTAAAAACCAGAAAAATAAGGCTTACACTGAAGAGCTAAAGCAATTTGCTTTAACGCTATTTTTACGCACCAAAGGTGTACGAATATCTAAGGCAGCATTTTACTTTGCCTCATGAAAACACGCTTTGAGAATGGTCAAGCAGGATAAATGGTGAACCTCGATTTACGAATCAGTTTCTAGTTCCTTAAAGACTAGCCAAGAAAAGCCCTGTACCAGTTGTCTTAGAGATGGAGGGATGGTGCATGGAATACTTCTCCGGCTTCGTTGACTATGGCATGGTTTCCAATAACAGCCGAGATAGCCAAACTGTTGCGTCACAGGACTTTGGTATTTATGTTAGTAGCTATCAACTGTAGTTGGAAAATACCTCTTGGGTATTTCTTGCTTCATGGTACACCGGGCGGCTCTTGACGCAGCTTGTGAAAGAATGTTTAGCCAGGATCAACGCCACTGGAGTTAAGTGCGTGCCTTTGGTTAGCGACGGCTTAAGCATCAATTTAACTATGGCCAAAACAATGGGAACAAATTTGGATACAGAATATTTGGATCCCAGTTTCCCAAATCCTGCGAATCCAATGGGACAAGGAATTTATTTAATCCTTAATGGAGGATTAAAACAGCCATCAAAAAGTGTTTTACAAATCTGCGCTTTGACAGAGTCATACATTCGGCAAAACGTTTCTGTTGATATGAAATCAAAAAACATTTCACTATCCATTGAAATTGCTGTTATGCGAAAGTTGGTAAATGTAAATGTAGTTAGCGAGCTTCAAGAGCACATGTTCGATTTTGAAGTTGGTATCGAACACCATAGTAATAGATTAATGAAAAACATTATTAATTTGTACGCAAAGGTTCGCCTTCACAAAATAGCCAAAGTTAAGAACCTACAATTAAAAAAGTATTGGTATATGGTTTTCATAGATATTTCCAGCCCTGTAATTTCGCGCCTTAATGATGATGTCACCCCTTCCCCCCCCCCTTTCCACAAGATAGATCGTCTGATAAAAGTTATGTTAGTCTCTCATTAGATATGTAACTGTCAACTTGTAAAGATGCCCCCCCCTTTATCATTATTCTTATTAGTTATTTATTACAATGTTATTTATTTATAATTAATCTACTAAATAAAGTTTAACTTAATGATTAAGACAGTGTTTTTCCTTCAAAGAATACAAAACGAACTATGAATATTTTTGAACTTTAAAATGGTAGCAGAACGTGGTTATTTTGGACAAGTTGGCTAAAAACAGGATTGAACCAGCTTACATCAAGTTTGAATTTCGTTCGTCAGGAATCAAGTCTGGTGGTGAGTCACGATTTAAAAACGGGAATAGACATGCAATAAATAATACATAAAATGGAATAAAATGGAATTGAACCAAGGCATAGAAAAAGGATTGATTTTTGGAAGCATTAACTGAAGAAGAATATAAATACTACAAAAGGCAAGGCTTAACAGAATAATTATTAAACAATGGCAGATAATTATGGAGAATCGCCTGGAGCGCAAGGGGGAACATTTACATTTAGGAAGCTTGGTGATAATAATTACGATCAATGGAAATTTGACATTAAAATGGCACTGCTTGATTATGGACTATGGGGTATCATTGACGGCACAGATCAGGAGCCAGGGGACAAAGCAACTGCAGAAGAGAAAGATAGATTTCAAAGAAAGGCACAAAAGGCATTGGCAAAGGTGTCATTAGCTGTTGATAACCCTCATAAACGTATCATTGCGCAATACAAAACAGTTCAAGAAGCGTGGGACGCATTATCAAATATATATGAACCGAAATCAAAGGCTCGAATGGCAGATCTACGATCAGAATTTATAGGGTGTCGATATAATGGAACAGAATCAATGGCTGTTTATATGGCAAGAATACTAAATGTAGCGCAACAACTAGATGACGCAGGTTTACAATTAACGCCTAAAGAGATAGCATTTCAAATGTTACATAACCTACCTCCCGAATATAGACAAGTCTCAGCTTTAGCGTATCATTGGGCTGATTCAGATTTCACTCCGATTAAGGTGAAAGAATTATTAATCTCCGAATATGATAGGCAAAGAAGAGAAGCGCAAGGTGATAATCAAACTAATTCACAAGCGGGTTTTTCGGCCTCAGTACCTAATAGAGGAAAATTTAATAGAACTTATCGGAATCAACCAAGAAATAAACCACAGGGTAAAACACAAGATAATACTTGTTTCAAATGCGGCAAAGAAGGGCATTTTGCTCGGGATTGTTGGAGTAAAACTCAGAATCAAAGGCAATCGGGAACCAAATATCAGAAAGATAACAAGAAGGATAGTAATAATCGGTCATATTTTGCCTCTGCTATGGTGGCGGTTGCATCACACCACTTTAGTCATCGCAAGGACTGGTTTAGAAATTATCGTGAGATTGAATCGCCCGTAGAAATAGCAGAAGGTGGAACGAAGGCAATAGGAATGGGAGATATTGACCTAAGTATAAGGGATGGAAATGAAGTTATTACACTGAGAGGTGTAATTTACGTGCCCGGTTATAATCGAAATTTACTATCCATAAGAAAATTTGATAATCATGGATGTAAAACTGTTATAATAAATAATAATGCTCGCATATACGATAAACAGAGAAAATTCTTATTGAGCGCTTACTTATCTGAAGAGAATTTATATATTACAAATGGAAAAACTAAGCCTCCAAACAGCGAACAGTTAAACGAAACGAGACTTATAAAGGGCAGTCACCTAAGTACTTCGACACCTAGGCTGAGATTGAGCTTTGGCATCAACGACTCGGGCACCCAAGCAATGCGAGGCTCAAGGAGTTACAGAATCATAATATGGTTGAGGGTTTACCTATCCTGCATGGAGAAATGGGTATCTGTACACCATGTAAATTGTCAAAAGCGTCAAAGGCACCATCCAAAGCAATTATAGAAATATCAACCAAGAAAGTTTTAGAAGTAGTTCACAGCGATGTCTGGGGACCCGCTCCAGTCTCAACACAATTTGGTGGAAAATATATAATAACGTTTATAGATGATTTTTCTAGACGAGCGACAATTTACATAATGAAAACCAAAGATGAAGCTTTTATCAAATTCCAAGAGTATCGCGCATTTGTCGAGAGACAAACGGGAGAGAAGATAAAGGCTTTAAGATCCGATAATGGGATGGAATATTGTTCTCGGATTTTTGAAGATCATTGTAAGAATTTCGGTATCAAGATCCAACGGACTAATGTATATTCACCCGAGATGAACGGGGTATCAGAACGTTTTAATCGTACTTTACTTGATGGAGTCAGAACTTTATTAGAAGACGCAGGATTACCGCAATCACTTTGGGGAGAAGCTGCGCAAGCTTTCACGTATTTATCTAATCGATTACCACATTCCAAATTATCACATACAGTACCTTTGGAAAAATGGACTGGAAAGAAACCATCAGTCAGGCATTTAAGAAGATACGGCTGCCTAGCCTTTTCTTTCATACCTCAGCCTCATCGCAACAAATTACAGAACAGATCCAAACTAGGTATAATGGTTGGTTACGCAATAAAGACCAAGGGATATCGTATTTGGTTTCCTTCGGAACATAAAGTCATAGAAACCAAACATGTTACGTTTAATGAAAGTAGACTTGGAATTAAAGCTTTAAAGGAAACAAAAGAAGATGAATATGTAATGATCTGTAATGAATCATGGCCAGAAGAAAATCCTAGAGTTGAGGCAGGGGAAGAAAATGAAAATGAAAGCGAAAGAGAAAAGACTGATAGTGAAGAATCAACAGATGACGATGAATATGAAGATATAGTAGGCGAAGCAACTATTGAAGAAAAATTATTGAAGCAAACAAGTCCTAATAAAGAAAGAAATCCCAATAACAAACAATCAAGTCCGAAGATAGAAAGTAATCTTAATAAGAAAATAGAAGCTGGATCGGACGATGAAGATCATGGAGATTATGTTGTATTTCATACCCCACCAAAGCGAAAAATGGAAGAACCAAGTTTACCTCCAGGGTGGTATCGCGAAGAAAAAGTTCGACAATCCGGAAAATCCAAAGGGGATATAGATGTGTATTATTGGACTGATACAAAACAGAGACTTAGATCTATGAATGATGTAAAAAGTTGTTTAAGGAAACGCCAGATAAAACACGATATATCAAATTTCAACTTCCAAGCGTCAAATAGATTGGAAAATATTGCAATGCATTGTATGCCATTACCACAATCATATGAAGAAGCGATTAATAGCGAAGACGCGAAACAATGGAAAAACGTAATGAAGGCAGAGGTCAAAACCATCAAGGAAAGAGAAGTTTACGAAGTAGTCGAAAAGCCCAAACATAAGAAGGTCATAGGAACCAAATGGGTTTATGCCATTAAGAAGAACGCTAAAGGAGAAGTAATACGGCACAAGGCTAGATTAGTAGCGCAAGGGTATTCTCAAGAATACGGTAGTGACTATTACGAAACGTACGCACCCGTTGTAAACTTTACTCTAATTCGAACCTGTATACTGATATTTATCGTATGTCTTGGATGGTGTCATAAGCAATTAGACGTCAAAAGCGCCTATCTCTATGGTCATTTAGAAGAAGAAACTTATGTTAAACAACCAAAAGGTTTTACGGAAAAAGGAAAGGAAAATCACGTATGGCGATTAAAAAGGGCTTTGTATGGATTGAAACAAAGTGGTAG
Organism: Odiellus spinosus; assembly: GCA_963920705.1. Taxonomy (NCBI): domain Eukaryota; kingdom Metazoa; phylum Arthropoda; class Arachnida; order Opiliones; family Phalangiidae; genus Odiellus; species Odiellus spinosus. The sequence goes on from OY987229.1 coordinate 3,492,467, forward strand.
ACAATGGTTCAGTGAACTGGATCAAGCATTATTAGACCAAGGATTTAAACGATTAATAGGATGCAACTGTATCTATCATTATGGAATATCGTGTATCTTATTGGTATATGTGGATGATATCGTCATTATAGCAAAGGATCAAACCATTATGACAACCATATTCAAAATGATAAGCTCAATATTCGAAGTTGATGATCTCGGAGAATTACATTTTTTTCTCGGTATAGAATTTGAATTTTCAAAACAAAGCGAAGCGTATATACACCAGTCTGGTTATATCGAGAAACTAAAATCAATATGGAATTTAGGAATAAATAAGACAATAGAAACACCATTACAAGAAGGTATTTCGTTATCAAAGGGTCAATGTCCACCCGAAGAATATCCTGTGGATTTTCCGTATAAACGTTTGATAGGAATATTGCTATATTTAGCGCAACGTACCAGACCAGATATATCTTACGCGGTAGCTAGTTTAGCACGTTTTTCCTCTAACCCAGCTCAAATACATTGTGAAATGTTAAAAAGGGTATTGAAATATGTATTTGATACAAACAAGTACGGTTTACATTATCACGGACTGAGTCACGTAAATGTAACTGCCTATTCAGATGCGTCATGGGGCAATGATCTCGACGACAGAAAATCTATAACCGGACTTATAATAAATATAGGTGATAATCCGATTCATTGGCGTTCACTAAAACAGAACTGTGTGGCCTTATCAAGTGCAGAATCTGAGTATATTGCTCTATCTGAAACAGCGAAAGATATCGTTTGGATTTCACGAATTATCAATGAACTCTTAGTGACTTTTGAATTAGCTGACGGTTTAAAAACACCAGTGATAAATTGTGATAATCAGGCCACGATATCATTATCAAATAACAATCATGATTAATCTCTCCATCACGATTAATCTCTCATCACGACGATTAATCTCTCATCACGACGATCAATCTCTCATCACGACGATCAATCTCTCATCACGACGATCAATCTCTCATCACGACGATCAATCTCTCATCACGACGATCAATCTCTCATCACGACGATCAATCTCTCATCACGACGATTAATCTCTCATCACGACGATTAATCTCTCATCACGACGATTAATCTCTCATCACGACGATCAATCTCTCATCACGACGATTAATCTCTCATCACGACGATTAATCTCTCATCACGACGATTAATCTCTCATCACGACGATTAATCTCTCATCACGACGATCAATCTCTCATCACGACGATTAATCTCTCATCACGACGATCAATCTCTCATCACGACGATTAATCTCTCATCACGACGATAATCTCTCATCACGACGATAATCTCTCATCACGACGATAATCTCTCATCACGACGATTATCTCTCATCGTGACGATTATCTCTCATCGTGACGATCATCTCTCATCGTGACGATCATCTCTCATCGCGACAATTATCTCTCATCGCGACAATTATCTCTCATCGCGACAATTATCTCTCATCGCGACAATTATCTCTCATCGCGACAATTATCTCTCATCGTGACAATTATCTCTCATCGTGACAATTATCTCTCATCGTGACAATTATCTCTCATCGTGACAATCATCTCTCATCGTGACAATCATCTCTCATCGTGACCATTCTTTCATCATGAACATTTTCTCTCATCATGAACATTTTCTCTCATCATGAACATTTTCTCTCATCATGAACATTTTCTCTCATCATGAACATTTTCTCTCATCATGAACATTTTCTCTCATCATGATCATTTTCTCTCATCATGATCATTTTCTCTCATCATGATCATTTTCTCTCATCATGATCATTTTCTCTCATCATGATCATTTTCTCTCATCATGATCATTTTCTCTCATCATGATCATTTTCTCTCATCATGATCATTTTCTCTCATCATGATCATTTTCTCTCATCATGATCATTTTCTCTCATCATGATCATTTTCTCTCATCATGATCATTTTCTCTCATGATCATTTTCTCTCATCATGATCATTTTCTCTCATCATGATCATTTTCTCTCATCATGATCATTTTCTCTCATCATGATCATTTTCTCTCATCATGATCATTTTCTCTCATCATGATCATTTTCTCTCATGATCATTATCTCATCATTATTAATCGCTTATCCTTGATTTCAGAGAGAATGCATTTCTTTTGTTTCCTTAGTAACGCGATAGTTCCTCTAGTAACGCGATAGTTCCTCTAGTAACGCGATAGTTCCTCTAGTAACGCGATAGTTCCTCTAGTAACGCGATAGTTCCTCTAGTAACGCGATAGTTCCTCTAGTAACGCGTTAGTTCCTCTAGTAACGCGTTAGTTCCTCTAGTAACGCGTTAGTTCCTCTAGTAACGCGTTAGTTCCTCTAGTAACGCGTTAGTTCCTCTAGTAACGCGTTAGTTCCTCTAGTAACGCGTTAGTTCCTCTAGTAACGCGTTAGTTCCTCTAGTAACGCGTTAGTTCCTCTAGTAACGCGTTAGTTCCTCTAGTAACGCGTTAGTTCCTCTAGTAACGCGTTAGTTCCTCTAGTAACGCGTTAGTTCCTCTAGTAACGCGTTAGTTCCTCTAGTAACGCGTTAGTTCCTCTAATAACGCGATAGTTCCTCTAACTTCAACTTCGTACGTACTTTCAACTTCGTATTCTGGTAATGTTGTTTTAAGCAAGTAGTATTTTTGGTAATTTTGTTTTATGTTTTAAGTAAATTTTGTTTCATCTCTAGTTATTTGCTTCTCTTATTGTTACTTTCTTTTTGTTAATTGTTTCTCTTAATATATTGTTATGTTTAGTTTCGTATCCAGAGCTCTGGCCAATTCATTTCGCTTTTTGCATTCTATTCGTTAGTTGTTCGATCGATCGATTTCTTCGCTCGCTCTTTTACAATATCCCGTATCCAACGGACGCTAAACGCTCCCTTCCCATTGCCGTAACGGGCGATACTTCATTCTCCCTTTACCCGTTTTCATTCCCTTTCGTCTCCTAATTTCAAGGGCGCTAGAAAGGACCATTAGCGCTGAGCATTGGACATTGGGACGCGGACCCCTTTTTGGTCGCTAACCAATGTCTTCCCCCCTTGGGAGGAATTGGGGGAAGAACAATTTAAGTACCTTTCAATTCATTTTCAAGCAAAAGAGTCGCCACCATCTTTTACAAGCACGAAATTGTTAAGGAACTCGTTAGGCTTAGGAACCAAGTATTTAATACATTCTTTATGAGTTTCAACTCCTAAGTATCAATTGTTTATTAGTCATTACAATTAATCTAATGTATTGTAGAATAGAAATACTATCTTGGTCTACTTTACATTTATTTTTTCAACTCCTAAGTATTAATTGATTAGTTTCATTACAATTAATCTAATATAGGTGTAGAATAGAAATACTATCCTGGTCTACTTTACACCTATTTCGTAGTACCTTAACAATTCCAATTACGTACATTCTACTTGTACTGCCCTTCCATCCCAGTTTCGTACTTATAATTATAAGCCTTCTTCGGCCCGATTCCAATGACTATACTCCACTTACTCTACCCCAGCTAGGTACCGTCAATTAGGTACCCAATATAATATGAATACCGTGTACCTATAGTCGTAGCTAACAGGATTAACTAAATATCCCAGCTATTTTAACTTTCGACAACTTATAGTGATATGACATTATTTAAAATCAAAAGGAAAACATCAAACCCATTATAGCCATCTAACACGAACGGAGACTATTCATTCAATTTCGTTAACTTTAGCCGCTTGCCTCTCTGTCTGGGCGGCGTCCAATCTCGACTTTTCTCAGGCGTCGGTTCTCTTCCTCTTTCGTCAATCGCCGCCATACTGAAAAAGGCGTCTTTTTTCCGAAAACGTTATCTGGATTTCAACTTACAATATTTTGATTTCTTCACTCTAATTCCACATTCTTAATCCATCCAAAGGCTCCTGATACGTTCAACTCCCGGGTTTCGGCACCATTTTATTTTCCACCAAGCGAATTATTTAAGTAACTAATTCATTTAAACACCAATTTCGTTTCCAAATATCTTTATTCATTTCTTTGACTATGTCGTCCTTCTTTCGAGTTCCTTTTTGGAGTGGCAGAAAACAAACGCTTTCTCCTTTACATTTTCACTCTAACATGCTAACCATTACAATCACCCGAACATCGGCTTCGGCTTCAACAAAGCCCCCGTCTTGCTCTCCGATCTTCGCTATCACCGCGTTCTTTCGCTCCATGGGGGTTAAAGTTCGTAAATGCAGCTGAAGATACTATATGGCTATATAGCCCTCCACACAAGCCCCAAGGCCAACATATATATAACATTATTCGTCCCATACATACATAAGTAAACAACCCTATAAGTATAATGACCAGAACTGTACACCCACAAGTCACATCTCCTTATAAGTATGAAGCACCAGAAATGACATTAATATAGCAGACATATTTACTAAGGTTGTTACTAAAAGAAAATTTATTGAATTCTGTATTCTAATGAAACTGCCATATTGAGAAAGGGGTAACAAATGTATAATTTAAATTAATATCTATGAAAATGGGGGGTATATTGGTATATGGTTTTCATAGATATTTCCAGCCCTGTAATTTCGCGCCTTAATGATGACGTCACCCCTTCCCCCCCCCTTTCCACAAGATAGATCGTCTGATAAAAGTTATGTTAGTCTCTCATTAGATATGTAACTGTCAACTTGTAAAGATGCCCCCCCCCCTTTATCATTATTCTTATTAGTTATTTATTACAATGTTATTTATTTATAATTAATCTACTAAATAAAGTTTAACTTAATGATTAAGACAGTGTTTTTCCTTCAAAGAATACAAAACGAACTATGAATATTTTTGAACTTTAAAAAAAAGCAAGCCTTTAGACATAACTATCAAAATTATTTTTGTTTGAAGGGAAATAAAGCCTGTTAAATACCTTTACAATTCCGCTTCCTTGTAATTTATTTTGTGGATTCTTTTCAACGCCGGTACATAAATCTTCTTTTACTAAAACTAACAAGTAGCATCCTAATAATATTAATTATAACATCAGGTGTGATTGTTAAGGGGGTGCTCCGTAAACTAGTACACTACACTCCCGCCAATCCGGGCGGCTACATCATTTGTCCCTAAAGTGCCGCACGCGAAACCGTGCCCGGAACGGGTAACAAGGCCAAACAACGGGAACCGAAGAACCCCAGACCAGTGCTCCCGCACACACGTGAGGAGGCTAAGGCAGCAGAAGGAAAGGTATATGGCTTGGCGACCAGAACCCACACAGCAGTGCCATACGGCCTCCGTAATGTAACCGTGACCCAACAAGACCGACTCAAAGGCAGAGGGAGCTGCCAGGGCCCAGGAGGGCCCTGCGAGTCGGCCGGGCGTGGGCGAGACGGCCGTGTTGCAATTCGCGGAACTAGGACGGATCCTAGAACTCGGGCCCCCTCACCACGACAAGGATGGAACCTTACCCCCACCCTGCGCACGGACAGGTGGGGGGGGGGGTATATTAATTATAACAATAATAAAAGGAATCAGGAATCTAAAATAACGTTGCTTCCGTTACAAGTTACTCTCGGCTTTTATAGCAGACTAAATACGTGTTCGCCATATTTTAGTTTTTATTCGTAGCATCAGATGGCGCGAGCATACACATGAAGGGGGTTGCTCATATGGGGGCGAAAGTGAATTAAATAATTCAGTTCTCGCCCGTCAGATGGCGCGGAAAACGGATTGTCCCTCAAATGGCAGCCACCTGGGTCTGACGTACCCCCCCCCCATAGGGCAGTGGGTCTAGCTTATTTTTCATATGTCTATGACCCTACCCTAGATATTTGGTACGTCTTAATGCTGGCATCCAAATTAGCCAACGAGATATGTAGGATAATAAAAAACAGGTATCAATTTCTTTTTTTTAGAATGTACGTTTGGTTCGAGACAAAACCGTTGTATTATTTGGATTTTAAAGTCAAGATAATTTTGGATTGTCTTACCTGGAAAAAACTCGCTAAAACAATCAGAGATTTAACGTTGACGCAATTGTCAGGACCATTTTACATCTTTCTCTACGGAATCGTATTCGCTTGTATCGAATTCGCTATAGAACTTTTCATTTTCGCAGTTCCGAAATTGCTATAATTAGAAGCGTATGAGATTTTACACGAAATACACAAAGGGGCAATGCTTTATAATACAGGCCACGTGCTTCGCTTAATTACACCGAAAGGGAGAGTAAGCCTTAGTAATAACATCAAGCATTCTCTTTCGCACCAAAAAAACATTTAGAACCCACCTAACCTTTTCGTTCCCCAAAAAGATCGTCGTAGTTTTCCTCTCTCGTTTCCGTAATTTGACGCGAGATGATGTTGCGGTAAACGCAAGCGAGAGAGGAAACTACGTCATCTTCAGACTTTTCACGAACGGGTTCAGCTATATTGGCCGGCGTTCCATACCTCTCAATTTTCCTAGGGGATACATTCCTGATCTCAAACTAATAATAAATACGATGTCTTTCCCATCGTATGGGAGTAAAGCAAGGGAACACATTTTTCTAAAGAAGATATTTTTGTATAAGAAAACAAGTTGGGAAACCAAAATATTACCTCCCCGACGTTAACCTAACCTAACCTTACTTTAAATTAAAGATGGACGTATGTAAAGAATTAGGATGAGTATATGGACCAGGGTGCTTTTGATTCCCCTCTATGTTACAGTGTATAACAATTTCCTCACTATACTCAAATTTCCCATGACCTTATTTTATTTCAGGTCGTATGATGAGTAGAGACACACAATGAAATGTTTATTTTAAATGTAAATAAGTGGAATACAAATTCCAGCAATATAAATAAATACATCGGTATCCTTAGGCTAGACTGCGCAATTATCTTTTGTTAATCCAATGATTTGATAAAAACGAATGATTGAGTCTGGGGTGGCTTCCGTCCGGAAGAGACTAAAATCAAACGACGGAGATTCTGCATCAAGTTACTCTTGTACAAACCCAGGATATTCTAGACTGCAAGTTCCATTAGCCCTTCTTCGGTAGATGATTAAAAATACTTCCGGTATTGATTTCGTCTGAATTTATTGTTCTGACGTTCTAATAGAGGACCATTGCTCAGGTTTTCATCATACGTGTGAATGATCTCAGTCATTGGAAGAATCCAAGGATATAGCTTGTCAAAAACCGCTGGCAGGCTGACAAGACCTTCTTCTGCACTCCTAAAATAAAAAATATTTTAAAAAGCCTGAAAAAAAAGACTAAATTCCATACCGTTAGTATTTACACTTGAATAGTTATATAAAAATGTGACTGTAGGCATCTAACATGTCGAGTTTCAAAACACTCGCTGCTTTATGTTCCAATTCTTGTGTCCAGGCCGTCTCTTCCTCCTGTTAAATGGAAATGGCACCAGTGAAGTAGCTCTGTTGACTTCAAATAGTGATGACATTCTGAGCTGGTATATCTATATTGACAAGATCTTCAAGAAGTTAATCTGCTATTCAGTACTCCTTAACCTCCAACTTATATTTAACTATAATTTATCTGAACGATAGTAACATACACAAGCAAATCGAAGTCCAAAGGTAATAGGAGTCAATTACCTTAATAACTATCTCTATAATGCCAACATCTCTAATCCAATAAAAGCATGACTTAAATCTTTATAGCTCTCTTACTACCTCTGCTCTGCTCTCTAGCGAAATTCACTGGACACGCCTGGTTTTGAAATGACTTTTTTGCGAAAAGTTTCCTGGCTTTATAGTGGAGATAACTGAACCTTTTTTTAGATTTTTTTATTCAAATATAGACTGTTGGTTTTTAAACACAAGAAACCTATTATACTTCAAAGAGAGTTTTCATGACTATTATTTTATGATTTCTAACGTTAAGTATATATTCGCCTCAGCTTTAAATTTCATACTCCAATTCCCCTTGAACTGGTTATATTTACTCCGAGAATAATCGATCTATAAACTAGAGTTTAGTAGTAGAATTGTACTAAGATGATCCAAACCACATTGAATTTGCAGCAAGCCAAGCTTACACTATCTTCGCTTGAACTTAGGCGCGTGCTGAACACTCAAGCTGGTATTTAACACACAAGTGATACTTAATCCCTAGGCCATTCATTGTGTAATGTTCTTACAGAGACATAATAGACTAAATTAGCCACATTTGCGATTTAAATTCAATCGCCTCGGTTTATTGGAGTACTCTACCCAAACGATCGTGAGAAAGAGGCCTCTTATCACCGAAATATAGGCGAGAAACGATTGCCAAAACAATCGAAGACGACACCATCGCGCAAGCGAGAGAGAGAGAGTACCGAATCTGTAAATCTCGTTTATATAGGCAGAGAAGAGATATATTATTAAAGCTAAAAAGTCAAATGATAAGAAAATCTTGCCTACTTTTTAATTACGGTGAATTAAGGTGATTTTATTGGGATACTCATGATATAATATAATAGTCAAAATTAAAGGGTTGAATTGAGCTACCCGAGTAGAAGAACCCAGTGAATACAGGGTGGAAACCTTCGCCGGCGTCCAGTCGAGATACTTCCCCTTACGCATTGTTGTTATTCAGTGAAATGTTAAGGGATTTACAGGCGCTATTGGGATCAGTTCACTTCAGTTCCACTTAATAATCAAAGGTTTCAGTTTTAATGTAGAGAAATGAAATGCATAAGTTAAATCAATGACGGATTTAATTTAATTAGGAAAGAAAAGATGTCACTTGCGGAAACCAAATAGCACAAATTGAAGTTAATCAAACATTTCCAAATTTAAACATTAAACTCTTCAAATTTAATAACAAAGCATTACATTAAATGTTCAAATGTCTTCCGTCGACATTGACACATTGCCGACAACGGAATTGCCAGTTTTCTCTTTCGCGAGTTAACATCTCGGGAGAAACGAGAGCAGCCGCTTGCTGAATTCGGTCTCGAAGGCTATCAAGTGTTGGTGGCTCAGTGGCGTACACAAGGCTTTGTTCATACCCCCAAAAGAAAAAATCCACCGGCGTTAAATCTGGCGAACGAGGTGGCCAAGCGACTGGACCACCACGACCTATCCATTGGGGACCGAATTCCGCGTCTAGCCAATCCCGAGAAACACGTGCAAAATGCGGTGGTGCACCATCGTGCTGGTACCAGACTCGTCTTTGTTCTGCTAAGGGAAGATCGTCTAGGGCATCGGACACTACGGTGTTTAAGAGATCAACGTAACGATCTCCGTTTAGATGTTCTTCAAGAAAAACAGGTCCAATTACCCGATCACCTAACAATCCACACCAAACGTTTATCCTCCAGTTTTCTTGGTGATGATTCGCCCTTAGCCAATGGGGATTTTCCCTCGACCAGTAGTGCATGTTGTGGCGGTTAACTGTACCGTCCCGGTAAAACGTACACTCATCACTCGTAAGTACGTGGTTTAGGAAATTTCCATCAACTTCAATTTGGTCCAATACCCATCGGCAAAACTCTACGCGTGGTCCAAAGTCTTGTGGTTTAAGATGTTGGTGAAGATGAATTTTGTAGGGGTGAAATCCTTCACCACGAAGAATTTTTAAGAGCGTTGTATGAGAACAAATTAATTCCGCTCCGATTGCCCGTGAACTGGTGTGGGGGTTTTCTACGATACGCCTTACTACTTCGTTTCGTCTGCTCGCCCCGTGTCCACCTCCTTGTACAACTGGCGGATGATGTTGATGTCGCACTGGTGCATTACGTCGAATCACCGGGCCTCTTTCAAGAAATCGGGTTATTGCGTTTAAAATTACTTGATGCCCCGGATGTGGCCGGTTCGGAAACCTTTCTACAAACGTCCTATCAGCTAACCTTGCGTTTCTCTGACACTCTCCGTAAATGAAAAACATTTCAAGGTAATCCTCGAAACTGCACAAATCAATTTCAGCCATGTTTTACCAGATGTAAGCTAGAAAACGGACCGCTTTCTTCAATTAGAAACATGTAGCCTGTCTTGATTTTTTTATTGTTTCAAAAAATAAGAATTTTGTTGTGCATGACGTAGACTGCGAAACAAAGGTTAAATGTTTCTAATTGAAGAAAGCAGTCCGTTTTCTAGCTTACATCTGGTAAAACATGGCTGAAATTGATTTGTACAGTTTTGAGGATTACCTTGAAATATTTTTCATTTAGGGAGAGTGTCAGAGAAATGCAAGGTTAGCTGATAGGACGTTTGCAGAATGGTTTCCGAACCGGCCACATCCGGGGCATCAAGTAATTTTAAACACAATAACCCGATTTCTTGAAAGAGGCACGGTGATTCGACGTAATGCACCAGTGCGACATCAACATCATCCGCCAGTTGTACAAGGAGGTGGACACGGGGCGGGCAGACGAAACGAAGTAGTAAGGCGTATCGTTGAAAACCCCCACACCAGTTCACGGGCAATCGAAGCGGAATTAAATTGTTCTCATACAACGGTCTTAAAAATTCTTCGTGGTGAAGGATTTCACCCCTACAAAATTCATCTTCACCAACATCTTAAACCACAAGACTTTGGACCACGCGTAGAGTTTTGCCGATGGGTATTGGACCAAATTGAAGTTGATGGAAATTTCCTAAACCACGTGGTTTAGGAAATTTCCATCAACTTCAATTTGGACCAATACCCATCGGCAAAACTCTACGCGTGGTCCAAAGTCTTGTGATGAGTGTACGTTTTACCGGGACGGTACAGTTAACCGCCACAACATGCACTACTGGTCGAGGGAAAATCCCCATTGGCTAAGGGCGAATCATCACCAAGAAAACTGGAGGATAAACGTTTGGTGTGGATTGTTAGGTGATCGGGTAATTGGACCTGTTTTTCTCGAAGAACATCTAAACGGAGATCGTTACGTTGATCTCTTAAACACCGTAGTGTCCGATGCCCTAGACGATCTTCCCTTAGCAGAACGAAGACGAGTCTGGTACCAGCACGATGGTGCACCACCGCATTTTGCACGTGTTTCTCGGGATTGGCTAGACGCGGAATTCGGTCCCCAATGGAAAGGTCGTGGTGGTCCAGTCGCTTGGCCACCTCGTTCGCCAGATTTAACGCCGGTGGATTTTTTCTTTTGGGGGTATGAACAAAGCCTTGTGTACGCCACTGAGCCACCAACACTTGATAGCCTTCGAGACCGAATTTAGCAAGCGGCTGCTCTCGCTTCTCCCGAGATGTTAACTCGCGAAAGAGAAAACTGGCAATTCCGTTGTCGGCAATGTGTCAATGTCGACGGAAGACATTTTGAACATTTAATGTAATGCTTTGTTATTAAATTTGAAGAGTTTAATGTTTAAATTTGGAAATGTTTGATTAACTTCAATTTGGGCTATTTGGTTTCCGCAAGTGACATCTTTTCTTTCCTAATTAAATTAAATCCGTCATTGATTTCACTTATGCATTTCATTTCTCTACATTAAAACTGAAACCTTTGATTATTAAGTGGAACTGAAGTGAACTGATCCCAATAGCGCCTGTAAATCCCTTCACATTTCACTGAATAACAACAATGCGTAAGGGGAAGTATCTCGACTGGACGCCGGCGAAGGTTTCCACCCTGTATAATTTTCAGTTATCGATTAAAAATACCTTTAATAGTACAGGAAAAATAAGTTTTGACCCTGAACAAATTGAAGCAATTGCGAAAATTTCAGGTTTTATAGATTTTGGAACGCTCTTTCATGTGGTGTGGTCTCCCACACTCTCCCGTTGGTGGAATTTCCGCCATATTGGAAAATGGCGGACAAAATCAACAAAATGCTTTATAACTCTAGTTTTAATTGCCCGATTGATACGTGGTTACGCTTAAAATGTAGCCTTCGTCAAACCACATCATTACAATAATACATTATGGTATTATGTCCTATAACTAACCGGAAGTGCACAATCCAACCCGGAACCTAATGCAAATCTGAAAATATGTCATTTCTAAACCTTGTGAAACGTTTTTAAACGTAACAAGTACAAACTAGCTTTTATACATAGAATTCTTTATTTAAAATATATTTCGTATTAGTAATTTAATCTACATTAATCATCACCTTCTTCAAGTTGAGCTTCAAAATCTCTATGTTCATTTGAACAAGATATTCCCTTGCATTTTCTACAAATTGAGGAACAAACTAGACCAGTTTTTCGACATTCACATTTCAAATCAGAGACCTCTCTGCATTTACAAGATATCATCTGCAGAAGCTCATCTGGAGCTGGTTGAAGAGTGGTTACGATTGGTTTGAGTTCAGATCCTACCTTTCTCCAACTTTCTATTACTTCATATTCTTTATCAATATTTTATTATTTAAATCTGTGTTTAACTAGAGATACTCTCATACCCGACAGAAGTCTTATCAAATTTTGTCAAAGTACCTTTGTCTGTACTAATTCGAATTCAGTTGACGGTGGGATCTTGGAAACCCGTGCAAACGCACCTTTATTTAGATTCTTCAATCCACCCCTAGTTTGCAGCAAGCCTAAGCCTATACTGCCCGTTATACCTTTGCTTTTTTTGACTAAATGATATATGTGGAAAATAACTTAGCGCGTGCTGCCAACTCAAATTGGTATTACACGGTCCCATTTCTTGAAAATATTTTTACAATTTCTTAAATATATTCTAAACTATCACGAATTTTAAAAGGTTTTTTTGACTGCATTGTTAATTAGATTAAGTTTAACCATTTTGGTATTTTTAATTATAATATAAATTAATATTGCGTTTCATTTCCCTAAACGATTTCACACCATAAGGCTCATTTGCATTCACTCTAAAATGGTAGTATATAAACCGTTCGAAGGCCTTTATTAATCGAGCGATGTGGCCATGAAGTTGGAAGGAAAACCCCCTGCCTCCAATGTCTTGCTGATCACTAGGCACTTGGTATGCAAAGCTAATTGGTATGTAATTTAATGGTGGGGCGATGTTTGGAGAGTGGAAGGTTGATGTGGACCATATTAGTGAGGGACGCCTCGTTAATATGGCCCGCTGAGATCGGAAACTGGTGTGGGGATGGTCGTAGTGATTATAACAGTGGGAGATGTCCCTTTGCTTATAATCGCCTTCAACTGTCCAGCGTTGAGGTTTGACCGTAAAGTGGATGGTGGAAGGCGATAATATGAAATGGGAGACGTCCTGTTGTATGTAATTGCACGACACCTGAAACTCAATGTGGCAGCCACGCTTAAAGGAGGTAATTCCCGTTAAACGGAATTGAACGATAAGCTGGCATGATTACGTCTCTAGACTTTTGGCTCCACGAGCCAGCTCACGTTACCGCGGAAGTGACAAACACACACCCAGACACTTAACTAAAGTTCAAGATAAAAAAAAAAACAAAAAACAAATGTGACCGATGCACCCCCTACCAACCTTGCGTCACAGAGAGACAACCCCCCCCCCCCCCCCCCCTAAATCGTGTGACGTAGTTTATGGACATTTCTCAATGAGAATGCGTAGAAGGAGCCATGCTCTTGCCAGGGTCCGACACGATCAGGAGCTTCGAAAAAATATCCCTTCTACTACGGCGATTAGTTTTTACCATCCATCCCATATTAATGGCGCTGTAGTAGCGCTAATAAGTAGTTAAATTTCCTGTTTTTCACTGATAAAGCGGGTAAATTTTCGAAGCTCCTGCTCTTGCGAAATTAGACACAAGTTGGGAAACCAAAATAGTACCTCCCCGACACCTAACCTAAAATATTAAAATTTATGGCATTGGTGGAAGACAAAGATTGGAAGCAAAAAGAAATATCTCAATTAAACACTGTATCTATTAAACGAATGATTCATATCAAAAACATACCAAGATAAAGTTGAATGCAAAAGCATCACACTTAATTCAAAATTCCAACGAGGTTACGAATTTTGAGAAACGGAGCCAGCAAAAATTCGCTTTATAATGAATTAATTTTAATATAAATGCATATCGAATAAAATAAGCAATGTCAATGTTCTTCTTTTAAAACAATATCATAATTTTGAGGGTTCTAGAGTATTTGTAGACCAAGTAACGCAAATAGGTTAAATGTTATATCACATTGAACCTATGGATGCCTTCACTGTACCAACACAACCCTAAACTAACTGGTATATTAGTAACAGGAGTAAATCATATTCGATGACATATTGCTTTCCCTTTGAGCCGCTAAAACTTTCCTTCTTTCATTTTCCCTCCTACAATACTCTGGATCAGCTCTGAGCTCTCTCCAGCTTTACGCTTTTTCAGTTCCTCTTTAAATATACCTTCGTCTCCTTCCACTTTTTTAAATATTTAAATTTTTAATGTAAATAAAGCACCAACTCAATAATAGATCACCCAAATTAATTTTGAATAAATTCAACGCAGCAATCTCAGGATTGTGTTTAATAACTCCTATCACACAAAAAATACTAAAAAAGAAAAAAAAAATAGGAAATATTCGAAGAATAAAGCTCATGAAGTCGGTAACCAAAATATATCAGAAAATAAATCGGTATGTCGTAAAATAACTCTTTTAAGAAAGCGAAAAATGAGTAAAGAGAAAAATGAATTATAAAATACCTTTCGATTTTCAAACTAATATTTCAGTCACAATTCAGTAATAAAAATAAGAATTCAAGTCATTGAAAATATACAAAAAATAAACGCATGAAACAAATAATTCAAATTCAAAATTAATACCTTACAAATTAATTGTATTCAAACGAATCAAACTTAATTTGAAATTTCAGCCAGCACTATCACAGGTAAATCATGCTTCAAGTCTACAACCGGGCATATAACGAATGAACTGAAGGTCTGAGAGTTGTGTCGTCACAACTTTCGCGCGGGGAGAGAGGAAAAATCTCAAAATTGTAAAACGGCCGAGAAACAGAAGTCGAAATTGCCCTCTCTAGCGGTTAAGATAGGAACTAAGTAGGCGGTGCTAATTATTTTGCCTTCGTTGAAGTTCGTTCGCGACTTCGCGCGTCTGTCTGTAGAATCGTTAAGGGGGGTAGGAAATGTAACTAAGAAACTCGGCTTTTCCCTCTCTCTCGCGAAACGAAAGAGGCCCTCGCCGGGGCGTCGCGAGTTCAAGTTTGATTTACTCTACCAGCAATACTGGGCCATACCGCTCTTCTGTAGAAATTTGGAATACTTAGGGTGGAATCATTGACTGAGGAAATCGGACCTTCATCTTTGTAACCCGTAGTATGTCGTCTTGTAGACTTGGGGATGATTTACTTGTGGCACTATCTATAACCAGCAAAGTCGAAGATTTCAAAAGAATGAAGTGATTTCAAGTTCAATATAAAAATTAGATAAGGAAGGCCAAGGTCCCTCCGTAAAAACATATCGGCGTTAGGAAAAGACCAAGTAACGCCATTAGGCAAAATTTTTGATCAAAATCAACTTATGGCCTCGACATGGCCTTCACAACGGCTAGTACACATATTCAATAAACAATTAACGCATAAGCTTTCCGCAAACCAAGCTTAACTAAGGACTGTGACGTATACAATTTCTATTTATGGTGCTACTCAGTCTATAGATACTCTTGAAAGCTGTATAGTAAATTTTAGATATATAAGCCCACTTCTAAAACACGTTTTTTTGTGGCATAATGATGTGAGTGAAGATAGGATGTTTCTCTTTTGGCCCCACAATAAATTTGTTATACATTTTTTCAGACAGGGCGGACCTTAGTAAAAATATACCAAGTTGTGAAACAAACGTCATTATACTTGACTCCACACGTAACCGAAAATACACAACAGTAGGCATTAAAAGAATGGTTCTACTATACTTAATTGGGATTAACATTAAATTCGTGTATGGAAAAGTGTGATACAAAAAGTAGCAGTTATCACGAGATCCAATCACATGATTATTTTCCCCACTCGGTCTACATTTCACTCTATCATATATACCAAATAAAACACGAGTAATTTCAATGTGAATCCGGTTGAAGAAAGTTCGACAACTGTGGCGTGACTAGCCTGCTTCGATCTGCGCTTGCGCACACGCAACAATTCCGCGCAATTTGGTGCAAAATACATTTGCAAAACGCGCGAGAATTATAAAAAATTAATTTGAAAGCCCGTGCTAGTTATTAAAACCAATTCTTACGCTACTTATCGCAAATTTGCCAGAAGATTACAGTATTTCCCCATACATAAAGGTGATTCTCCCAAGAATGTCAAATAAATATTTGCATGCGTAAAGTGGTTTCCGACTTCAAATTTAATGGGCTACACGTACTCTCGTGCAGGCGAACTCGATTTTACGCGTGTCATAAATACACGGGAAACATACTGTACTTCCGTTCAAAGAGAGTTTTCACGACTATAATTTTTCTTAAGATGTTTTAACATTTTGTATCAATCCGCCTCAGCTTGAAATCTTATACACCAATTCCCCTTGAACTGGTTAAAACTGCACCGAGTACAATCGAAGTTATTTTTAAGTTCCAATCGATTAGTTAGAGTTTTAACCCAACCTCTCCATTTGGCTCGATTTTAAATATACGCAAATAGTCCAAGTTAAACGTCAAAATAAAAGTCTGGCACGAATTTATAACATATCCAATCAGACTAAGCAACTTTATTTTTCGCATTGTAATGCACAGATCGAGGCGAGTAACAGTTTATTCGAGTACTCTACCCAAGAGATCATGAGAAAGAGGCCTCTTATCACCGAAATATAGGTGAGAAACGATTGCCTACACAATCGAAGACGACACCATGGCGCAAGCGAAATGGTTCACCACCATTCTAAACGCTTACGTAAACCACCCATAGGTGCAGTGCATCTAAGAGTATAGAATCTGTAAATCTCGTTTATATAGGCCGAGAAACTTAAAAAATCAAATGGAAAGAAAATCTTGCAGTTCTTGCATACTTTTTAATTACGGTGAATTAAAGTGCATTTAATGGGATATTCATGATATAATATAATAGTCAAAATTAAAGGGCTGAAGAGGGCTACCCAATGATGAATTGAACGATAATCTTACATGATAACGTCTCTAGACTTTTTGCTCCGTGAGATTTCCGGTTACACGTATATCCACTTACACAGGAAGTGACACACACACACAGACAGACACGATCGGTGTAAAACCTCCCCCAGAACTAAAGTTCAGTCGGGGAGGTAAAAATATACCAATATTCCTATATTATCTCTCATACAATGTTTATCAAACGATGGGAAGTAGCAATACTAGAAAACTATAATAATAATACTTATTTCGCAAATAAAATATCGTGAGTGAAAAGAAATCTTTTACCGTGTGTAATTTATATTATTATTTATTATATATCAACCCTCAAAACATTGAAAGCTTCTCAAACCGTTTTATTATGCCAGGCTGCTACCAACCTAAGAAGGGAGGTGCCCAAAATAACCGGTTATATCCTATTGGATCGAATCCCATTGGATAGAATTGATAAAACAAGAAATTCAGCCAAAGTTTTTATAGCTAATTGACGGTTTTCGATTCAATGGGACGTGATTCAACGGCTTTCTACTGTCGCCTTATTTATTCATTGGGATTCGGTCCAATGGGACAGGTTATTGAAGTTAGTACACGAACATTTTGGTTAAATCTTCGAGCTCTAGTGACCTTGAATGGAGGGCGAACGTCAAGTGTTTTTTTATCGATTCATCTTATAAATATATTACCTATCTGCGTAGGTAATCATTCAAGGAATTCATGTCAATGATATTAAAAATCAAAATAGATCTGGATGTCACTGTTCTTTTCAATTGATCCCCTCTAACCAAACATGTAACGCCCTTCCTTTTAGCGAACAAAATTCTCGTGGCACGCGTTATGTCGCACGCCACGATTCTCACATCGGACGCATTATTTATCATGTCTCGCGCTATAATTGTGCTCGAGATAGCGCTTACCACGAGTATTTTATTCGCTGGAAGGCAAGGCGCTACCTGTATCTATTTTGATTTCTAAAATCGTTGGGATATATTTCCTACGATGCGGATAGGTCTTATAATTAGTAGAACGATCGCAAGAAAAAAATCTCTTCCCCCTCCCTTTTAGAAATAATGATATGGCTTAGTAGCGATTCAATGATTTTATTTGTATGGTAGAACATTTTCTAAACAAGTGAACAAATGTAAACATTAACATGTATATTTTGGGCCACAAGGTCAAGAAGAGCAATTAAACACTCCAATCTATTTTTATTGGGATTAGCAATTCCTTCTTGGTAGGTATTGACTGCGCTTTGGTATCGCTCGTTAAATTCCAGTTTCCTGTTACGGTTTTCTATTTGGATAACTTACAACACGTCAATGAACTTGTACAAGGATGGTTTTCGGTTGATTTTCTGATTTAATCTGTGGTGGAATCCTTCCAAGTAGTTGTTTGTACCCATTTCGTAGCAACTATAATGATTCCACATTTCAGGAGGATAAAGGGAATTTTCGAACCAAGTATCGTTGACGTAATCCAAGAAGTTTCGAGTATTTGGCAACTGATCCGGGAACGTTTCTTGAATTTTCAGCCAAGCATTATCTAGTTCTTCACATGGTATCAAAGACAACGACATTATGCGACGAATCATGATGCGAACGTCATTATTTTTGTGGTATAATGAGGACAGGCCTTTTTTGTTTGCAGCTCGCCATATTGACTGTGTGAAATGAAACCAACATCCCTTAATCGCGGAAGATGGAAATAGGTTTTTAATGGTTAATATCATGGCGGCTTCAAAATCTATTTGAAACTGCTTCGGCGAAAAGGTCAGCCTCTTCTCAGTAACGGCTTGTTCAATTAGATTAAACATGCGTGTGTATACATTTTTTGAATGTGCAGGAAGTAAAGCGTATAGGCACTGGATCATTATTCCTTTGAAAGGGACGCGAAGAACGTACAATTGGGAAAACTGATTCGGGCAAGCAAAATGGGTCCCATCCATGAAGACAATTTCGGATTGGCAGAGACTGTGAAGAAATTCATCTGTTGCAAAAAGTAGAATTTTATCATCTTCACCATGAGCAATCAAAAGGAAGTTTTCTTTCGGATCATCGATGCACGTCCAGTTTCCTACAATATGATGTCTTTTCGATGCAAAGAATTTTTAGGATAATGCTTATTCTGATGCCTATATAGCGTGGAACGAAGTGAATTGAATTCCGGTAGCATTGAGTGAATTTTTAACTCGTCATGTTCGTTTGAGAGTGCCAGCCGCTTTTCTTCTTTGCAAACATCGGTGAAAACGTCACGAACTCGTTTTTTAGCTAGACCCAACCCTAGTGGGGTCTAGCTACTATATTCACTGCGGCGTCGGCGTCTTGCAAGAAGACGAAATACGTCATCGAATCGAAAATCTTTCGTCTCCTTACCTCTCCGAGTGAACTTTTAGTTCACGGAGAGGTTCTGTCTGTTACGTCATCGAATAGGAAAAATTTTCGTCTTCTTACCTCTCCGAGTGAACTTTTAGTTCGCGGAGAGGATCTGTCTGTACGTGACGTCAGAAGAAGACGTCATCACCCACGGAGCTTGACCCTCCAAGAGAATTCGCATATACAGTTATTAGCTTCTACCATGCTGTAAACGTACATCCACCACAGCTCATGGAAGAGCAGCAACCGTTTCTCTCTTGTTAGTTTATAATGATAAACGAACGCCTTATATAGTATCTTTTGGATTCGCGTCTATTTTAGCCTTCTGATTTTTTAGCTTTTACTGAATTGAAACGTAATATTCATTTAAATTAAAATTAAAACAGATTAAATGATGTAACTTAATCTAAAAACCAATCTTGCTGAAACTTAATATAAAAGATATTTTCGAAGATATTCAATATTTTCTTATAGGTTGATTAGATAAAGGCGTGTTTTCACGTGTGTTCAAGATAAAATGAATTAATAAATTTTAGATATTATGGTGCGTTTTCACGGGTATCCAAGATAAGACAATAACGATTAGATGTAAAGGTGCCTTCACAAGGGTATCCAAGGTAAAAATTAATAAAGATTAGATATAAAGGCGTGTTCATAGGGTATCTAAGATACATGACTTAATAAGATAAAATGACTTAATAAAGAATAGATATAAAGACGCGCTTCCAAAATAAAAATGACATTTATAAAGAATAGATATTAAGTCCCGTATCCAAGATAAAATGACAAAGATAATATATAAATGCCTGTTCGCACGGGTATCTAAGTTAAAAATTAATAAATATTCGATATAAAGCCACGTTCACACGGGTATCCAAGATAAATTAATAAAGATTAGATATAAATCCGCGTTCAGACGTATCAAAGAAAAATTAAGATTAGATATAAAGTCGCTTTCACACGGGTATCCAAGATAAATTAATAAAGATTAGATATAAAGACGCTTTCACACGAGTATCCAAGATAAATTAATAAAGATTAGATATAAAGACGCTTTCACACGGGTATCCAAGATAAATTAATAAAGATTAGATATAAAGACGCTTTCACACGGGTATCCAAGATAAATTAATAAAGATTAGATATAAAGACGCTTTCACACGGGTATCCAAGATAAATTAATAAAGATTAGATATAAAGACGCGTTCACAGGTAGCCAAGTTGAAAAACGTGGTTTGAAAAACATGGTTTGAAAAACATGATTTGAAAAACATGATTTGAAAAACATGGTTTGAAAAACATGATTTGAAAAACATGGTTTGAAAAACATGGTTTGAAAAACATGATTCGAAAAACATGATTCGAAAAACATGGTTCGAAAAACATGATTCGAAAAACATGATTCGAAAAACATGGTTCGAAAAACATGATTCGAAAAACATGATTCGAAAAACATGATTCGAAAAACATGATTCGAAAAACATGATTCGAAAAACATGATTCGAAAAACATGGTTCGAAAAACATGGTTCGAAAAACCCGATTCGAAAAACCCGATTCGAAAAGCCCGATTCGAAAAGCCCGATTCGAAAAGTACGATTCGAAAAGCCCGATTCGAAAAGCCCGATTCGAGAAACCCGATTCGAGAAACCCGATTCGAGAAACCCGATTCGAGATGCCCGATTCGAGATGCCCGATTCGAGAAACCCGATTCGAGAAACCCGATTCGAGAAACCCGATTCGAGAAACCCGATTCGAGAAACCCGATTCGAGAAACCCGATTCGAGAAACCCGATTCGAGAGACCCGATTCGAGAGACCCGATTCGAGAGACCCGATTC
>OY987229.1:3521164-3628664 GCA_963920705.1 Odiellus spinosus
CATTAACTGAAATGGCTCGAAGCATGTTAACCGACGCGAAACTATCAAAATGTTACTGGGGAGAATCTGTGACTACTGCCACTTATCTTCAAAACAGATTGCCCAGCAGAACGATTGATAAGACTCCTTTTGAACTTTGGTACGGTATCAAACCTGACCTACATCATATTCGTATTTTCCGATGTACTGTCTATGCGCATATCCTAGACGAAAGACGTAGAAAACTAGATCGAAAAGCTGAAAAATTAGTTTTCGTTGGCTATGAGGAAGGAAGCAAGGCATATAGACTATTAAACACGTCTACAAATACAGTGACCATAAGTCGTGACGTGAAGTTCATTGAAGAGGCTTGCGTTTGTCATCCTTCTGGAAAGGATACAGCTGTAGAAGAAAACAACATATTGGTTGAAAGAAAAGATGACGTACCATTGACAGTAGAAGATGAAATACCGTTTATGAATGAAGACCAAATGCTAGACACTGAAGAGGAAATACCGCTTATAAATGAAGACCAAATTCAAGCAGCAGAAGAAATTAATGCTGACAATTAAAATGAAAACAACGGTCCAAGACGATCAGATAGACGAAATAAAGGTCAACCACCCGAAAGGCTAATAGAAGTCCTTTTGGCGCAACACGACACCAATACAAGAGATGATCCGGCTACCATAAGTGAGGCTTTATCATGCTGAATGGAAAGCAGCAATGGCTGAGGAACTAAAATCCCTCGAACAAATGGAAACATGGACAATTCAGGAATTACCCAAGGAGAAAAAGGCCATCGGATGTAAATGGGTGTTTAAAACTAAGAGAAACAGCCAAGGACAAATACTTAGGTATAAAGCTCGACTAGTCGCTCAAGGCTTCACACAGAAATTTGGTTCTGACTATGACGAGGTTTTCGCACCTGTTGGAAAACAAGCTACATTCCGCGCATTGATGGCAGTTGCAGGCCATACGAAATCGAGAGTGCGACACTTCGATATCAAACCGCTTTTCTGAATGGAAATCTTGAAGAAGAACTCTATATGAAACAACCACCTGGTTTTGAAACGAAAGAAACAACAAACCTAGTATGTAGACTACACAAAAGTATTTATGGACTAAAGCAATCAGCACGGAACTGGAATGAAAAATTAAATGAAATTCTAGAAAAGGATCTTTGGACTCGAGGAGTCTCAGACAAATGTCTCTATACGAAAAAGATCAATGACAAGTGGTGCTATTTGTTTGTCTATGTGGACGACCTAATTGCTGCTGGACCCAATGATGCGTTCATAAACCAAGTCAATAGTTTGACTTGGGTGATTTGAAACTATCTCGGAATAGAGATTGAGCGTGATAACGACGATTTTTATAGTATACACCAATATGGCTATATCTCTACTTTTCTAGAACGTTTTGGTATGTCGGAAGCAAAACCTGCAAAATCGCCAATGGATATTGGATATGTAAAGAATAAAGAAATGACAGGCGTCGCCAGGGAATATTAAGGGGGATGGAATGGCGGCCACACATTATAACGCGTGTCGTTCAAACTCAGCTTCTGCGTCCAATTCCCCCTTTTATTCGCGCTTGGCTGTTAATATATTTTCTAATGCGCGTTCTTTTTCGCGCATGCTACGTGACTCCTTGCTAGAGAAGGAGAGAGCCGACTTAAACATTTAAGGCTAGATGTTGTAAGTATGTCACGTGAGCGCGCACCAAAAAAAAGGTTAGCAACTTAGCATCTTTAGTTACAGAAGCGAGAGAGGAAACTACGTCATCTTCAGACTTTTCACGGACTAGTCAGCGCCATTTTTCGGGTCGGGCCGGGTCGGGTTTTTTTTCGGGTCGGGCCGGGTCGGATTTTTTTTTTTTATAATTTTTTTTCCGGGCCGGGTTTTTTTTAGAATTTTTTTTTTTTTTTTCGGGTCGGGCCGGGCCGGGTCGAGTCTTTAAAATGGAGGGCCCGACTCGTCTCTAGCCGAAAGCTTCCAATATTTTTTAATTAAAATAATAATATTTTTCAGTCCATGTGTACTGTAGCGGCTCTTTTTTCGTAACTTAAGCTTAATTATACCTCAGTTTTCTTACCTTTTAAAATGGGGTCTTTCTTCCACTCCTTGTACTTTTTCTTATATTTAGCCCATTTACCCAACCGGTTAAACAATACGACTATCTAAAGAACAAAATTCGCGACAAAAGTACTTAAGGAAGATTTTATTTTTTACCTCTCCGAGTAAACTTTAGTTCACGGAGAGGTTCTGTCCTGATCGTGTGTGTGTGTGTCTGTCGTTCGCGGTGTTCGCAATTACGTCATCGCAAGATAATTATATTTTAGTTCACTACTCTTCTCATAGGTGGCGGTACAACTTCCAAATTTTGAAATTTCCTATTTAAATAAAACATCTCACAGGAGGTCTCCCTCCCAGTTACTGTCCGCGGTCGACGCTGCTCGGTTTTTGAGATAGCCATACAAACGCTCTAACGACTTTGTTATAAGCGCTTGTAAGAATCTGAGATAAAAACCACTTAAATCTGGATAGGGTGCACTACGGAACAGTCCTGGAAATAAGCAATTTTTTTAAACTAGTCCTCAGGATTAGTGACCCTTCGGTCTAAAAAAATAAACTGGTCCTTAGGACCAGCGACCCCTACATTAATTTTTTTTCTACTGGTCCCATGACTCCTATTGTAAAATATTTTTTTGAGGAATGTGGAATACCTGTTAGGCTGGTACGCCTACAATATGAAATTATGAATGTTCAAATTTTAAAATTGTCTTTAATAATAGTCAAACTCTCACATTTTTTTGGCATCACAAAAACGTTTTGTGTCAAGAAATTATTAAATATTTAGTTTGCATTTTATCACAAAATTATAAAGTATTAAGTTTACAACCGAGTCGAAACACGAGTTCAGACTGCGCGTTGCCGCGGACTCCTTTTCGAAGGGGGCTACGCGAGTTACCGAATACCGAGTAGGCCTTCTCAAGTTCTCAACTCTTCTCAGCGGCAGCGTGGAGCTCCCGAAAGTCGTCGCGCCCGCTTGCGAGAAGGTGCCGTGCTCTGCCGCGTTCTTTCTACGGCAATATTCATTTTAACTTAATACCACTACCGAAGGCTGGTAACAAGTTGGTAAGTTAGGCTCTAGAATCTAGATGACGTTTTTGTGTTTCAAAGAAAAAAGTTTGCAGTGGAAATTTGGAAGAAAGTTTGAATTTTTAAACTGGTCCCGGCTCAATTTCAATCAAAAAACTTAATTATTAAACTGGTCCTACGGGCCAGTAACCCCTAAGTTTTGAATTAAAAAACTGGTCCGGGCAATTAATGAACTGGTTTTGGACCAGTGGACGTGTACTATTTCCAGGACTGCTACGGAAGCCAGGCTGTGTTAGCGCCGCGTATAATGCTTTATATGTACCCAATTAAATAAAAAAATTAAAAGCTAATTACTCATAATTTAAATTATAAAATAAAATATTGCTAGTGTTCCACGATCATAATATAATATTTAAATTTAATTATATTTTGTAAATGAATTTGCTATTAACTTTTTTCACTCGGTCACGCTAGATTAGCAGGAAGTACGACTACAGCTACATTACGAAATAAAGGCGTACGATTTTTTGAAAACTTTAATTATGCTCGATTTAAATTCTATAATAATTATTTCTAGTCCTCCCTCAAAAAAATCATATTTCAATTTAATTATATTTTGTAAATTAACTTTCTATCTGTAGGCATGGAATAATTAGTAGCTTATGCTGTAGGTGACTTTAGTTTCCCTCGAACTCGGCTTAAAGCTTACCTTAATACCTTTCAGTCAAGGAAGGTCAAACTCATTTAGTCATTTTCTATAATTAGTTTAATCACATTATTCTATTTCAGTCTTAGGTTTAAATTAATTAATAATAAATAATCTTGAAATTCAGTTGTTTATTCTTGTACAATCCATTTCAACTACAGTTTGTTTAATCATAGTTAATTTGATTCTATCATCATTACGTTTAATTTCGTCCAATAGCTTAAAAATAATTGAATTATGGTTTTATTGTTGTAGTTTTGGTTAGAATAATTTTAAGATAAACTTCAACTATTATCTATCAGTAAAATAACAGAGGCTCGAAAATTAAGGAAGTGGTATGGCACGTCCGTGCGTGCATGGTACGTGGGGTCTCTTCGTAGAATATTCGAGTCTTTCGAGAGTGTGAAAATAAAACTAAACATGTTGTAAAAACTGTTGCTAAAAATCTACAAAAGCACATAAATTTAATTAAAATAATTAATCTTAACAAAAATACCTATTTAAAATTACCTTGAAACTTCATCTACTTTAAAATACTGAAAACTGTATACAGGGTGTTTCGAAAATGGTGGTAGGACCGAGCTCCAGTGGGTTCTATGGGTCATTTTAAGACGAAAATGTTCTATGACGTTTTGTCGTACGGGGTGCCGTTAAAGAGTTACGAAATGATTCATTTACGGATGACCTCTTATCGTACATTAATAAACGTATACTCAATGCTAAAAAGAGCTTAATTTTATTTAAGCTTATTTTATCATTGAGTATAGCTGGTTTTTTAAAAGCGCGCGCGCTTTATAAAATGTTCCCTTTCAATCAAAATTAATTATCGCGCTTTGAAGAGGTCGCCTGCACCGAGTCAATGAAAAGGGAGCTAAATGGAAAATTACTTATAAATTTGAACCAAAATGGGCCAATCAAGAAAATTTTTAAATTCGAGGAAAATTTAAATTAAACCAAATTTGATCAAGTGAGAAAATTCCTTCTAAATTCCATTAAAAATCGGGGAAATTCATTTAAATACCACTAAATGGACTAAATGTAAAATTTTAGGCAATTCGAAATCTCTAATAAATTCGAGGAAAATGGACCAAATTCGAAAATTTCTAATAAATTCGAGGAAAAAAAGCCTTTCTCTGTACAATTTTTCCCGCCTTAACTTAAGCCTTTTTTGAAGATTTATTTAATTTTTAAAAACAACGTTTGTGACGGCGGTGTAAATACACAGTACGTTGTTCGGGGTATTTGGACGCCTTACGTAAATTTTATGACGCCTGCGATGTAAATATTCGCAGTCTTAGGTCATTAGGGGTAGACCCCGCAGCCAACGGTACCTTTTTATGTCCTAAATTAATGGGGTGTATGCCCAGAGATATTCGTTTCGAATATACGAAAAAACGCGGGGAAATTAAAGGAGCAACAGATTGGGGCGTCGATGCTCTTTTTGAGTTTCTACGTGTACAAGTTTAAAGTAGAGAAACGTGTGTGACATGCTAGGCGAAATGCACGGTGCGCCAAAAAATGATTTCCAATTGTACGGAAAAGGTAGACAAAGACCGCATCAAAGGTTCGAAAATAATAAACCAAGATACGGCAACGGAAGCGCGTCGGTTTTTAACGCCTCTGTAAGAACAAGAAATATATTTTGCATGTTTTCAAAGAAACGTCACACGCAACAACGAACTGTACTAATTTTTCGCTTATTGACAAAAGAAAATGATAACGGAATCAAATCGGTGTTTTATATGCACCCGATTCGGTCATGAAACTAAAGATTGAACGTCTTACTACAACTACTGTAGAATCTGTAAACGAAAACATAACGCCGCTCTCTGCGAACAAAACGAAGTAAACAAACCTAGACGGTCGAATAATAGATCAAGCGGGGAAGGAGAAACGCCCTCCTCCGAAGGTGCCAAAAATATCGCGATTGAAGCTAATACTATAACTTGCGGTAAAACCGTCCTACTTCAAACCGCTCGAGCCGTCGGTAAAAATCCCACCAATGAAGCCAAAGAAGACGTGCGCTGCCTTTTAGATACCGGAAGCCAGGCTTGTTTCATTAAGGAAGAAATTTCGAAGAAATTAAAATTACGAGAACTTTGTTGGAGAATGCATTGTGGAAATCAGAAGTTTTGGAGACTGGGTGGTAAGAGCGGAATTCGCCACGATACCCACTGTAAACGATTCGATAGAAGGTCCCGAAGCCATAGTAAAAATTCGCCATAGACTCCAGCTGCTTCAGTTCGATAGCGCCGAATCCCGTAAGACCGAATGCATTCCCATTCGATCGAAAACTCTGGCGGTTTCGGTTCAATGGGACTGTCCCATTGAACCGAAAAATCCGCACTTATCCGGTTTTAATTTTCGGTCTATTGGGACATGATCTTTACTTAAATATACCCGATGAAAATTAAATTTTAATTTCCGGGAATGCAAAGATAGAATCTTTGCAAGCAAAAGATCTGATTGACTTATAATAATTTAATAATCAAGTAAAATGAGCACTAGGCCCAAATATTTGGTTAAATAGTAAACAAAATGTAATGTTTAGAATAACAAAACCTTTTTAAATCATAGAAATTTAACTTTAAAAAGCAAATTGCCTATTTTAATTTAAATTTTAAAGTCATATTCATTGCGTAAAAATGATTCGGCTGCAATTTTTGAGTATTTGCTTTATATAATTCCTAAAAGTGATACTAGCCTCTGGAAACAAAATATTTTTAATCAGTTTAGACTTATAAGACATAACTAAAAACTCGCTATAATCTTACAAGTTCTTTGTGGTTAATTATTAAATTTACGAATTAAGGCTCGAAGATTATTTTTTTGTTCAGACTAATCAATTACTGATTCGAAGGAAATTTCTAGCTAACCGAAAGAGATGTATGTAAGAAATATTGTTAAATGTTTGTTCTCGCTATAATTTTATATGACATTTTAATGGCATCAGCAATTAACTCTTCTCGAGAAATCTAGCATTTTAAAATTTCATCAAAATGGATTAAGGCTTAGAGATTCTAGTTCGAGACTAATAATTAACTGTAAATTACCTCAAAAAAGGTGAGATTCGATATTTTTTATGCATATTAAAACAGTCCAAATCGTTCAAAAATAACTTGTTATAAGTGTCTTCAAACATAATTAACTTTCAAATTGCAAGAAAAAATTTGTTTAACTGTTGAGATTTATAATATTAAAATATACTTTGTAGTAAAACTTATGACTAGATGACAATATTCAAACACCCCAATAAAACAATGGTTATCGACTAATTTGGACTCGGGAAATTCAGAAACAATTTTTTAAAAATTGTACGACCAGCAGAAAGGTCAGTAATAATCATTTGAAACTTTAAAATTTCCATAATAAAATCCCATTAAGTTTCTAACCTAACCTAGCCTTACCTTAAGGATTACCCGATGGACAAGGTAGCCTGTGGGATTAAATTGATGAAGGGATGGGCTAATTCAAGGGATTAACTAAAATAACCTTACCTTAAAGAATACAAGAGGGACAGGTTAGTCCGAGCTAGGGATTAAACAGTGGGAGGGATAGGCTACTTCCATTGATTAACTAAACTGATCTTACCATAAAGATTACAAGATGGACGCGGTAGGCCGAGGGATGGGCTAATTCGATTAAAGATTTCAAGATGGACAGCTAAGCCCGAGGAATTAACTAGTTGGAGGGATGGGCTAATTTGAGGAATTAACTAACCTAACCTAAAATATTACAAGCGGGACGGGTTAGCCTGAGCTAGGATATAACTTGTTAAAGGGAAGGGCTAGTTCGTTCAATTAACCAACCTAACCTAACCGTACCTACAAAGTAACAAGAGGGACGGGCGGGCACGAGGGATTACATAATCTAATCTTAATTTTTATAATATTGAATCGCATCGACAAAAATAGGCATGGAAAGCGAAAGTTCTTTAAAGCAGAAGAACATAATTCAGGAGACCAGAAGTATGTGACCGTTTTACTCGCCGACATCAATATCCGTTTCGCCTATCCTATTTAAAGGAAATCGCGTCTCGTCCAATTTCCCCTTAATGCTGCCTTACAATACATCAAAAAACATGCCCAATAGGTGCTGTTCCTAGCGGCGATTGATGGCAGCAGTTTTTTTTTCTTATTATTATATTTCTAGGCTACTATAGTGCTGCCATCTATACTAAATTTAGATAAGCATGCAATTTTGTGTAGATTTAAATATATGTTAATGTTGGGCATTGAGAAATATATAACTACAGTAATTATAAACTAAATTTGACTTTATTTATTTTTTTTTGTTAATTCAAATTTTACCCTAGCGGCGATTTTGTTTTTGGGCAAATTTGAATTTTAGTTGACGACTACCACTCTTAGTAAATTTTAGTAAGGATGTAATTTTAAAATATATGTTAGTGTTAGCATGGACGTCTTTATAATACGTCCATGGTGTTAGGCATATGTATATATATACACAATTATAGCTGATATTTAATTTTACCTTAATGGCCATTCGTCATTCTTAGGTTTTTTGTTTTTAATTCTACTTCAGCTTTACAATTTTGACTATGAAGCATCAGTATGTCTTGCATTTTATACAGTGAATTAAAATTAATCTTATTTACATATCTATCCATATCAGTTGAAATTAGCTTAAAATACCATCATTAATAATTAGAAAACAAGACTTTATAAAATATTATTTATTTTCAAAATAAAAAAAGTCGTCAACTTTTGATAGTGTTGAATTTATAAACGTTGGATGCATTCAATGAATTTTACGCTTGCCCAAGCATACATTCCTCCTTCTGTCAAGCAGTTTTGATTTGCCTAATCTCCACCTTCAACATTCATGGCACTTCCCACAGATATAATGTTGATACTCTTGCCGAAACGACTAGCTTGTCTTTCTATCAAATCATTTTTTTCTGGACAATCCACCATTCCAATGTTTTTGTGAATAAATTCAGGGTGATCTGGTGGTAAAGGTGCTCGCTTTCTCATGTTGCCCTGAAACAATTTAAATTATATAATTAAACATAGTAAAATAAAAATATATATATATATCAATTATCCGAGGCCTATGGGACCCTTTTTATTACTTACATTAAAATTAGCACGTTTTTCGAAAACTTTCAAGATGAGAGAATCTAAATACCTATACTCTTTTGGCTCATAAACTTTCACAATGTACCAAGCCTTGCTCCTTTTACTGTAGCACTTGTTGTATCTGTAATTAATGTTTCACAATTAGCGTAATCTATTTTAATTATTTAAGGCGTGTACGTTGGTTTTCCATCTTTAGTTTTTAATTCCTTTCGCCCAGTGTGGGAGTTGTGGTCGATGGCTGCCAACTTCACCCTCATGTCGTAGACCTTATAACTATTTACAAGGATTAGGTTGAATATATTACATTTTTTACAAATATTACTTCTCAACCAATTTACCTGAATGCGAATCTTTTACTCACGTATTTTAGCAACATGCTATGGAAAGTTTCTAGAAATCCATTGTGACTAGATAAAATAAAAATATTGAAATAAGAGCATGTAAAATATTAGATGACCATAATTTCAGGTAATAGCATAAATTGGCATACCGAAAATTGACGAAATAGTCGAGATTATTCATAATACTGGCACCCATAATAATTTTTCTTACTCCATCGAACTGTTCAGAATTAGGCATTAGCCATTCATGGCTTTCAATTTGCTCTGGGGTTAAATCATCGTGCAAACAAGAGGTTGGTGCACCATAAGCCAAGGGCAGATTCCATTCGTGCACGTTACAAATGTGTTGCAATAACCCCATCCACAAATACTTCATGACCATTACATCTCCTTCACTCTCTCTCGCACAGTACCAAAAGTGATTTTGAATCAATGGCGCCCAGTGTGTTAAGGCTTCGCAACCCTTTTTCTTCCCTTGTTCTACAAGTTTCTTTAGGATGCTTTTAGAAGCGTGCCATATGTCCAATGAATGTTTAATATTTTGATAAATTCCACTCTTTCGTGCTAAAGAAGTATTTACAACATCAGAACGAGAAGACAAGAAAAAAGGAATATGAGGTTATCTAGAAGTTTCTTAATTTGAGTATGTCCATCTGTAACAATCTCAGTCATTTTGATGCCAACCATTTCCCCTAATTCGTGAACTTCTTTCATGGCCAATTGAAATCCTAGTATTTCCATGTTGACACTTTTCCCAGCAGCGTGTCTCACATCTCTGGACTTCACAGAAAGAATTTTTTGGGAATCCATATGGGCAATGGAATAACTAAGATTCTTAGAGCTATGCCCAGGAGAATCGTTTCTGCCATCTCCTACTACAATAAGGTTTTGGTTTTGCAGTTCTTCAAAGGTTTTTAACTGTGTTTCTTCCCAAAAGTCATCTATTACTGGAGCAATAAAATGCTCTTGGTAACTGAAAAGAAAATAAAAAAAAATTAAATAATTAATATTATTATTAAAACAGAATTTCCCTATTTTTACTAAGTTCCAAAATAAAAATTAGCGATCTAAATGTAATGAATTTAAATGCATATAGTGATGATACATCCCACCGTTTCTGTTAGCAAATGATATCATAACAACAGGCTTTAATGCACTAGTAAACTTAATAATTAGTGGTATAATAAATAAATTAAACAACAAAGCCCTACCCCAACAACTAAAGTTGATTATTACTATGCCTTCACAATTTTATCCATAGCCTATGACCCTAAAGTATAACCTGTCATGTCAAAGGTCAAGGTTCCTTATTTTTCTCATGAGCTATTTACGTAGGCTGCCACTTTATGCACCATCAAAGCAACGCTTCCTATATTTTATCAAAGCCAGGAATTCTAGTTTGCCAATTTTCCACTATAGAGGCGTGATTAACCAATGAATTTGCAGCCGCGTCTCTCCCGTTACCATGGCAAACCATAGTAACGTCTCTGACGTCAGGTTGCCACGGTAACGAGATGCTTGTGCAAAAGTCGCTGAATGATCCCGTTACCTATATAGGAGGCGTTGATCAGAGGGAGACCTTTTGAATAGAGAAAAGCAACCCTTCTGTATCACACGTGGACGGGGAGGGGGGGGATTCGCGAAACGTAGTATCAAGGTCATGTGACTTTAGCTTCCTCTGGGATTTTCCACTAGCCTAAACTACACACCGTCGGCGCGCATAACATCATTTCACTACGAAGGTAGTGGAACTCAGTACACTTTTAGTCACTACTCACTAGTCTGCCACGTTTTATGAAATGGAATGTGTTAAATTAGGTCTTCCTATAGCTTTGGCTAAAGCCTCAACTGAACCATGGGCAACAAGTTGCACATGCAAACACAATTGCGATAGGGATAAAGGCAGAAGTGTATGCCCTTGCAAGGTGTTAGGCAAAGCATGCACAGACATGTGCACCTGTGGAAATATTGGTAGAAAGAGTGTACCATGCAAAAACAGAATTATCATCAAGCCAGGAAACTTTAAAAAACAAAAAATCTACAATTCTGAGTCAGAGGAGGAAATCGAGAGCAGTAACAGCTCATTACCTACCAGCGATGATGAGACTAGTTTCATGAAAATAGGGGAAAGTGAAGGGGACGAATTTGAAGAGGATTACATTCCATCAGCCTCATTTGAAGAACTAGAAATGGTATGTAGCCTATATAAACTTCATATTTGCTCATAATTTAATATTAATTTCAAATAGGATGATGATGATGATGAGAAAAATAAGAAGTCGCTAATTACCAAGAAACCAAAAGTGGCCAAAAAGCTGAACTTTAGCAAAAGAGAGAATGAAGAAACCGATTCCCAAGAACTTGGCTACAAAAAGAAAGGGGCGCACTCTAAGAAACCCACAGTGGTTAAAAGAAAGAAAATGGGAAGTCGTGTCTTGAAAGACGCTATGAATACTATCGACCCACAGTTCATGGATAATTTAACTTCAAGCCTTGATGAACATCATAATCAATTAGACGTAAGATTAATTTTATAACTATTATTGCCTCTTTCTAATTTAGACATATTCTGTACCATTGTTCAACCTTATCACCCCTCTGTCTTATCAATGCATTATTATAGGCCCTAATTGATAGAATGCCTGTGGAATCAAAAGAAACCCTACTGAGAAATATAAGCAGACTTTTGCCGGAATTCGAGATTATGGCTAAAGAAGGTGAATTTCATATCCTAAACCTTCAATCTTTAAATTGGTACCTCATTAACCTACTTCTAAATTATTCTTTCCAAAGTTTTAGGAGAAATAATGCCTCAAACTGAAAGTGACATTGAAGATAACCGAAACCAGTGGGCCAACTGGAAAGAGAAAAACCCTAGTTTCAGTTTGAATTTTGAAACACAGAAAAGGGGGAAACCCCTACTGGATTGTGAATTTCTGAACTTAAACAGCCCCAAAATGCAAGTCAAAAACTTCCAAATTAACACCACCAAATATTCCAGGAGGGGCCCCGAAAAAGTGTGTGTGTGGCAGATGCCGCGAAATGCCTACATTAATTGAAAATAGGTGTTGTAGAGATCCCTTATGCCTAACCAGCAATCCTGAGTTTAGTCTCCTGTGTCTGGAGCCATTTATTTTAGTGTTAAATATGCGGATGCGTAACGAATTGATACTCGACAGAGACATGTTAAATATTGCCAATAACAGGCTTCGGTTTGCGGCATATTCAAATTTATGCTTGTTTAGGCGTAGGCAATCGTTTAGTTTTGCCTTCTTGTGCTATAATTCGCATTCGGGCAAGATTTCCTAGTGAGGACGGTAGGTATGTTGGATTTCGACGGGGTTTTTATCCTGATTGAATTTTTTTAAGAACAATTATGTATGCCTATGTTTTAGTTGTAATAAAATTCACAATTAAATGATAAGATTGCTTTGAAATTTTTGAACAGTAGAAAACTAAATAGTATTTTTAAATCTTCAATGATGCTAATATAAAATTACTTTGTCCCAACCTTGAAAAACTGGTGCATTTCCCCCTTAGAAACAGGTTCTGCATAACAGCAAAATTTGTTTGCCTCCAAGGGAAAATACCCAAATTTTCAAGGGATCAAAAAGCTTGCCTTTTCTACCATGCCTCTAACCTGTGGCCAAGGTCTGCCCTACCCTTCCTTCTAAATATTTATTCTGCACTTTGTTAAAAATGGGAAGGGTGGAAATCTCTTCACAGTGGGAGTCCAAACGAAAAAGGTTTTATAAAAGGAGAGGGGAAAGGATATATCCCTTGGTGCAATGTTTTAAACCAGCCATCATAGGTACTAGCTAGCATAAAAGAACATCCTTTAATACTGCTGTAGGGTAAATGTGGTATAATTATTGAGTGTAAAATTTTTTGAAACAAAAAGTTTTCAAGTTTTGAAATAAATATTTTGGTTTAGTTTTACCATAAGTCTATTATCTCTCTAAGAAGCCAAATTAGGCCTCTCGATTGGGCATATATATCTACGAAACGTTTCGTCAGGGTTAGCTCGCGATTTTTAAAATATTCTCGGACCCAGCGCCATTGGTTGAGTATGAAGAAAACTAAACTTGTTTATTTATTTTTTTTAATCATGAGTTATAAAGGAATAGAAGATAACATAAATTCGGACCTCGTCGCAACCTTGGAAAAAGGCAACGTCTTCCCTAGAAACGGATTCTATTTAACGGATCTTTTTGTTAGTTTCGAGGCGGGAAAGAGTATAGAAAATCCTATATTTTCAACCAACCTTGGAAAAAGGGACCATCTTCAATACATATGGGTAGTAGTAGGTGAAAGGGGGATTCTCCCTCAGGAGCGAGGGAGCAAAATGGCTCACCGCTATCTATCCCCTCTCAGCTGCCACCCCCTTTTTAAGAGTCAAATATTTGTTATCTTATCACATTTTTTCTTATCTTAAGTTGTTATCTGGATTTTAAGATATGCTATCTTATATTTTCCAATTATTTTTTCTTTCCTATAGGTACAGGACTCTAAATTAAACCTTTAAAACCTTTAAAATCCAAGTTTTTTACCCCCCCCCCCCAATCTGATCTCCAATGTTTTATACCCAGGTTTTCACTATAATTAAAGGTCTTTAAACTAGGTCTGGATTATGTTCGCTAAGACTCATATTTAATAATGCTTGTATGCTTAACATTAAGATAAGAGACAATATTTTTATAGATTAAGTATATTTATTAGAAAACCCATCACAAAACCAGTTATAAAATGCAAAATATCACAATTAGAAATATATTAAGACACGTTTGAAGTCAAATTATGGCGTTAAAATATCCGTAAATTAGGTTTAAATATCATTAAGACCCATTTTTAACAGAAAAACCAGTTATACTATGCTAAACATTTCAATTTCAATTACATTAAGACGCTTGAAATTAAATTATGGCATTAAAATATCTATAAATTAAGTTTAAATATCATTAAGGACTTATAACTGAAAAACCAACTGTACAATGCTAAATATCTAAATTTTAATTACATTAAGACATGCTTGAGGATAAATTAAGGCATAAAAATATGTATAATTTAAGTTTAAACATGACTAAGGGTAATTTTTAACCGAAAAACCAGCTATACAATGCAAAATATCTAAATTTTAATTACTTTAAGACACGCTTGAGGATAAATTACGGCATTAAAATATCCATAATTTAAGTTTAAATATCATTAAGGACTGTTTCTAACAGAGAACCATTTATACAATGCTAAATTTTCTAATTTGAACTACATTGAGACACGCTTGAAGTTAAATTATGGCATCCAAATATCTCTAAATTAGGTTTAAATATCATTAAGAACTATTTTTAACAGAAAAACCCGTTTAAATGGGGGTATTATCAATACAATTACATCATTTAAGTTCAAAACCTAGCCATCGAAGTATGTTTTTACATGAATTACACGAATTACACGGGAAAAGCCTTAAATCAATCAACTTCCATAGCGTTTTCTTTAGTCTTATAATGCCCATGAGCCAGAGTTGTTACTCCATCTGGAAGTATGTATCTCTTATCATCTGCGGCTGTCATCCCGCACTTATTTTGTTGAATAGTATAGAGATCATGATTATAACTCTGAATCTTCGATATTTCTACTCTTTTAATTTCTTTCTTAAAAAGACAGTCGCGATAACTCTGATGGTTTAAAGCATGTTTTACCACGCTCTTACTCACACCCTTCGCTCGTTTCGTCTCCACACCCCCTTTAGCATACGAATAGAGTTTCGGTCTTAAGGCCACGAGTTCAGAGATAGGTTCACCGAAACTTTCATCTTTCATCTTGCCAAGTTTCTTTTTATTAGCCTCGCTGTGAAGGAAATGAGTCTTGGGCATATCGGAAGTGTCATAGAGATGAGAATGAAGCAACATGTCTTTGTAGATATCATCCGTCTCAATTCGATAGGTTAAAGAGTCGGTGTCCGTCAACAGAAGCTTAGCTTTATCGCCATACTGTGCTCTTATTTGGTTGTAATGGAAGTCATACATGAGGCACTTGCTTAGTTCAAGAATGCAGAAGCCAACATATATAGGTCGGTTGAGTAGAAGCTTCTTCCGATAGCTACTAACGGCAACTAGATCCTCGTTGAACACATTGACAGACTTGAATGACGGAGAGGCCACGACCTTGGTCAAACGCTGCTCGGTGTGAATTAGTTCAACATTCGATCTAATTCTCAAATTCTCCATCGTCTTGCCAAACACACTATTATTCATAAGCTTGAAAAACGACTTTTCAAACTCATTATCTGCCAGTTTCCTCTGTTCAGTATTGAAGTCTATGTAAGACTTCATCCATGGAGATTGATTAAATTCGATCACTTGATGGATTTTGGTTAGTCGCATTCCTAAAGCTACATAGAGCTGAAGGTTGCGGTAATGTATGACGTAACCTGACTTGTCATTTAAATTGGGTAATAACTTTCTAACATTAGGAGAGTGTTTTAAACCTAATGTTTTTAACAACTCTGTAGAGTATGGTGAAAGCATATCTTGGGTAATGTTGATATTTTCAGGAGCTAATGGATAGTCATTGTGACTGTCATGTAAAGTGGATGGATACTCTAAATCTACTTTTAATATGTAGCCCTTAGCGGAATGGGAATCAACTTTTAAAAAATCAAGGCAGCTAATTTCTTCATCGCTCAACCAACGAAACCCACCAATTGGCATGGGTTGGGACATTGCCCAGCCATACAGATTATTAGCGTCATAATACATAATATATGTCTTAGGATCTGTGGAGCTATAATCCTCTAAATAAGGGTTATTTGCCTTGGCATATCGATGAGATATCATCGAGATACCCCCGCGAATACCTTCCTCGCATAATAAATGCATGTCAATATCAGTAAATAGTTCGAGTTCAACATTCGACTTCTTAAGACAAGCCTGCCAAGCGAGGCCGGGAGAAGTTAGAAAATGACCGCCAGGATCTAAACCATAATGTTTCGCACATACATCTCTAAAATTCTGAAAAACATCAGCTAGCAGTAATACATCCGTTTTATTATATAAATCCTGATACTCCCCGAGATTTTTAATTTTAAAACTCTCCCAAACTGTCTTGGCAAAGTCATAATCATCCAGAGAGAGAGATTCACCAGTCAAAATATTATGGAAGGCTTCTTTAGGTGGTAGCGATGTTTCTAAAAATTTATCCGCGCAATCTATATAATCATAAGGAAATACTCCTTTCCTGGTTAACAGAGTGATCTTATCTTGAGGAATGCAAGAAGATAGAAGCTTAAAGTGTTGCAAGCCTGCCTTCGATAAATTTTTTACAAGACTGTCTAAGGAACTAGACATAAACTGAAATGAATCAATAAATTTATACCCACCTATTGTGAACGAAACATATTTCTCAACATTATTTGCAATACAAAACAACTTCCTATTTTTATACTTTCCAGCGCTTGACATCAAAATGTGACTATCATAATTTCTTAAATTGTGGAATACAACAGGGATGCTTTTAGGGGCTTTGTAGTTTAAATTGCAAACGTTACAGGCAGGGCCACGATATCTACCAGTCATGTGATCATGATCCCTGACCTTTTCTACCAGCTGCTTCCTACAAATATGACAAATAGCTGCGTGTCTAAAACTCTCCTCCTCCTCTTCAGACATAACCATAGGTTTGTTGGTCCCAACCCTGCCTAAAAGTTCAGCTTCGATATCCATTAAAGAATCGAGAAACCTTTCGGAAGTATCACTCCCCCTGTACTGAACCGGCCCCTTAAAAAGCTCGCCGTTATAGTCAACAACGAGATAGCAGAAGCCCGAAGGGATATGTTTCCCGATTTTAGTGGTGGAAGAACCGTTAGGGTCTGGTTTGCAAATAGATATTTTCGGAATCATGCATTCAAAATCGGCGTAAATAATATAGGGGGTTTTAAAGGAATACCGATGACCCTCGAATTTCAATACATTTTCACCAACTATAGGCATTTCAATTCTTTGAGCCGCATGTGCACTACAACTAGTTGAATGTTGTTCTAGAATAGCCCTATTACTAAATCTATGTAGACATCTTCTACAGTAGAACTTCATACACTTATGTTTGGTCAATGACCCAAGAAGACGACTCAAACTTCTAATTGAACAATAATGCTTTTGAAAACCATCAGATACAAGGAGCAAATCCACTTCCCTATCCTCTGTCACAATTTTCTCACTAACGAATAGCGGAATTACCTCGCTATCTTCGTATCCAAAAACATTAATTGATAAATTATTCAACTCCTCAAATCTAGAAACTTGAGAGATCTCCATTGGAAAGGAAAATCCTTTAACGTAAAGATCATTCAGGAATGGTTCATAGCTTGAGACGCGATCACTATTCTTCACTATTTCTTTATGAAGAGAAGCTAGAATACTGTAGATAAAACAACGAGAATCCTTGTTTTGAACATTAACAATGGCTTTCTTAAGTTTTAGAGCCCGAGGGAGGTTCATATAACTAGACCCGTATAGAGGGGTATACATCAAAATGTTTAAATCTAACCTTTCAATAGTGTCAACCACCCAACCACTACCAAGATGAATGAAATTGTTACACTGATTTAAAATATGAGCAAAAGACTGATCTAACTTAAGACTAACGATATCTTTAGAGGTTAGGGTTACCCGACAAAAACCGTGGAAAACCGATGTTGTATATCTATCCCCACCAAGATCTGAATCCATGACTCGTATAAACCTAACAACTACTGCCACGTACCATTTAACGGCCCTCTTGCCCTCTCCCATTACTCTTAAAATCTCGCATCTAAGTTTTGGCTTAACAAGTTGAAAAAACTTGCTAAGATCGGGATATTCAATCTTTGGGCGAAATTTATAGCAACCAACCCGTCCACCAATTGCGCTGACGTTTTCAAACAATTCACAAGCATCCTCCGACTCACTACCTTCACCATACTCCACCTCAACATCTGATTCTACATCTAAACAACTGCCACAATTATGCGAATCCAAGTCAGACTGCGTGTCGAAATGTTTAGAACATTGACCGCAAGCCTTCTGAACGGTGGAACCTAGAGAGAAAAAAGAAAAAATTAATAAAAACCATCAACTAATTATAATAACGTTTAAATTTGAAAGATATATACCTAATAATCCTTCGTGAGCCACCCTATGCTTTTTCAAATTAGCAAGCCGTAAAAACACCTTGTTACAGATATCGCATCTAAATACGGGCTGCTCGCCATGTTGTTCCTTCTCATGGCGTTTCAGATTTTTCCGTTGAGAGAATGTTCTATCACAGTTAGAGCATGAAAACATTATTAAATTATAAAAATAGCCTCGATCGGGAGCTTGACATCAAGATGACTTTACTCTTCAAAGATCTAGCGTACAATGAATTTAAATCGAGAGCTACTGCTGGATATACCCCAAGATAAGATAAGGATAATGAGAACCACAAATATAGTCAATCTTTTCAGTTTAGACTACTATAAAATGCATGTACGAACCAGAACTTGAAATCCTTCCGAACTCAAAAACTTCAAAGTAAATAGGAAAATCTCCATAAACCTTATCTTATCCAAGTTGAAAATTCCAAGAAAGTATTGTATAGCCAATATGTTGAAACATGTAAAACCCGACACATTTCACCACTCTCTTACAAACATAAAAACATGATATGATATACAAACTTGAATAAATAAAAATTAGAACGCTTAGAAAATTCACTCTTAGGCTTATCACATCTCCAAGTTTGTGTTTACAAGCAAACATAGCGAAACTCTTATTATAATTGTAAACAAGGGAAAAAACTATTTCATCATTGTATGTGGTAAAACCTAAATCGACATTGTAAAAATCCATCTAGAAGTCAAATATTAATATTCTCTGGGATATAAGAGGATCAATTTACAGATAAGGTCAATTCTTGATGCTTCCAGCTTATCTCAATAATGGATAAGAACTTGTAAGAACCTCTGATAAGAAATATCCCTTATCGTATCTCGACGCTATGTAATCTATCTTATCCCATTCGTAGATAAACACTTGTAAAAACCCAGATAAGAGATATCTATAAGTAAGAAAAAAAATTTAAAATCGAAAATAAATTTAAAAAAAGGGGGAGGGGGGGGGGCGTCTCCCATGTTCGCCTCGGCGGAGCATAAAAAGTAGACGCCCCCCCCCCTCCCCCTTTTTTTAAATTTATTTTCGATTTTAAATTTTTTTTCTTACTTATAGATATCTCTT
Organism: Odiellus spinosus; assembly: GCA_963920705.1. Classification (NCBI taxonomy): domain Eukaryota; kingdom Metazoa; phylum Arthropoda; class Arachnida; order Opiliones; family Phalangiidae; genus Odiellus; species Odiellus spinosus. Next base: position 3,540,644 of record OY987229.1, read on the forward strand.
ATCTGGGTTTTTACAAGTGTTTATCTACGAATGAGATAAGATAGATTACATAGCGTCGAGATAAGATAAGGGATATTTCTTATCAGAGGTTCTTACAAGTTCTTATCCATTATTGAGATAAGCTGGAAGCATCAAGAATTGACCTTATCTGTAAATTGATCCTCTTATATCCCAGAGAATATTAATATTTGACTTCTAGATGGATTTTTACAATGTCGATTTAGGTTTTACCACATACAATGATGAAATAGTTTTTTCCCTTGTTTACAATTATAATAAGAGTTTCGCTATGTTTGCTTGTAAACACAAACTTGGAGATGTGATAAGCCTAAGAGTGAATTTTCTAAGCGTTCTAATTTTTATTTATTCAAGTTTGTATATCATATCATGTTTTTATGTTTGTAAGAGAGTGGTGAAATGTGTCGGGTTTTACATGTTTCAACATATTGGCTATACAATACTTTCTTGGAATTTTCAACTTGGATAAGATAAGGTTTATGGAGATTTTCCTATTTACTTTGAAGTTTTTGAGTTCGGAAGGATTTCAAGTTCTGGTTCGTACATGCATTTTATAGTAGTCTAAACTGAAAAGATTGACTATATTTGTGGTTCTCATTATCCTTATCTTATCTTGGGGTATATCCAGCAGTAGCTCTCGATTTAAATTCATTGTACGCTAGATCTTTGAAGAGTAAAGTCATCTTGATGTCAAGCTCCCGATCGAGGCTATTTTTATAATTTAATAATGTTTTCATGCTCTAACTGTGATAGAACATTCTCTCAACGGAAAAATCTGAAACGCCATGAGAAGGAACAACATGGCGAGCAGCCCGTATTTAGATGCGATATCTGTAACAAGGTGTTTTTACGGCTTGCTAATTTGAAAAAGCATAGGGTGGCTCACGAAGGATTATTAGGTATATATCTTTCAAATTTAAACGTTATTATAATTAGTTGATGGTTTTTATTAATTTTTTCTTTTTTCTCTCTAGGTTCCACCGTTCAGAAGGCTTGCGGTCAATGTTCTAAACATTTCGACACGCAGTCTGACTTGGATTCGCATAATTGTGGCAGTTGTTTAGATGTAGAATCAGATGTTGAGGTGGAGTATGGTGAAGGTAGTGAGTCGGAGGATGCTTGTGAATTGTTTGAAAACGTCAGCGCAATTGGTGGACGGGTTGGTTGCTATAAATTTCGCCCAAAGATTGAATATCCCGATCTTAGCAAGTTTTTTCAACTTGTTAAGCCAAAACTTAGATGCGAGATTTTAAGAGTAATGGGAGAGGGCAAGAGGGCCGTTAAATGGTACGTGGCAGTAGTTGTTAGGTTTATACGAGTCATGGATTCAGATCTTGGTGGGGATAGATATACAACATCGGTTTTCCACGGTTTTTGTCGGGTAACCCTAACCTCTAAAGATATCGTTAGTCTTAAGTTAGATCAGTCTTTTGCTCATATTTTAAATCAGTGTAACAATTTCATTCATCTTGGTAGTGGTTGGGTGGTTGACACTATTGAAAGGTTAGATTTAAACATTTTGATGTATACCCCTCTATACGGGTCTAGTTATATGAACCTCCCTCGGGCTCTAAAACTTAAGAAAGCCATTGTTAATGTTCAAAACAAGGATTCTCGTTGTTTTATCTACAGTATTCTAGCTTCTCTTCATAAAGAAATAGTGAAGAATAGTGATCGCGTCTCAAGCTATGAACCATTCCTGAATGATCTTTACGTTAAAGGATTTTCCTTTCCAATGGAGATCTCTCAAGTTTCTAGATTTGAGGAGTTGAATAATTTATCAATTAATGTTTTTGGATACGAAGATAGCGAGGTAATTCCGCTATTCGTTAGTGAGAAAATTGTGACAGAGGATAGGGAAGCGGATTTGCTCCTTGTATCTGATGGTTTTCAAAAGCATTATTGTTCAATTAGAAGTTTGAGTCGTCTTCTTGGGTCATTGACCAAACATAAGTGTATGAAGTTCTACTGTAGAAGATGTCTACATAGATTTAGTAATAGGGCTATTCTAGAACAACATTCAACTAGTTGTAGTGCACATGCGGCTCAAAGAATTGAAATGCCTATAGTTGGTGAAAATGTATTGAAATTCGAGGGTCATCGGTATTCCTTTAAAACCCCCTATATTATTTACGCCGATTTTGAATGCATGATTCCGAAAATATCTATTTGCAAACCAGACCCTAACGGTTCTTCCACCACTAAAATCGGGAAACATATCCCTTCGGGCTTCTGCTATCTCGTTGTTGACTATAACGGCGAGCTTTTTAAGGGGCCGGTTCAGTACAGGGGGAGTGATACTTCCGAAAGGTTTCTCGATTCTTTAATGGATATCGAAGCTGAACTTTTAGGCAGGGTTGGGACCAACAAACCTATGGTTATGTCTGAAGAGGAGGAGGAGAGTTTTAGACACGCAGCTATTTGTCATATTTGTAGGAAGCAGCTGGTAGAAAAGGTCAGGGATCATGATCACATGACTGGTAGATATCGTGGCCCTGCCTGTAACGTTTGCAATTTAAACTACAAAGCCCCTAAAAGCATCCCTGTTGTATTCCACAATTTAAGAAATTATGATAGTCACATTTTGATGTCAAGCGCTGGAAAGTATAAAGATAGGAAGTTGTTTTGTATTGCAAATAATGTTGAGAAATATGTTTCGTTCACAATAGGTGGGTATAAATTTATTGATTCATTTCAGTTTATGTCTAGTTCCTTAGACAGTCTTGTAAAAAATTTATCGAAGGCAGGCTTGCAACACTTTAAGCTTCTATCTTCTTGCATTCCTCAAGATAAGATCACTCTGTTAACCAGGAAAGGAGTATTTCCTTATGATTATATAGATTGCGCGGATAAATTTTTAGAAACATCGCTACCACCTAAAGAAGCCTTCCATAATATTTTGACTGGTGAATCTCTCTCTCTGGATGATTATGACTTTGCCAAGACAGTTTGGGAGAGTTTTAAAATTAAAAATCTCGGGGAGTATCAGGATTTATATAATAAAACGGATGTATTACTGCTAGCTGATGTTTTTCAGAATTTTAGAGATGTATGTGCGAAACATTATGGTTTAGATCCTGGCGGTCATTTTCTAACTTCTCCCGGCCTCGCTTGGCAGGCTTGTCTTAAGAAGTCGAATGTTGAACTCGAACTATTTACTGATATTGACATGCATTTATTATGCGAGGAAGGTATTCGCGGGGGTATCTCGATGATATCTCATCGATATGCCAAGGCAAATAACCCTTATTTAGAGGATTATAGCTCCACAGATCCTAAGACATATATTATGTATTATGACGCTAATAATCTGTATGGCTGGGCAATGTCCCAACCCATGCCAATTGGTGGGTTTCGTTGGTTGAGCGATGAAGAAATTAGCTGCCTTGATTTTTTAAAAGTTAATTCCCATTCCGCTAAGGGCTACATATTAAAAGTAGATTTAGAGTATCCATCCACTTTACATGACAGTCACAATGACTATCCATTAGCTCCTGAAAATATCAACATTACCCAAGATATGCTTTCACCATACTCTACAGAGTTGTTAAAAACATTAGGTTTAAAACACTCTCCTAATGTTAGAAAGTTATTACCCAATTTAAATGACAAGTCAGGTTACGTCATACATTACCGCAACCTTCAGCTCTATGTAGCTTTAGGAATGCGACTAACCAAAATCCATCAAGTGATCGAATTTAATCAATCTCCATGGATGAAGTCTTACATAGACTTCAATACTGAACAGAGGAAACTGGCAGATAATGAGTTTGAAAAGTCGTTTTTCAAGCTTATGAATAATAGTGTGTTTGGCAAGACGATGGAGAATTTGAGAATTAGATCGAATGTTGAACTAATTCACACCGAGCAGCGTTTGACCAAGGTCGTGGCCTCTCCGTCATTCAAGTCTGTCAATGTGTTCAACGAGGATCTAGTTGCCGTTAGTAGCTATCGGAAGAAGCTTCTACTCAACCGACCTATATATGTTGGCTTCTGCATTCTTGAACTAAGCAAGTGCCTCATGTATGACTTCCATTACAACCAAATAAGAGCACAGTATGGCGATAAAGCTAAGCTGCTGTTGACGGACACCGACTCTTTAACCTATCGAATTGAGACGGATGATATCTACAAAGACATGTTGCTTCATTCTCATCTCTATGACACTTCCGATATGCCCAAGACTCATTTCCTTCACAGCGAGGCTAATAAAAAGAAACTTGGCAAGATGAAAGATGAAAGTTTCGGTGAACCTATCTCTGAACTCGTGGCCTTAAGACCGAAACTCTATTCGTATGCTAAAGGGGGTGTGGAGACGAAACGAGCGAAGGGTGTGAGTAAGAGCGTGGTAAAACATGCTTTAAACCATCAGAGTTATCGCGACTGTCTTTTTAAGAAAGAAATTAAAAGAGTAGAAATATCGAAGATTCAGAGTTATAATCATGATCTCTATACTATTCAACAAAATAAGTGCGGGATGACAGCCGCAGATGATAAGAGATACATACTTCCAGATGGAGTAACAACTCTGGCTCATGGGCATTATAAGACTAAAGAAAACGCTATGGAAGTTGATTGATTTAAGGCTTTTCCCGTGTAATTCGTGTAATTCATGTAAAAACATACTTCGATGGCTAGGTTTTGAACTTAAATGATGTAATTGTATTGATAATACCCCCATTTAAACGGGTTTTTCTGTTAAAAATAGTTCTTAATGATATTTAAACCTAATTTAGAGATATTTGGATGCCATAATTTAACTTCAAGCGTGTCTCAATGTAGTTCAAATTAGAAAATTTAGCATTGTATAAGTGGTTCTCTGTTAGAAACAGTCCTTAATGATATTTAAACTTAAATTATGGATATTTTAATGCCGTAATTTATCCTCAAGCGTGTCTTAAAGTAATTAAAATTTAGATATTTTGCATTGTATAGCTGGTTTTTCGGTTAAAAATTACCCTTAGTCATGTTTAAACTTAAATTATACATATTTTTATGCCTTAATTTATCCTCAAGCATGTCTTAATGTAATTAAAATTTAGATATTTAGCATTGTACAGTTGGTTTTTCAGTTATAAGTCCTTAATGATATTTAAACTTAATTTATAGATATTTTAATGCCATAATTTAATTTCAAGCGTCTTAATGTAATTGAAATTGAAATGTTTAGCATAGTATAACTGGTTTTTCTGTTAAAAATGGGTCTTAATGATATTTAAACCTAATTTACGGATATTTTAACGCCATAATTTGACTTCAAACGTGTCTTAATATATTTCTAATTGTGATATTTTGCATTTTATAACTGGTTTTGTGATGGGTTTTCTAATAAATATACTTAATCTATAAAAATATTGTCTCTTATCTTAATGTTAAGCATACAAGCATTATTAAATATGAGTCTTAGCGAACATAATCCAGACCTAGTTTAAAGACCTTTAATTATAGTGAAAACCTGGGTATAAAACATTGGAGATCAGATTGGGGGGGGGGGTAAAAAACTTGGATTTTAAAGGTTTTAAAGGTTTTAAAGGTTTAATTTAGAGTCCTGTACCTATAGGAAAGAAAAAATAATTGGAAAATATAAGATAGCATATCTTAAAATCCAGATAACAACTTAAGATAAGAAAAAATGTGATAAGATAACAAATATTTGACTCTTAAAAAGGGGGTGGCAGCTGAGAGGGGATAGATAGCGGTGAGCCATTTTGCTCCCTCGCTCCTGAGGGAGAATCCCCCTTTCACCTACTACTATGGGTGCTTTTTAAAGGCTTTTTATCCGTTTCCAAGGTTGTTCAAACTTATTTTATAATAAGGCCTATTGGTTTTACAGAACAGTTTTTTTTTCAACAACTCCCCCTCTATTGTATCAATAAAGAAGAAGCTGCGCCAAACGCTACCTCTTCTCTCAGACCCACCAGTTCCTGATTTCTTAACATCCAATGCTAGTTATCTACCTCTACCTTCGTAATTTGGCTTCTATGAGATAGAAGGGGGAAAAGATTTGTAAGTAATGAAAGGCCAGAGTGATTCTGACCGTCAAGGTGGTTTAAAAAAAAGAACAATTCTTGGAATAGGAAAAATTTCAGGATCAGCCCCGTGTATAGAGTGTTTGAGGGGAAGCATTTTTTATACTATAGGAGTTAAGAGAAATGTCAGCATCTTCATTCAAGTGTATGTTAAAGTTAACGTGATACGTGGTATATGTCTTATGGAGACTTTAACATACACTTGAAGGAAGATGCTGACATTTCTCTTAACTCCTATAGTATAAGGCACGCCTGAACACCTTGACGGTCAGAATCACTCTGGCCTTTCATTACTTACAAATCGTTTCCCCCTTCTATCTCATAGAAGCCAAATTACGAAGGTAGAGGTAGATAACTAGCATTGGATGTTAAGATATCAGGAACTGGTGGGTCTGAGAGAAGAGGTAGCGTTTGGCGCAGGGTCTTCTTTATTGATACAATAGAGGGGGAGTTGTTGAAAAAAAAAACTGTTCTGTAAAACCAATAGGCCTTATTATAAAATAAGTTTGATCAACCTTGGAAACGGATAAAAGAGCCGTTAAAAAGCACCTCTATGTATTGAAGATGGTCCCTTTTTCCAAGGTTGGTTGAAAATATAGGATTTTCTATAATTTTTCCTGCCTCGAAACTAACAAAAAGAACCTTTAAATAGAACCCGTTTCTAGGGAAAACGTTGCCTTTTTCCGAATTTATGTTATCTTCTATTTCATTATAACTCATGATAAAAAAAATAAATAAACAAGTTTAGATGGGGGACTAAATTAGTGACGCCTAGTCGCATGGTAAACGCCACTACTCTATTCCTTGTATTTATTTTCTATGGTGAAGCCCATGGATAGCTAGACCCCTTAAAAATAAATTCTGATCTTACTTGTTGTAAGTGTCCTTTTTGAAGAACAGTATTCCAGCTGTCCTCATGAACATCCCTATTTTCCCATACATATTCACTGAGAGAGGAATGCTTGCTGTGATTATAAGGTTTCCTGAATACAAGCCATTAATTACTGGCTGAGACACCCATTTACCCTGTTTACGGATTATTTTAAAAAGATTAGTCGATATAATAAATTCTGCAGTACAACTAAAATAATTAATTGTTAAGGTTATTAGAACTTCTTACTCTAGCGTGTTTTTGGTATTTGTAAGAAGACTCACAGCAAGACCAATCAACAATAACAGCAGTACCCATGTACTTAGTTGAGTAGTTTAGCGATTTTCTACAAGAAAAACAAACCAAACCATAAGCCTTTTTCACCAAACTAATTAAAGTTGGGATATGAACCAAAGCCATTTCGCTTCCTACAACACTCTGGGCAGACTCCCCAAGTTTTGGTTCCTATAAAAATCATGTCTTGCTAAGAGTGTTTACTTTTCTACTATGCTAGTTTAATTAGTTTTACCTCTTCTGTTTTTTCTATTAATAAAGAGTCGTACTGTTCTCGATCAGGGAAGTCTCCAAATTCTGACGGCATCTGAAAGTTAAAACAATTAACTAGAATTGGTTTATTTTGTGTGTTATGTACAAGGTGGTTTAGATAAAAACTTTACATTATCCTCGTCAACCTCTCCACCATCGGTAAATTTGTTTGAAAAATTAAGTGTATCTTTATCCTCCTCGCTAAATTGGAACGGTGTTATTCTTAAGTACAGACTTTCTGGCCATACAAATCATAATAATAAAACTCAAGCTTACTCCACATTTTGTAAACCATCCCCCATTAACTCGTGTTCCTCCTTGGTAGCCATGCGATTCTTGTCTTCATAATTAGCTTCATTATCGCTACATCTATGATATTTTTTCCATTTACGTGAAATTATATAAGTGAAGTTAAAATTACTTACATTGGCGATATTTGTAAGTCCAATCTGGCTCTTTTTTTTATTCCAATATTATGTGGTGTTGAAATGTTTTGATATTGTTTTCGCTTTTGAGGAGTTTCTGAGTCAGATTCTATCGCTAGACCATATTCTAAGTGCGGTGGTAACTCTATGAACAAACGAAATAACTTTTGAAAAGGATACTAAGACTAGTATAACGTATATCAGAAGCAGATCCATCTGCTTTTGCTTATGTTATTTTAGGTAGACTCGTAATTCATTAATTCTTACTTTTAGGGGTATTAGTCCGACTATATGTTTGGGGATTCAGTATAGAAAATTCCGTCATAGTGGTACTATCAATCATTAGAACTGGGTCTGTTTGTATTTCTACAGAGGTCTTTTGTGGAGCTGTAACTGTTGGAGCATTGCTTGGGATTGTCCATTTTTTTAACAGTAAAAACGCAAAAGATTCATTACTAATATTTAATTTAAGTCGCTGCTCCCTAAATATCGAAAACGCATTTCCAATGCTTAATTTATTCAGGGAACCTAATAATTGTAACCAAAAATTATTTTAGTATATCAAGAATATGATATATGCTAGGCAATTTATTTTCATCAAATGAATATCGACTTAACCATATTTCTTATTGTTAACTGTTAAGCATTATTCATTTTGACTGAAGAAAGCAATACAAATTTACTTACTTTTTGGAGACATTATTATGTCTAATAGTAATGAAACAGAAGAATATTCAGAGACTCAGAGTCATCAGAATTCACGAAATTTTGCGCGCGTTAATGGCGGAACCGCGGACTAGTTTCTTTATCTGTTATTAACAGACCGTTTTTCATACTGTTTTTTTTTTTTTAAATTCAAATGACTATGGTGACTTCTGGTGTGCCCTTCTTCAACTGAAAATTACACAAAATATCTCCCCGTGGACTTACGACTTTTGTATTTTGTGCCCTTAGATTTATGAAATATTTGTAAGTCCACTATATAATGCTTGTAAAAAATCTGACCAATGGCGACCTCGTGTACGTTTAAATCCCACCCCTTATAGTTCGCCTCCAGACCCATCTGGTGGCGAAATTTTGTCAAGGGAGCGAGCCGCGATTTCCTTTAACATTCTAAATCTTTATTTTTTAATATACTTGAGTTCCGCGACTATAATATGCTTTAGATCCAGACTTTAATAATTGGCCAACTACTTAATAGCAAATACGTTATTAAGTAGTAGTTATGACGGGGCGATTGTTTGCTGATTACTAAAGTCTGGATCGCAAAACTCAAGTATATTAAAAATAAAGTAGGGATTGAGAACGTTAAACTTTATATTTCCTGTGTAATTGAACACTTGGCATGATATGAAGTCCAACTCAAGTGATATTTATTCGCTAGACCTTTCATTGTTTAATGTTCTTTCACAGACATAATAGATTAAATTAGCCACATTTCTAGGAAATGCGATTTAAATTCAATCGCCTGGGGTTTATTCAAGTACTCTATCCAAAAGAAAGAGGTCTATTATAACCGGAATGAGGTGAGAAACGATAGCCAAGCAAGAGGGTTCGCCACAATTCTAAACGCTAACGTAAACCACCCACTGGCTCAGTGCATCTATGAGTGCCGAAAAAGTAAATCTCGCTTATATAGGCCTAGAAGAGATGTATTATTAAAGATAAAACAAGATGGTCAAGCCCATAGTAATAGCTAGACCCATGACATTGTGAAAGATGCTGAAAAGAATGATGCTATAGCAGGGGCTTGTTATGCATGCATAAACGCTCTTTGAACAATTTGATTGGCGTTTCGAGATCCCTTTAAACACGAAGTTGCGTAAAGTTTTTCAAATCATGTTTTTCAAATCATGATTTTCAACTTGGCTACCTGTGAACGCGTCTTTATATCTAATATTTATTAATTTATCTTGGATACCCGTGTGAAAGCGGCTTTATATTTAATCTTTATTAATTTATCTTGGATACTCGTGTGAAAGCGGCTTTATATCTAATCGTTATGTATTTATCTTGGATACCCGTGTGTACGCGGCTTTATATCTAATCTTAATTTTTCTTTGATACCAGTCTGAACGCGGATTTATATCTAATCTTTATTAATTTATCTTGGATACACGTGTGAACGTGGCTTCATATCGAATATTTATTAATTTTTAACTTAGATACCCGTGCGAACGGGACTTAATATTCTATTATCTATTCTTTATTAAGTCATTTTATCTTGGATACCCTGCGAACACGCCTTCATATCTAATCTTTATTAATTTTTACCTTGGATACTCTTGTGAAGGCACCTTTACATCTAATCTTTATCGTCTTATCTTGGATTATAAAAAAAAGAGGTCGCTTCGCACCCTTAAAAAAACTCTTTATCTAACTCGAATCAAACCCGTGAAGGGACAGAAATTATTTGTTAGAGAAAGAGCAATTTCATATCTTTAAAATTATAGTTAGTACGTTTAGTCTACTTCTTCAAAGATTTTATTACTATTATATATTTTCCAAAAAACGGATAAAGACGACCTAGGACTAATGATAAATATAAATATACATTAAAGGAACTCCATCTTTAGCTAATTTTATTAGTGATGCTGATAGAATTTAAAATTAACATCAATGGGAGAGGAAGGTTAACTAGGTCGTCTTTATCCGTTTTTTGGAAAATATATAATAGTAATAAAATCTTTGAAGTAGTAGACTAAACCTACTAACTATAATTTTAAAGATATGAAATTTCTCTTTCTCTAAAAAATAATTTCTGTCCCTTCACGGGTTTGATTCGAGTTAGATAAAGAGTTTTTTAAGGGTGCGAAGCAACCTCTTTTTTGTATAATTTCTGTCCTTTTTTCACCAAAAATATACACCTTTTCCACATTTCACTATTTTGCTTTATAGGTTTATTGAACCTTAATTCTTACTAATGCTGAATAAAAATTAAAGCGTTTAATTGAGGCTTCAATCTATTCGTAATTGAGACCCTGGTGCAAATCTCGAAAGGCAGAGATTAACTAACCTAACCTTACCTAAGTTGTAAAACAGGGATGGGCTAGTTCAAATGATTAACTAACCTAAACTAATCTTACCTAAAATAATACAAGAGGAACGGGTTAGCCCGAGTTATAGCGATTACCTAGTTGGAGGGATGGGCTATTTCCAGGGTTTAATTAACCTAATTTAACCTTAAAGATTACTTGATGGAATGGGTAACCCGAGGGATTAACTAGTTGGAACGATGGGCTAATTTGAGGAATTAACTAACCTAACCTAGCCTTACCTAAAATATTACAAATAGCCCGAGCTAAGGATTAACTAGTTGGAGGGATTGGCTAATTAGAGGGATTAACTAACCTAACCTCACCTTAAAGATTACCAGAGTGACGGGGGAGGTCGAGGGATTAACTAACCTAGCCTTACCTAAAATATTACAAGAGGGACGGGCTAGACCGAGCTAGAGATTAAATTTATAATATTGAATCGCATCGACAAAAAATGAGCATGGAAAGCGAAACAATTCTTTAAAGCAAGAGAACATAATTCAGGAGACCAGAAGTATGTGGCCGTTTATTTAACTCGCCGACATCAATTTCCGTTTCGTACATCCTATTTAACATTCTAAATCTTTATTTTTTATTATACTTAAGTTAGACGTGCTTTAGATACAGACTTCAATAATTGGCCAACTACTTAATAGCAACGTTATTACGTAGTAGTAATGACGAAGCTATTGGATCTAAAGCACATCCTAGTCGCAAAACTCAAGTATTTTAAAAAATAGAGTAGAGATTGAGAACGTTAAACTATAAATTTCATGTGTAATCGAGCACTTGGCAGGATATGAAGTCCAACTCAAGTGATATTTAATCCCTAGAACTCTCATTGTGAAATGTTTTTACAGTGACTTAATATATTAAATTGGCCACATTTCTAGGTAATGCGATTTACATTCAATCGCCTCGCTTTATTCGAGTACTCTACCCAAAAAATCGTGAGAAAGAGGTCTCTTATCACCGAAATATAGGTGAGAAACGATTGCCTAAACAATCAAAGACGTCACCATTGCACAAACGCGAGGGTTCGCCACAATTTTAAACGCTAACGTAAACCACCCATTGGTACGGTGCATCTGTGAGTACTGAATCTGCAAATCTCGTTTATATAGGCCGAGAAGAGATATATTATTAAAGTTAAAAAATCAAATGATAAGAAAATCATGCCAACTTTTTAATTACGGTGAATTAGGGTGAATATAATGGGATACTCATGATATGACATAATAGTCAAAATTAGACTTCTGAAGAGGGCTACCCTAGTAAAAGAATCCAATAAATGCAATTTTCCGTTAACGATAAAAAATGCCATTAAAAAAAGCTTATCAACTGTTTAATAAAATCAATTTTTGTTTATCAATTTAAAGCCAATTAATAAAGCTCGGCTAAGCTTATGATTTCACCCTTTTGTAACCCATTCAGGCACCTTTCTTTCTATTAACTCGAATTCGATGGATATTCCTTATCATTCTACTGTTTAAGAAATAAAATTTTTGTTTATCATTTTGAAGCAATTAGTAAAGCTCGGCTAAGCTTAAGATCTCACCCTTTTGTAACCCATTCAGGCACCTTACTTTCTATTACTTCGTATACTTAATCAACATTTCATTATTGAAATCTGTGTTTAACTAGAGATATTCTTGTACCCGAACGAAGTCTTATCAAATTTTTTCAAAAGTACCTTTGTCTGTATTAATTCGAATTCAGTGGACGGTGGGAAGAGGGAAACGACGACGACGATTTCTGTTATCAAGCGCCGCGGGTCCATTGGAAAAGACATTACGGTTTCTGATGAAATTCGAGTTTAGATAAAGGGATAAACACGAACGTGTTCATCCTAATACCCGTGAAAACGCACCATAATATCTAAAATTTATTAATTTATTTTATCTTGAACACCCGTGAAAACACGCCTTTATCTAATCACCTTATAAGAAAATATTGAATATCTTCGAAAATATCTTTTATATTAAATTTAAGTTTCAGCAACATTGGTTTTTAGATTAAGTTAAATCATTTAATCTGTTTTAATTTTAATTTAAATGAATATTACGTTTCAATTCAGTAAAATATATAACCTCAGAAGGCTAAAATAGAAGCGAATTCAAAAGATAATATATAAGGCATTCGTTTATCATTGTAAACTAACAAGCGAGTAACGGTTGCTGCTCTTCAATGAGCTGTGGTGGATGTACGTTTACAGCATGGTAGAAGCTAATAACTGTATTTGCGAATTCTATTGGAGGGTCAAGTGCCGTGGGTGATGACGTCTTCTTCCGACGTCACGTCACGTACAGATAGATCCTCTCCGCGAACTAAAAGTTCACTCGGAGAGGTAAGAAGACGAAAGTTTTTCCTATTCGATGACGTAACAGACAGAATCTCTCCGTGAACTAGGTAAGAAGACGAAAGTTTTTCGATTCGATAACGTATTTCGTCTTCTTGCACGACGCCGACGCCAACGCCGCAGTGAATATAGTAGCTAGACCCCACTAGGGTTGGGTCTAGCTAAAAATCAAATGATAAGAAAATCTTGCCTAGTTTTTAATTTCGGTGAATTAGCGTGATTTAAAGGGATACTCTTATAATATATAATAGTCAAAATTAAACGGCTGAAGAGGGCTACCCTAGTAGAACAACCCAGTGAATTTAATTTTCGGTTACCAATATAAAAGCTTCAGTTCCATTGCGCCGAATCTCATACGACCGAACGCATTCCCATTCGACCGAAAACTCCGCACTTTGGCGGTTTCGGTCCAATTCGACTGTCCCATTGAACCGAAAAATCCGCACTTCTCCGGATTTAATACTCGGTCCGTTGTGACATGATCTTTACTTAAATATACCCGATGAAAATTAAATTATAAATTTCCGGGAACGCAAAGATTGAATATTTGCAAGCAAAAGATCTGATTGACTTATAATAATTTTATAATCAAGTAAAATTAGCACTAGGCCAAAATATTTGGTTAAATATTAAGCAAAATGTAATGTTTAGAATAACAAAACATTTTTAAATCACAGAAATTTAACTTAAAAAAGCAAATTGCCTATTTTTATTTAAATTTTAAAGTCATGTATTCATTACGTAAAAATGATTCGGCTACAATTTTTGATTATTTGCTTTATATAATTCCTAAAAGCGAGACTAGCGTCTGGAAACCAACTATTTTTTAATCAATTTAGACTTATAAGACATAACTAATAATATCAAAACTCGCTATAATCATACAAGATCTTTGTGCTTAATTATTAAATTTACGAATTAAGGCTCGAAGATTTTTTTTGTTGTTCAGACTAATCAATTGCTGATTCAAAGGAAATTTCTAGCAAACCGAAAGAGATGTCTATTAGAAATATTGTTAAATGTTTGTTCTCGCTATAATTTTATATGACATTTTAATGGCATCAGCAATTAACTCTTCTCGAGAAATCTAGCATTTTAAAATTTCATCAAAATGGATTAAGGCTTAGAGATTCTAGTTCGAGACTAATAATTAACTGTAAATTACCTCAAAAAAGGTGAGATTCGATATTTTTTATGCATATTAAAACAGTCCAAATCGTTCAAAAATAACTTGTTATAAGTGTCTTCAAACATAATTAACTTTCAAATTGCAAGATAAAATTTGTTTAACTGTTGAGATTTATAATATTAAAATATACTTTGTAGTAAAACTTATAACTAGATGACAATATTCAAACACCCAAATAAAACAATGGTTATCGACTAATTTGGACTCGGGAAATTCAGAAACAATTTTTTAGAAACTCTACGACCAGCAGAAATGTCAGAAATAAGCATTTGAAACTTTAAAATTTCAATAATAAAATTCCATTATGTTTCTAACCTAACCTAACCTTAAATATTACCCGATGGACAAGGTAGCCTGAAGAATTAACTAGTTGATGGATGGGCTAATTCGAGGGATTAACTAGCCTAACCTTACCTTAAAGAATACAAGAGGGACGGGTTAGTCCGAGCTAGGGACTAAAGAGTTGACGGTATGGGCTACTTCCAGGGATTAACTAACCTAATCTTATCATAAAGATTACAAGATGGACGCGGTAGGCCGAGGGATTAACTAGATGGAGGGATGGGCTAATTCGAGGGATTAACTAACCTAACCTAAAATATTATAATAGAGACGGGTTAGTCTGAGCTAGGGATTAAATAGTTGGAGGGAGAGCTACTTCCAGGGATTAACTAACCTAACCTTACCTTAAATATTACAAGATGGACGCGGTAGCCCGAGGGATGGACTAATTCGAATGATTAACTGGTTGGAAGGATGGGCTAATTCGATGGATTAACTAGTTGACGGATGGGCTAATTCGATGGATTAACTAGTTGGAGGATGGGCTAATTCGAGGGATTAACTTACCTAACCTAAAATATTATAATAGAGACGGGTTAGTCTGAGCTAGGGATTAACTAGTTGGAGGGATGGGCTAATTCGAGGGATTAACTAATCTAACCTAAAATATTATAATAGAGACGGGTTAGTCTGGAGCTAGGGATTAAATAGTTGGAGGGAGAGCTACTTCCAGGGATTAACTAACCTAACCTTACCTTAAAGATTACAAGATGGACGCGGTAGCCCGAGGGATGGACTAATTCGAATGATTAACTGGTTGGACGGATGGACTAATTCGATGGATTAACTAGTTGACGGATGGGCTAATTCGATTTATTAACTAGTTGACGGATGGGCTAATTCGATTTATTAACTAGTTGGAGGATGGGCTAATTCGAGGGATTAACTAACCTAACCTAAAATATTACAAGAGGGACGGGTTAGCCCGAGCTAGGGATTAACTTGTTATAAGGACGGGCTAGGTCTTGCGATTAACTAACCTAACCGTACCTACAAAGTAACAAGGGGACGGGCGAGCACGAGGGATTTTATAATATAATCTTAATTTTTATAATATTGAATCGCATCGACAAAAAATAGGCATGGAAGGCGAAAGTTCTTTAAAGCAGGAGAACATAATTCAGGAGACCAGAAGTATGTGGCCGTTTTACTCGCCGACATCAATATCCGTTTCGCCTATAATATTTAACATTCGAAATCTTTATTTTTAATATACTTGAGTTCTGCGACTATTAAGTGCTTTAGATCCAGACTTTAATAATTGGCCAGCTACATAATAGAAAATACGTCATTAAGTAGTAGTTATAACTGTTGTTTGTTGATTACTAGTCTGGATCGCAAAACTCAAGTATTTTAAACAATAAAGTAGAGATTGAGAACGTTAAACTTTATATTTCACGTGTAATTGAGCACTTGGCATGATATGAAGTCCAACTCAAGTGATATTTATTCCCTACACCTTTCATTGTGTAATTCTCTTACACAGACATAATAGATTAAATTAGCCACATTTCTAGGAAATGCGATTTAAATTCAATCGCTTGGGGTTTATTCAAGTACCTTACCCAAAAGATCGTGAGAAAGAGGTGTATTATAACCGGAATGAGGTGAGAAACGATTGCCAAGAGATGGGTTCGCCACAATTCTAAACACTAACGCAAACTATCCTTTGGCGCAATGCGTCTATGAGTGCCGAATCTGTAAATCTCGCTTATATAGGCTGAAAAGAGATATGTTATTAAGGTTAAAAAATAAATTGATAAGAAAGTCTTGCCTACTTTTTAAATTCGGTGAATTAGGGTGAATTTAATGGGATACTCAAAATATAAAATAATAGTCAAAATTAAACGGTTGAAGAGGGCTACCCTAGTAGAAGAACCCAGTGAATGTAATTTTCAGTTACCGATAAAAAATACCAATAAAAAAGCTTATCTACTGTTTTGTGTTTATCCTAATACTTATATCGTGTCGGTCGTTTAAGAGAATAGCAAACCAACCATTTGGCTAATTTCATAAAAAACTTTGGCGGAATTCGGTCCAATAGGAATTCGGTCAAATGGGATTCGGCGCAATAGGAATATACCATATAGCATACCATTTAAAAAAGCTTATCTACTGTTTAATAAATTGAATATTTGTTTATCAATTTAGATCCATTTAATAACGCTCGGCTAGGTTTGTGTTATAGCCTTTTCGTAACCCATTCAGGCACCTTTCTCTCTATTGCTTCATAATACATATCAATCCATAATTATTGAAATCTTTGTTTAACCAAGAGAAGCAGTCGTAAACAATAAACTATACTTTCTCTCTATTAACTCGAATTCAATGGATATTTTTTATTTTCCACCAAGCGAATTATTTAAGTAACTAATTCATTTAAACACCAATTTCGATTCCAAATATCTTTATTCATTTCTCTGACTATGTCGTCCTTCTTTCGAGTTCCTTTTACCAGTGGCAGAAAACAACGCTTTCTCCTTTACATTTTCACTCTAACATGCTAACCATTACAATCACCCGAACATCGGCTTCGGCTTCAACAAAGCCCCCGCCTTGCTCTCCGATCTTCGCTATCACCGCGTTCTTTCGCTCCATGGGGGTTAAAGTTCGTTAATGCAGCTGAAGATACTATATGGCTATATAGCCCTCCACACAAGACCCAAGGCCAACATATATATAACATTATTCGTCCCATACGTACATAACTAAATAACTCTATAAGTATAATGACCAGAACTGTACACCCACAAGTCACATCTCCTTATAAGTATGAATCACCAGAAATGACAATATTCCTTAAACAAGAAATAAACTTTTTGTTTATCATTTTGAAGCAATAAATAAAGCTCGGCTAAGCTTATGTTTTAACCCTTTGTAACCCATTCAGGCACCTTACTTTCTAATACTTCATATACCATATCAATTTATCATTATTGAAATCTGTGTTTAACTAGAGAAACTTTCGTACCCGAAATAAGTCTTGTCAAATTTTGTCAATAGTACCTCTGTCTGTATTAATTCGACCTCAGTGGACGGTGGGAAGAGGAATACCTCGACGACGATTGCATTTATCAAGGGCTGCGGGTCCATTGGAAAAGACATTACGATTTCTGATGAAATTAGAGTTTAGATAATGGCATAGGCGGATTATTTTCTCTAAGTAACCAAAACGCTATGCTACCTATGACAACAGTCGTTATCGGACTGGGTTTTTCAGCCCTTCACAATTGCCCTATACCTTGTATCACCTTAACTTCATTCTGAAGTTATACTGTCGAACCTAATGTTTCTTTAATCTCCTATGGTATGTTTCAGGTTTGAAACGTATTTCTGGCGCACGAGATAGAGAACTTTTGGGGGATAAGGGCCCTTTTTAAGGGTGCGAAGTAACCTCTTTTTGTATAATTTCTGTTCCCTTTTTTACCAAAAATATACACATTTTCGGAATTTCACTATTTTGCATCATAGGTCTTTTGAATCTTAATTCTTACTAATGTTGAATAAAAATTAAAGCGTTTAAATGAGGGTTCAATCTATACGTAATTAAAAGCCTGGTACAAATCTCGAACGAGAGAGATTAACTAATCAAACCTTACCTAAAGCAGTAAAAGAGGTATGGGCTATTTCGAGGGATTAACTAACCTAACCTTACCTAAAAGATTACCAGATGGACGGGGTAGCCCGAGGGATTAACTAACCTTACCTAATATATTACAAGAGGGACGGGTCAGCCTGAGCTAGGGATTAACTTATTAAAGTGACGGGCTAGTTCGTGCGATTAACTAACCCAACCTAACCGTACCTATAAAGTTAGAAGAGGGACGGGCGAGCTCGAGTGATTACTTAAAGGGAGAATGCAACCTAATTACAAGTGATTTTTTATCGACTCCTTATCGTTTAAATAGGCCTAATCCATCGATAAAAAATTTACAATACAAAGCGGGATTCATGGAGATCCTGAATTGCGTCTGTGTAAGGTCTAGCGACCAATGAGCAAAGGCCCGTCGTTCACGCGAGATCTGCACGAGACTTACGTCGCGTGCGATTGGTCGCTAGACCTTACACGCGAGGAAATCAGGACCTCCATGAATCCCACTAAGCCTATTTTCAGGGTAAGTTTTCTAGTATAATATTTGTTTGTAAATATTTTCAGTAATGGATTAGGCATATTTAAACAATAAGGAATCGGAAAAAAATCACTTGTGGTTAGGTTGCATTCTCCCTTTAATCTAATCACCACAATTCTAAACGTTAACGTAAACCACCCATTGGTGCAGTGCATCTATGAGTACCGCATCTGTAAATCTCGCTTATATAAGCCGAGAAGAGATATATTATTAAAGTTAAATGCTAAGAAAATCTTGCCTACTTTTTAATTACGGTGAATTAGGGTGAATTTTATGGGATAATCATATACTAAAATAGTCAAAATTAAACGGATGAAGAGGGCTACCCTAGTAGAAGAACCCAGTGAATGTAATTTTCTGTTACCGATAAAAAATATCATTAAAAAAAGCTTATCTACTGTTTAATAAATTAAATAAATTTTTGTTTATAAATTTAGAACCAGTTAATAAAGCTCGGTTAGGTTTCATTCAGGCAACTTTCTCTCTATTACTTCATATACCTTATCAATCTATCATTATTGAAATCTTTGTTTAACCAAGTGAAGCACTCGTACTCAATAAACTGTACTTTCTGTCCATTAGCTCTAATTCAATGGATATTCCTTATCCTTCAACTGTTTAAGAAATAAAATGTTTGTTTACCATTATGAAGCAATTAATAAAGCTCGGCTAAACTTATGATTTCACCTTTTTGTAACTCATTCTATTAACTCGAATTCAATGGATATTCCTTATCATTCTACTGTTTAAGAAATAAAATTTTTGATTATATTTTTGAAGCAATTAATAAAGCTTGGCTAAACTTATGTTTTCACCCTTTTGTTAACCCATTCAGGCACCTTTCATCAATATTTTATTATTGAAATCTGTGTTTAACTAGAGAAACTTTTGTACCCGAAAGAAGCCTTATCAAATTTTGTCAAAAGTACCTTTGTCTGTATTAATTCAAATTCAGTGAACGGTGGGAAGAGGGAAACGATGATGATGACGATTTCGGTTATCATGCGCTGCGGGTCCATTGGTAAATACATTACGGTTTCTTATGAAATTCGAGTTTAGATAAGGATTTTCATACTATTGTGTGAATACTAATACTTATATCACGTCGGTCGTTTAAGAGAATATCGAACCCGCCGTTTGGCTAATTTCATCAAAACTTTGTGTTAGATTAACCGTGAATGTGTACATCTTTTTACTGGTGGGAAGGGCTTATTTAAACGATAAATAATAGCTAAAAATCTGTTAGATTAACCTTTGAACTTTGAGATAATAGAGGGTTTAAATGAAGTCATATAGTTTACATGTACAGTCTAGTTTTTTTTTTTTTTCTCAGCTGGCAGTTCAGTGCTCTCCTCTTAAGTGTTAGGTCTTGCCAAACAATGTATAGAGTTTTATTTTTTTATTTAATGGGTTTCCTAATTAATAAACGTTGTTAGTTAATTTAATTCGTCTTTCTTCAACATTACAACATGGTAGCAGAGCGTGGTTCCTAAGCGGACCTTATCAAGAATCTTCCTAAAGCAACAAGGCTTAACAGGATGGCAGAACTCAACGCTGCATTCACGTTTGGACAGGTAGTCAAATTAAATTCAAACAATTTTAAATCATGGAAATTCGAGATGGAAATATTTTAACAAGGCCAAGGGTTATGGAAATTAGTCACAGGAACTGAATCACCCCCAGCAACAACTGCTACAGCTGAAGTCACTCACAAGTATGCATTACGTTTGTCAAAAACATTTTCAACACTCGCACTAAGCCTTAGTGAAGATATAAGGCATTTAATAGAAGGAGTTTCAACTTCAACTGAAGTATGGGAACTTTTTCAAAATACGTTTGAGCCCAACTCGAGAGCGAGAATAGCTACGTTACGAAAGCAATTCTATACACTCACGTATGAGCCAGAAGAAACGATGCAAGTATTCATAGGAAGATTAATGGACATTCGCCGTCAATTACAAAGTGCTGGACAGGTTGTTCAAGACAATAATGTGGCTTATCAATTAATCGGATCACTCCCCGAATCATATGAAGTCCTTGTTCAACAGATTTATCACCTGAAACGATAAAAGCTAATCGCAGAATTTATACGTCAAACTGAGAAAACAGAACAACGGGAGTCTGTCAAGGCATTTTCAAGTAAATCAAATTATTCGGCGACAGGCCCTCAACATAAACCAAAACAACAACAAGCATCTGGTTATAATTCGACTGAATATTCCAGGACTGAGAGAGGTAGTAAGGCATTTCGAGGCGAATGTAATAATTGCGGAAGGAGAGGACATAAAGCGGCTGAATGTAGTAGCGAAAGGAAACAATGGTCACAACGCAAGCCAAGGCCTAATAGTAATCAAGGTGGAGAAGTATGTTTGGCAACAGCTTGTATCACAACAATGGCAGCGAACGAGTGGGTCATTGACTCAGCGGCAACCCATCACGTTTGCAATAGAAGAGAATGGTTTTCGACATACACTTCGATGGAACAAAATGTAATCCTCGGTGAGGGCAATTCCCAAGCCATAGGAAAAGGAGACGTATGTTTGAAGATTTTCACGACCGAGAGAACGGTTGAACTACGTCTTACGAACGTTATTCATACTCCTGCAATGGGAAAGAATTTAATATCTGCAAGGCTGATGGATCAGGCTGAATTTAAAGGTATAGTGCATAATCAACATTTCATCGTCTATTCTCGACAAGGCAGAATGATTTGCGATGCTAAATTGAAGAATAATTGCTACACAGTAGTAGCTAAAGTTTTACAGCATGGTGAATCTACAGAGACGAGAAAAAAAGATACAAGGCATTGATCCATTAAAGGGTCAATTAGAAGTTTGCGCTCCCTGCAAAGTTAGCAAGAGTACAAAAAGGCCTCACAAAATGCTCGGGTACATTCAAAGTAAGAAGAGATTGGAACCGGTTCATTCTGAAGTTTGGGGACCAGCCCCCATTAAATCCCTGGGAGGAGCGAAGTACTATGTATCTTTCGTCGACGACTATGCAACGAATTTTATTGTGAGAGTTGCACTTTAGGCCCATCGCGTTCCAATTATATTGACTTGGAATAGGCCGCGCTCTTTTAAGTCGAGCTAACCACTATATTTTTTTTTATCTTTTAAAAATATCCATGGCAAGGGACAATTCTCCTTTTCTTAGAACTTGTTGTGTTAAAAGATTCGGCGCTCTCTATAAATCTGCGAAATATTTCCATGTGCGGAATGTGTTAGGCATTGCCGTTAACCATTCGAGAATATAGTTCTGAATGGTAATGGGTGTCTTGGGATTCTCTTCGTTCGGCTCTCTTTTTGAGAATAGTTCAGGAGAGAGGGAAGAACCCAACTATCTGATTGTAATTAAATTGTTCAGAGAAGCGCCGACGACTTTGTGTATCATATTGTGACATTTATTTATGACCGTTAAATGTTCAGAGCAGTACCGAAATTTTTGTGTATTATATTATTGACATTTATTTATGACTGTTTCGTTCAATTTCCCGTTTATTGTTAAATTGAATTTTAGCTTCCAGATGCCAATTATTATTTAGGGTAGAGTTAGGAGATACCAGTGCCATATACCGATAACCAACTTTGGTAATACTAAAAAGATACGTCACGGGAAAACCAGCCTTGATTGGCAAATACCAACATTAGGTCCCCTACAATTGGGTGATTCGGATAACCACGTGATCCGAGGTCGAGGGCAAAAAGCCGGAGCGCGAAGGAGTTTGGGACACTGAATGATTATTCAAGTTTACTGAGGGTTATCCAATTTTTGGAAAACCAAAAACATCACCGCTAACTTTAGAGAAAAGAGTTAGATAAAAACTCGCGCATCTCGTTCGAGACTTCGATGTCGCGTTAATTGGTTTCGCTAAACCGTAGTCGTATTGGAGAGTAAAACTCTGGGCTGAACATCGCCATATTCAGGGAATTCGTCCCACGCTAGATGACCATCGCTTCATAGACCTTCGTTCGATTCTTTAGACCTTCCGCATTTCGACCTATCGCTATCGTCTTTGTTCTTCCGTTTCCGTCGACGTTGTGTGCGCGAAAAGGATGAGTACATTTGGTTTTTAATTGCGCAAGGTATAAAATTGGCATCTGGTATTCATTTATGTGTATTTAGTTAGGGTTAGGTATGAGCATGTGTATATAATATTTTGGGGGTATTGTGTGGGTTTTAAAGTGTTGTATATGTTAGTTTAATATTAGTATTAAACTCGAGTTTGTTTCTTGCCATGGATATTACTGCATTTTAATTGATCCCACCTATACCTTTGATTAGTTATAAAGTCGCGACGTTGCTGGGCAGAGTTAGGCCTAAAAGTATGAACGTAATTAGACGGACATAAAGTAACGTGGCACTTTTTGCTAAAGTCGTTACATACGTATTTTCACCATGGCAACGAAAGATCAAGTACTTAAATATTTTTGAAGAATATAGAAACGAAGTCGAGAACGAGACAGGGGAGCGGATAAAAGTAATTCGTACTGACAATGGACTGGAATTTTGTTCAGGAAAATTTTAAGATTACAGTTGCAGAAACGGTATCAAGCACGAATTAACAAACATTCACTCTCCCGCCATGAATGGTGTGGCAGAACGCGTCAACAGAACACTGTAGGATATGGCACGAACTTATATGATGGAGTCACAGTTACCAATGAATTAGGCGTGAGTATTAGGCGTGAATATCCAGAACCAAATGGTATATATACTGGGTTTTTTGCTGCCTTTTTAAGGGATTCTAGTTTCAAAGGTTTTCATGTTACTTATGTTGTAACAACTAGATACGAAATTTAATGTAATCTACGTTTTTTTATTATATCTCAAAATGCGTGAGACACTTTTATAAAAAATAAAATTTGCCTTAAAAACTTTAAAATGTCATTGAATTTATCTCCAAACTTCAAATATTCTCATTCTACCTTGCCGAAACGTAATTAAACTTTTTTAGGGAAGGAAATGTCAAGTTTACATATGCTAGTTTCATAATTCTTTAGGGATAATTATTTAGCGGTGCTGGAAACTCATGGTAAAGAGCCTCCTGCTGAACAAAGCGTGATTTATGTGTGGCAACCATTTCCTCTTTGGATGGAATATCTTTCATTCCTCTTAAACGGTGTATCCTTCTTGGATCATCGGACTTTAATTCAGTTTTCTTCGAATGATTACCCTATTTTGTTGTAGAAATTGCATTTTTAGAAAGAAAGAGGCAACTATGGAAAACTCACAAAACATTATTTCTAAAAACCCAAGTTTTTTTTACAATTTTGAAGAATGGGTTCTTTGTGAGGATTTATAATTGTATATGTATTATATTTTATTGTATACTGGTATTATATTTTACCTCGTATTCTTTACGCTTTTGCAAAAAGGCACACTTCAACTTCACAATATAATGATCGGTTTTCTTTTCATACACTTTAGCAACCCTTGTGTCTCTTGTTTTTCGATTATAAGAGAACCTGTACCTACATTTAATAAGTAGTGGAAAATATAAATGATACTGACTCTGGAAAATAATGAATTGTAAATGTATATTCTTACTGTGGCTTATTGTTTTTTGTCAAAGCTTGTTTCAAACGAACATGAGAATTAAGATCTATTGCTGCTAGGATGGTTTTGTACCCAAGCCACCTAAATGGTGTGAACATGTAATATTAAAATTGTTAACCGACCGATGTAAAAATTTAACCCACGTGAATGAGTAACGTTTGGGGGCATCGCTCAAAATTAAGCTATTGAAGTTCTCTACCCAGCCTGTATGTCTGAACTTTAAGTAATATTTAAGACGTCTCAAAATGAATGAGTTTTTTACAACCCGTTCAAGTGCCAAAAATAACGCATAATCATCCTTCAACCATGGCTTATCTCGTCAGCCCCCATTCATGTTCATTTAGTACATATCTATAACAAGACATCCAAGTCAACTATAGATATTTAGTGTGAAAAGGTGTTTTTCCTGTACCACTCTTCTTAATTTCTTAACACAAATTTCTCTAGATCACCATCGCATGTTATAGAACAGTGCCTGAAATGATTACGAATGGAAGGTGCCCAAAATGCTAGGTCTTCACATTCTTTATGGTTTGATTCCTATACATGTACGAGTCTGGTTGAATGTTTAAACCAGTTTTCATACAACAAACTAAAAACCCAAAAAATATTCACCTGAATAATTTTATTGCCAAGAGTCAAGTGACAATTCTGCCACTGGAAATATACGATGTGGATCCCCAAGATTTCGTTTAAAAAGAAATTTGAACTCAAAAAAAAAATTCGTACCATTGGTCATTTCGGCCACAATCTGCGGATGGGCATCAGTCACCACCTCAACTATTTTTATATCACGTTGAGCAGAGAGCGTATTTATTTCTTGGCCCGCTTTTTTGTATCCAACAAACTCCATTGCCGAGATTTTTCGGCTGGTCTCTCGTACGTCCACATTTTTAATTGAACGAATTTTCTTCGATTCAATATCATCAAATGTATACGTTAAATACATGGCAGTATGGCCCACTGAGTCGTTTCGGCCATCACCAGCAATTTTTCCCACTTAGTTCGTTGAAGCATGGATTAATCAACCTCACAGGGATAATTCACTCTGGTACGATTTGCTATATTAGTAGCCAGACATTTTATCCGGCCCCTCAATTTTAAACTTTCCTCTAAATATATATACCATTCTTTAACTTCGTCCAAAGTAACCCTAGGCTTATATAATCTGCAACATAAATAAGATCATGGACTTTTTATCTAATTGCAAGGGTAAAATATTGAAAAATTTTACACGTATTTCACCTAACACCAATTAATGGAGTTGAATGTATGGAGAAACGAGAAATCTTTCTAGGAGTCAAATTTGAATGTACTCTTCTGATAACTTGTTTTCTCAACAAATGACTTTTAGAAGCTGGGCTTGAGTGTCTCAGTTTTTTGAATTAGTGAGCGGTATGAGTTTGTACTTGGAAAACCCTCACTTTTTCTGTTATACGTTTTGTTTATGGGGTGAGCTGTAGTTCATTGGAACAAGATATAAACACAGGTAAATCATGCTTCAAGTTTACAACCGGGCATATAACGAATGAACTGAAGGTCTGAGAGTTGTGTCGTCACAACTTTCGCGCGAGGAGAGAGGAAAAATCTAAAAATTGTAAAACGGCCGAGAAACAGAAGTCGAAATTGCCCTCTCTAGCGGTTAAGATAGGAACTAAGTAGGCGGTGCTAATTATTTTGCCTTCGTTGAAGTTCGTTCGCGACTTCGCGCGTCGTCTGTAGAATCGTTAAGGGGGTGGGGGGGTAGGGAAGGTAACTAAGAAACTCGGCTTTCCCCTCTCTCTCGCGAAACGAAAGAGGCTCTCGCCGGGGCGTCGCGAGTTCAAGTTTGATTTACTCTACCAGCAATACTGGGCCATACCGCTCTTCTGTAGAAATTTGGAATACTTAGGGTGGAATCATTGCCTGAGAAATCGGACCTTCATCATTGTAACCCGTAATATGTCGTCTTGTAAACTTGGGGATGATTTACTTGTGATGTAAATTATAGAAAAAACACCAAACAAGAAATATAAACTGTAATTACTAGGGCTATATATTAAAATTTCACAATCCGTTTGAGTTTCGACATCTGAAAATAATTTTTAATTGGGCAGGAAGTACAATATGATGGTCCGTTCACGACTTAATTCCACTCTTTTATTAAATATAAGGCAACTGGTATTAAATGTATAGCAACTTTATAGTTAGTATACAAAAATAGAAGTGCTAAATTAAAAATTGGTCATTTACTCTTTTTGGCTTTATGTTTCATCCCACATCTGTAAGAATAATTTTTGTTACCCTTTATCTTTAGCTTGGTTTCTTCTAACTCCTCCCTAAAAAATAAGTATGGTCATAATATATTAATCCAGTCTGTGAAAGTAGGAAAACTTAAAATATAAAATATACAAAATCGACATTTTTTAATCCTAATTTGATTTTCTCTTCTGACCATCTCAAAAAATTCACGTCATTTAAATATATCGTGTGTCATTTCGACATTACAATATCTACATCATGGATTATTTATAAATTAAAAAAACATTCATTATCATATAATTTGCCCAAGCAGATCTGATTTTAATATTCCCCGGGGACCACAGGAATGCAACTGACATCCCCTCGTTTTTCCGTAAAAGACAACAAAAACACACCTGACTACTTCAGAAAATTCCTCAGTTTTGGTGGGACGGGGTTGCGATACATTCTTTAACGTATAATTGAATTTTTTTTAGCTGAAGGAAGCGTACTAGTTTTTGTACAAGGGCAGTGTTAAGGTTATACTCCGAGGTGTATGGTAGGGTCGCCTTATTCGAAACGCTTCTAATTCTGAACACGTTCATTTAAAAATGTATAACTTAACTTTGGTTAAGTTATTTAAAGATTGAGGCGAGGGGTCGGACATTTACTAAAAATTTGTACGGGATTTTGAAATCTTGGATTTTGCGTTCGATTTCGTGATTTCTTGCCGGATTTCGGGATTTTGTCTCGGATTTCAAAATCTTCCCGGATTTTGGATTTCTTTGCCGGATCTCTTGATTTCTCATCGAATTTCTTGCCGGATTTCGAGATTTTTTGCCGGATTTCGTGAATTTGTTTCGGAATTCTGAATCTTCCCGGATTTTGGATTTCTTGATTTTAATTTTGGATTTCACGATTTTTGGCCGGATTTCTTGATTTTTTTATCAGATTTCTTGCCGGATTTCGTAATTTCTTGCCGGATTTATGGATTTCTTAGTTTTTTTTCGGATTTCTTTGTTTTTTTAAAACCGCAATTGGTTTATTTACGAAATTATTTTTTAATTTTGTTGACATAGAACTCCCCCAAAAATTATTTTATGAAATGAAATTGCTGTACAAAAATTTAGGTTTGAAATGTTTTATTAGGAACTAACTTTGAAAGACAGGTTAAAAATATTTTTCAGTAAATTAATCAATCTTTATATACCCAGAAATCTCCCAAAATACCTTTTAAGTAATGTACATTTTTGAATCTGTGTACAAAATACTGGAATCTGAAAGACTGCATATATAATTTTTAAACTCACAATACCCGTGACAAAAGTCTTCACAATATTTTAATTCAATTTTATCTGTAGTATTATCCCTACTTCCATTATGGAGTGGGGCATACCAATTGCATAAGGCCCCAATTTTCTTAAAATCTTTTATATTGGCATAAGATCCAGAATAACTTCTCTGGGCAGCCGTTTTGCCAATGAGGTAACTTAATTGAAGGATACGCCCTATTAAAAAAAGTCGCAGTGCTATTATTTATAGTCCCAGCTGTTGGTTGATTGGAACTACAAGCGCTTCTAACACGAAGTAGCCTATCGTTGGATAATCCTTCTGCTGAATTTAAAATTCATAGTGCTGTTTTTTTTCTTATAGGTTCATCTTTGACAGTGAATAGTGTAAACGGCGAAGAGTCTTCAAGAAGTGGTAAGTTCTCGGGGAAATTCGCCATTAAGTCTTGTCTTGATAAAACAGGCGTTTCTTTGAGCGTTTCTCGAATTATTTTATACTGAGGAAGTTCAACACTACCAGTTTGGGTTTTAATGAATCTCGTGCCGCCGTTCTCGTTTTCTTTAGAGAAGAGGCAATCGTTTCCAAGTCCATTGATTTCCTCGGTGGTGTTAGTTAGATCCACCTCAGTGTTCGATTCCGCCGATTCGGTTAATTGTATTTCTTCCTCGTCGTCATAATAATCCATTAATACCAGTTCTTTACCACCATTCGAGACGCTCTTTTTTGGAATTTTGGGAAAAATACTTTGCAGAAGTTCTTTATCTGATGCTTTAGTTACGTCCGTCATTCCTACAGAAGACTGATTCTTTAGCTCTTGCTAACGCTATGGCCTTGGTGATATCTTGAACACTTAGTATGTTTAGGACGTTGTTGCTTGTTTGTCCAGAGAAACGATTGCCGTCCTTCTTTTGGTTCGGATATTTAAAGAAATCTTCACAGGCCAATTGGGCTTGCACGTCAAGACGATGAATTCTTCTTAAAAACTCCAATAGAGAAAAATTTGTTACCGTAGAGAAAACAGTGGTCATGCTTCTCGCCGCTCTAAATAGTTTTTCACAAGCCTGGGACCCGGTTAAATAAGGCTGCAGGACAAAACGACACTTGTTGTCGGTCAAACATTGCGCAACGAGGCTGTGGGCGTTTAGTTCAATACATGTATAACAATTTGAAGTGCTAAAATTGTCGTTTAAATTGTAGAATTGACTTTACTATCCAAAGCAGCCAGTACCGAAGTACGAAAACTGTCCACCATATTTGCTCTATTCTTTCAATAAGTGATGTTTCTTTGTTGAGAAATGCGGAAATTGAAGTTCTCATAATTTCCAAGAAGAGAACGGTCCCTTGACTATTTGGTACTTTCTCTAGCAATAGCTTCTGTGTTTGAAGTGACATAAGTCGTTCAACCGCGGCGTAATTCTGTTTATCTTTCGGGTTTAGATCTGATTCTTTAAGACCGTGGTCTGCTTTGTGGCAGGAGGAAAACAACATTTTTAAATGAGACATTGTACATACATCCCTTCCCATGGGCAAAACAATTGAGCTTTTTAACAGTCTACACCTAAGTTTTGTACCCACGTGAATATGATCCTGGTAGAACATAGGTGGTGAGGTGAAACGTTTAGATACCATTCCCATTCTATCGGAATAACTGATCGATAAGTTTGTTGATTTGTACCGCGTTCAACCGAGTGGTGCCCGTCGAAGAGACCAGATTCGCTCACCATTGCTTTGAGAAGCCTTGGATCTCCATCGCTCGAAATAGATATCACGCATATATCAACTTTGGAGCACTCCGATTGAGACGAGATTTATATTAATTAAATAGAACTTAAGATTATTTAAGTTAAGTTTAAAACGGAGGGTGAAACGTTAAGGTCGGTTTACGGGAAATAATTAAAGTTAAAGGAATATCTCTCGTCATCATTAAATAATTAATATAAAATGGAAATAACGGTTTTTTTAGTTAATATATAAATTTAATCAGGTACTAACAAAATAATAATAATAACACTAATAGATAACCCTGGCTGGCATATATTAAATAGTTAATAGTTCTTACGATTATCCGCTGATGAAAGTAAGCTCGATAACGAGCACAGCACACGCACATATATTAACTTAACCCGGCGTAGAGGATTCTAAGTCCGGACATTAAAGTTAAACGCGATACGCGAAAAAGCGCGAGACCCCGAAGGGCCACGCGGGTGAGGAGACCAACCCGGTATCAAACTTGGTCAGCGACCAGCTAGGAACGAAGAGTAAGCGTAAGAGAGTTTGCCACACGTGGCACGAGCTATTTATGACCACGTGTGACGTCAATGATAATATCCGCTACCAGCCAGGTGCAAAATAAAAGGGTTAGGCCCAATAATGTAAAAGTAAGGGGAGCGTCCATAAAATACTGTTACACGATATCAAATGTTTCCACCGTTGTATTACCGTTAAGTTCGAAAATTTATTGTCAGATCCAACTACGCAAAGACACATCGCTGGTGTGTTATTGTGTAATGGTTGTGCTACGTACACATACGCTACGTTGGCTTTTGACTCGCTTCGAAAATATAATTCGACCCTCTTGTAAGTGGAGAAGATCATCGATATAAGATTTGGGAATCCTTGTTTGTTAAGAGGACGAACGAATCCAACGCAACTATTAGAGTTTTGATCGTAATCTATTTTCTGAATAATTCGTGTTCCATCCTCACTGACAGCTACAAATTTGTGTGGAACTTGATATCTTTTTATGTGTTCCAGAAGCGCTATGGTTCGTATTTCGATTTCGTGGTTTGGTTTTTTTTCTTCAAAAAGGTAGCGCCGAACTTGACGTATCGAGGGTAAAGCAGAGGGCATATTTAGAGACATAAATGAATAAGCTAGTATAAAAAACGCCATACTAAACTTCTTAACGCTTTCCGTGTGTCTTTTGGTTTTTCAATTACAGTTATGCCATAATGTTCTTAAGAAGCCACCGACACTTTCGTTGCTTTCATTATCCAATCCTTTATCGGATTCACCACCGAGGTTGGCACTGTTTTTCAGATTTAAATTAAAATTGTCGAATATTTTTTCGTTTTGGATAACTAAAGTTTCCATATTGTCAATAACAGGAAAATAGTCTGATATTTTCGGTTGTTTTGTATCTTTACTTGCCATTTCTAATTTTCTACGAATACGTTCTGTTCTTGAATAGTTATACTATTTCGTTATTGCACTGGGAATTTTCTCTTCAATTTCCATGTTGAAAACTAATTGCCCTCCCTTCGGTAGTCCTTCGTCAAATGTAATTGCAGAAGGGAGGGACTCTAAAAATCCGACTGACTAGATGTCGCGCTGGAAGTTGAATTTATAATTATATTGCAAGGAGTTTCCATGGGTGTTGATGGATTGGATGACGGTTTAGTTGGTGACTTGACCAGTGAAATCGATGAGACCAAGGATGAGGCGCAGTCTTGGTCACTAGTTTCCGTGATGTCACCCAATAATACGCTTGATAGTACGTCTTCGGTGTTTTTGTCCAGTATATTATCCGCTTTTTTCGTGTTAAAGAAATCAGAGTCAATTTTTAAATTTTGGCGAGAGAAAAATTTCGTTTTGGGAGTGCATCTCTTTAGATGTCTGTAGAAGTTCGAACAGCTATATGCAATTCCACTTTGGGTTCTATTGAGGCTGGTTTTTGTGCCACAATCCAAACAAATAATTTTGTAATCATCTTCGGAATTTGTTGAACTTGGATCTTCAATGCAAAAATTTATATTTTCTTGCAAGCTACTTGCTTTCTGGGATTTGTCTCGCTTTTGAAATTTTCGTAATTGACTTCGAATTCCATCAATAATTAAACTTGGTTCTTTTCCTGACGACGAGAGTGTTAAACCCGAGGTTGAACCCTCTCCTGGGCCACTTGATTGTTCCGTTTCGACGGTTTCGTCCACAGAATAAACTTCTTCAACATCGGAATCTGGATTTGATGGTCGTATTTTTTTTCCATTTGAGATGTTATGAGAACACTTCGAAGGATTCTTTTCTCGATTCTTCCTTTTGGCGTTTTTATTCTTATTTGATGAATCCCCAGAATGAACAAGATCCAGTTTGGGTTTCAGGAGACTTTTTACAAAAGCAGCAAGCTTCTCGTAATGCCCAGGTAGAAATTCAAATGCAGTAGGTGTATTATAAAATATACAGTTTCCTGTCTTCGGTTTCAAATTCATTGAAGTGCTTGGCAATAAATTGTTAAATGGGCTTAATTTTCTCTGCAGTGTCTAACATCTTTATCGAGTCCTCGGTGTCATATCTGGCTTGAATCAAACACGTGTAAAGCTGAGCGGGCAGCTCATTTTTCATTTTCCCCAAAAATTCTTCAAGTGAAGTCGCACCACTCGATTTTCCCGCCATCGAAACTGCTATTAAATTATAAGCAAAAGCAGCGACTAAAACCGACGCTAAAACCTTTAAAAATTCATATCATCAGGAGCCGAACGAACTGTGGCTAAACCACTGCATAAATACGCGGGAAATCCCCCCTACAACACGTGGTTAAAAAAAAAGAAACACCTGCAGTCCTGTTTACTTTCGCCCTAGTAAAGAGAAAGGGGTAGTCCCGAGGCAGGACCCCATTGTATCCGATTTTATGCATACTACCCCTAGAAAAGTCGAATCGCCCGTTCTTTAAAGAGAGAGGGGGCGAGAAAAAATGGTTTATACTCGCTTTTCAAGCGTTGTATGGCGTTGGATCGACCGCGGTCGATTTGGTTGCATTTCTTGATTTCTTGCCGGATTTCGTGATTTCTTGTTGGATTTTAAAATCTTTACGGAGTTTGGATTTCTTGACGGATTTCTTGATTTCTTACCGGATTTCACGATTTTTTTCGGATTTCGCGATTTTGTAGAAATTCTTTGGATTTTTAAAAAATCTAAAATCCATGTCGGATTTCTTGCTGGATTTCGGATTTTGTTTCGAATTTCGTCAGAAGTGTACGGGATTTCATCAAATGTCCGACCCCTCGGATTGAAGGGCTTATTTTGTAGATTAAGAATGGGGCTATTCGAGGAACGCGACTTCAACACTCTAGAAAAAGATTCGGAGAAGATACGATCCTAATTAGCCAACCGCGATAATTAGCCTAATTAATTAGACCGTTTTTAAGGGAATGTTTCCCTTTAGGTCCGAAAAATAAGGTTTTACGAGCTTCGGAAAAATCGCGGGCTTACGCAATCGATTTCGTCGTACAGTTGGAGTTCCCAGCTACAATAAACCCCGAAATTGGCAACAAACCCTTCGCGAAAACGTAATTTCAAAATATGTCTAAAAATTTCTAATTCTGAAAATTTATGAAAAACTCCCAAAATTTACGAAAGGAACCACTTCCGCGCCTCGGATCGAGAAACGAGTGTCACCAATGGATTCCTTGGACGAATTTTAGAGGGGAAAGGCGGAATTAGCGCGCTCGAGCCAGTATTTGCGAAGTTATCGACGATTTCCTTCCAAGTCCATTCCTTTACGGGTTCTATGCCAAAGCAATGCCAAAATTTTAAATCGTCAATACTGGCTCGATCGCGCTAATTCCGCCTTTCCCGCGGCCTTTCCCTTGTTAAATTCGGCCAAGGAATCGAGTGGTGACACTCGTTTCTCGATCCGGGTCGCGGAAGTGGGAGTTTTTGTTTTTTACATGTTATATGATAGTTCAGAATTAGAAGCAGGGGGTGTGCAGATTTAGAAGCAGGGGGTGTGCAGATTTAGAAGCAGGGGGTGTGCAGATTTAGATGCAGGGGCGTTCAGAATTAGAATCGTTCGTTCAGAATTAGAAGCAGGGGGTGTTCAGATTTAGAAGCAGGGGCGTTCAGAATTAGAATCGTTCGTTCAGAATTAGAATCGTTCGTTCAGAATTAGAATCGTTCGTTCAGAATTAGAATCGTTCGTTCAGAATTAGAAGCCGCTACTGGTGTCTTTAAAACCGCATCTGCGTCAAAAGTACGCGTCATGGAATGACGAAAACTAGCGCAACGGATCCGCGACTATTCAAACTTGATATTAGATAGTTAATTTTGTCGCTAAAAATTCCATAGCAAACGAGATCTAAGATTTCTTAAAAAACGTTCAGAATTAGGCGACCTTACCCTAGCTATTCCTATACGCTTACCCAATCTGTTTACAGACTACACCATTTTAAACCGATCCGCGACATTTGGGCGCCGGGACAATTGGGCGCCGGGACAATTGAGCGCCGGGACAATTGGGCGCCGAGACATTGGGGGCCGAGACACTTGGGCGCAATAGTCTGAAAAACGTGAACGACATTTGGGCACCCGATCGTGTAGTATCCTTACCCGAGCGCTGAACGGCGCCCTCCCTACTCATGGTCATGCTCCGCTGAGTGCCGCCTAATGTGCTTTACGCCAACCTAACCTAAAATATTACAAGACGAACGGGCTAGCCGAAGATATTATCTAGTTGGATGAACGGGCTAGTTTGTGTAATTATCTAACCTAACCTTACCTAAAAGGTTACAAGAAAGGCGGTTTGAACCGATTTAATCTAATTGAAATATCCTACTTAAAAACAGACAATTCAAACGTTAATTAGAATGTTTGGTCTAATATATTGTTTTTTTTTTTCGTAAAAGAAACTTAAAAAAATTAATATTAGGGTATGGTACAAAAAATATATTTAAATATATATATAAAACGAATATAACCTCTTTTTTTATAATCTTTGCTTAGCCTAACCTAAAATGTGGCTCAAATATCCCGGCGCCCAAATGGCACGGCGTCCAAATGTCCAGGCGTCCAAATGTCCAGGCGTCCAAATGTCCGGCGCCCAAGTGGCGGCGCCCAAATGTCCGGCGCCCAAATGTCGGCGCCCAAATGTCCGGCGCCCAAATGTCGGCGCCCAATTGTCGGCGCCCAATTGTCCGGTTCCGTTTTAAACAACCTGGGAGGGGAAAAAAGGTACCGAAGACATAGAAAACGGTGGTTTTGCTGATGAACAGTAATATCTGGCTGATATACGTAAAAGGTGAAATAGCACTGAAGAGATCCATGTCATAATAAAAAAGATTTAAGAAAAGAATGGGGCCCTGGTCAGAGAGGCGTAAGAGGAACCACTATTTCGTTAAAACGTAGCTGGACCCCATGCCGAAAAAGAAGGGGAGATTACAAAAGGTTCGGCTTGCGGGCGATGCCGTGGTTTCCCTACTAAAGGATTGAACAAGTTGGGAAACCAAATTATCACCTCCCCGACGACGTTAACCTAACCCTACTTTAAATAAAAGATGGACGTTTGTAGAGAATTAGGATGAGTAGATGAACCAGAGTGCTTTTGATTGCCAGTTTTGTATTTCCCCCTCTATTTTACAGTGTATAACAATTTTCTCATTATAGTCAGTGTTCAAATTTCCCATGACCTTATTTTATGTCAGGTCATATTATGAGTAGAGACAGACTCAATGAAAATTTTATTTTAAGAGTATTTAAGGGGAATACAAATTCTAGCAATATAAATAAATACAACGGTATCATTAGACTGTACAGCGCTATTATCTTTTGTTAATCCACTGATTTGATAAAAACGAATGATTCAGTCTGGGTTGGAACGGAGGAGAAGAAAAATTAGCCTTCCTCAGTAGATGATTGGCAATACTTCCGGTAGTGGTTTCGTCTGAATTTCGTGTTCTGACGTTCTAATAGAGGACCATTGCTGATGTTTTCATCAAACGTGTGATCTCAGTCATTGGAAGAATCCAAGGATATAGCTTGTCCAAAACCGATGACAGCCTGATAAAACCTTTTTCTGCACTCCTAAAATAAAAAAAGTATCTTAAAAATTCTGGAAAAAAGAGTTCAATTCCATACGGTTAGTATTTACACTTGAATATCTTCGTATATGTGACTGTAGGCATCTAACATGTCGAGTCTCACAAGACTCGCTGCTTTATGTTCCAATTCTTGTTGCAAGGCCGTCTCTACCTGCTGATATATGGAAATGGCAGCCGTGGAGTTGCTCAGTTTTCTTCAAATAGTGATGACATTCTGCACTGGTTGATCTATATTGACAAGGTCTTCACGAATTTTAACTGCTCTTCAGTACTTCTAAACCTCCAACTCATATTTAACTATAATTTAGCTAAACGATAGTAGCATACACAAACAAATCGAAGTCCAAATATAATAGCAGTCAATAACCTTACTGTCTATCTCTATAATCCATTAAAAGAATCTCACTTAAATCTTTATAGCTCTCTTAAGCCGGTTCTACACGATGCCTTTAGCGCGGGTTCGGCGCGGGTCGAACCCGGGATAGTAGTGTCGGTTTGCCCCCATTTCTCCCAATCTCATTTCTCCCAATTCCCATTTCTGCCAATCCCATATCTCCCAATTCTCGATTCCACAATGTTTATTAACTCAAAATTTAGGACTTTATAGTACATTTCATGGAAATACAGGATAATATTGGACACATTTAAAATTTAGATATTAGAACAATGAGCTGCCTACCAACCTGACACAATATATCCGAACCTAACCCAACCCAACCTATCTAGAAATAAATTTAAAAATTATCATCAATATGGGCTTAGCTGGATTCATGGAGATCCTGAATTTCTTCGCATTGAAGGATCATCGACCAATGAGCAAGGCACCGTTGTTAAGGCGAGACCTTTGTGAGAATTCCAATAACATTCGATTGATCGTTCTTGAAGAAAGAAAGTTGTAGTCTGGAGTGGAAAACTTTTAGCTTTAACGTGGGGGCCTTTATTGGTTAAATTAATAATTGGGAGAAATGGGAATCCATATTTTTGGGTAAAATGAGGCCCCCATTGGGAGATATGGGATTGGCTGAAACAGTGGCGCCGCCAGCAGTAGGCACACGTAGGCACGTGCCTACGTGTAAATTTGTCGTGCCTACGTGTAAAATTTGGAAGGGGCCCCCAATTTTTAGAAAGGGGGCCCCTGATTTCAGACCGAGCGGCCTCATTTATTCCCAGTTAAGTGGCAGATTTCATAAGCCGAACGAAAATGTCGAAAAGTTTGGAAAGAAAATTGTTGGTTGCATTTATTTTGCGCTTAAAAAGTTAAAACTGCGCAGTATTCGAGCGCGAATGTAAGATTTAAAAATTCGCCCCCTTCCCCTACGAGTTTCCTTTACGTTTTTCTACTGAGGTACTACCCTCTAGTAGCCGAAGCTCTCTGGACTCTGGCCCTCTGGCGTATTCAGTATAGAGTTGCACACCTGTAGACATATAAGCTTAATTACTGGCGTCGTGCCAGTGTTAGCGGGGCAGTGGCTAAAACCAAAACTAAAACTTTCAGAGAGAGATTTGAGAATCAGAAATAGCAAAGGAAACGATAGCTATTGTCGTTCGACGGTTCGAGAGCTCGCGGACACGAAGGTTTTTGAATTTTGGTCATTTTTACTCATTTAACTTATTGAAAACTTATTTATTTGTTGTTTGATTCGTTTGAATGGTTTTAAAAATAAATTTAAAGACAGGCTCCGCTCCTAGTGAATTTTAGGAAATTACGAATTTAGGATGAGTTTCAGAATCAGAAATTATCCATCCGGTGCGGAAAAACGACAAAAAAGAAAAAGGGAAGAGAGTATATTTAAAAACCAAATGGGCTCTATTAAAAGATATTTACAGTCTGATTCTGAATCGTCCAAAAACTGCCCCGTCAGTGACAGTGAGTCGAGTGACACTATTCTTGTTAAAAATAATCAAAAAGAATGTAACTCGAGTGCTAGTGGTAGTGGAATTAATTCACCACTTTTGTCAGTACTAGAAATAACCGAAGAAGAAGAAACTATTTCAACCGCAGACGACATAGATAATATAATTGAAAACCTAGCTGAAAATAATGACTTTGAGATCGAAGAAATAATTCTACCGCCAGAAAAAAAAAACCTTGAGTCAAACTCAAAGAAAACCCATAATATAATCAATTCAACTTATTCAAGTCCATTACCATTTGACATTAGTTTGGATAAGGACTGTCAGCCTGTTCAACCAAAACTCCGTTTTCCTAAAAAAAATATTGGTGGAAAGCAAAGAGGATTTAACGCTAGCTGGTATGAAAAGTACAAAATGATTGAATATTCTGTAGCGAAGGATAATGTTTATTGCTTTAGTTGCCGACATTTTGCCGTTGGACTAAATAATAGCTTTATAAATGGGTTTTCTGACTGGAAAAATTTGGCTAAAAAATTTGAAGACCATTTTTGTTCTCCAAAATCACCTCACATTTTATCTTTCCAAAAGTATCGAGACTATCTGGAATCAAAAAATCGAGGGTCAGTTGTTAACTTAGTAAACTCACAACATAAACTAGATGTAATTAGAAATCGTGAAGTTCTAAGTTCACACGCCGAAATAGTTTTGCTTTGCGCGCAACAAGACATTGCGTTACGGGGTCACAGATGCGATACAGAATCTGAAAACAGAGGGAATTTTATTGAAATTCTAGAGCTTTTAAAAAGAAAATGTCCGGAATTAAGAGAAAAATGCAGCAACATGCCCCAAAACGCCAAATACACGCACAGTACAATTCAGAACGAATTAATAAATATAAGCGGCACCTTAATCCAAAAAAGCATTGTACGTGAAATAAATGAAGGGGGAGGCTTATTTTCGGTGATTGCCGATGAGACGCGGGATAGCGCTGGAGTGGAACAATTAAGCGTGTGCGTTAGGTACAATACCAAAGAGGGAGACGTCCGCGAGAGATTTTTCGGTTTAACCGATTTACGTAAGTTTGATGCCGAGACAATCAGCGCTTCAATCTTAAAAATTCTACAAGAAAGTGGATTATCGATTAAGAAATGCGTTGCGCAAACCTATGATGGTGCCAGTGTCATGAGTGGACACGTTGGTGGAGTAAGGGTAAAGATTGAAGAAGCCGTAGGTGGAAACTGCCCTTACATACATTGCTACGCCCATAGGTTAAACCTTGTCTTAGTTAACTGTTGTTCAAAAATATCTTTAGTTCGAGAGATGTTGGGCTTGCTTCAAGCCATTTATAATTTCCAGAGTAACTCCGCTGTTCGAAGTCAATATTTTCAGAATGCGCAAAAAGAACTAGGCTATGAGGTAATTCTCAAGATGCAGCAAAGCTGCGATACTAGATGGTCGAGCAAAAAACACGCAACTGGTTATTTTAGATCGAGGTTTGACGCCGTAGAATTAGCTTTAGAAAATATTGTCGATAATGGAAAAGCGGATGAAGCTGCCGAGTGTCGGGGTTACTTGTCCCAGTTAAAACATTTCAATATTATAATTATGTTAGTAGCTTTGGATCAAGTGCTAGAAATTACAAACTCGCTTTCTGAATATCTACAAAGTCCAAAAGTTGTCTTTACGGAGGCCGTCAACATTTGCGAAGCTACAACAAAGAGCTTAGAAACTATGAGAAACTCAGAAACATTTGATAAAATGTGGGACGACGCTACGCTCATGGCTGAAGCGGCGTTTATCACGGTTCCAGACCGGAACAGCTTACCTTTAGCGTCAAGGAAAAGAAAAACTATTCCAAACAAAAGACTAAGTGGTAGCGTTGTTTTTAGCACCACAGGCAATCGTTCGACAGAGGCAAAAACTTTGGGAGAAACACTTAGATCAAACTACTTCGAGCTAATCGATAGATTTACTCACGAAATGAGAGAAAGACTTTTAAAAAACGTTGATTTGTTCAAGGGAATTCTAGCATCTGACCCTAAATCACCTAATTTTTTAAACGAAAAGGATATAATTCCATACTGCAGCAAATACAGTCGTTTTAATTTTGATATAGACTCCTTGAAATGCCAACTGAAAATTGCGAAAAAAATGATAAAAAAATCCCGCAAACAAACTAACGTAGTTGAATGTCTTCAGTATTTTCTGACAATTGAGGACGGCTTTCCTGATCTCGTCAAATATTTTAAACTAGTTGTATGCATCCCCGTTGCTAATACAACTTCTGAAAGAAGTTTCAGCTCTCTGAATAGAATAGAGTCGTATCTTCGATCAACTATGGCGGAAGACAGACTTTCAAATTTAACTATAATTTCTCTAAATAGGGATCTTTCTAATTTCTTAAGAGAAAATCCAATGTTAATTGTGGATGAATTCGGGAAAGTTTCAAACAGGCGAGTTTCGTTCCTAATTTAAAATATAACATCAGGAAATAAAATTTGTATTGACAGTATTGTAGCCTTTGTAGGCATACATAAATATACTTTAAAATAAAATATTTTGAATACAATGCATATTATTATTCTTATAATTATTACTAGACGGTCATAAAATTTAAAAATTCAAAGTCCCTATTAAAAGTCAGGACTGTCAGGGCCACTGGGGCCCCCCAAAAAAAGCCGTGCCTACGTGAGAAAAATTCCTGGCGGCGCCACTGGGCTGAAATGGGACTACATGTTTTTGGGACAACTGATAATCTTGGGAGAGATCGCAATTGGGACAAATGGGAACATACCGTAGTGTCCACACGTTGAAAAGTAGGGCGGGCCGATACTGGACCGAGACCATCGGAAAGAGGTAGTTTCGGCGCGGCTCCCGTTCGATTTACGTGTGGAAAGAAATTAGAGTCGTTTCGGTGCGCCTCGGCTTGGCCTTCGTGTGGAAGCAAAACCCGGCTAGATTGAAACTGAGTTTTAAAAATAATAAATACGCTATAATTGGCGTGCTATTTAATAATTGGATAAGCCACGGGAAAATTAACGATGCGTAATTAAAAATAATTACCACAAGTAAATCATCCCCAAGTTTACAAGACGACATACTACGGGTTACAATGATGAAGGTCCGATTTCCTCAGGCAATGATTCCACCCTAAGTATTCCAAATTTCAACAGAAGAGCGGTATTGCTGGTAGAGTAAATCAAACTTGAACTCGCGACGCCCCGGCGAGAGCCTCTCTCGTTTCGCGAGAGAGAGGGGAAAGCCGAGTTTCTTAGTTACATTTCCTACCCCCTTAACGATTCTACAGACGACGCGCGAAGTCGCCAACGAACTTCAACGAAGGCAAAATAATTAGCACCGCCTACTTAGTACCTATCTTAACCGCTAGAGAGGGCAATTTCGACTGTTTGTTTCTCGGCCGTTTTACAATTTTGAGATTTTTCCTCTCTCCTCGCGCGAAAGTTGTGACGACACAACTCTCAGACCTTCA
Organism: Odiellus spinosus; assembly: GCA_963920705.1. Taxonomy (NCBI): domain Eukaryota; kingdom Metazoa; phylum Arthropoda; class Arachnida; order Opiliones; family Phalangiidae; genus Odiellus; species Odiellus spinosus. Next base: position 3,581,812 of record OY987229.1, read on the forward strand.
GTTCATTCGTTATATGCCCGGTTTTAAACTTGAAGCATGATTTACTGATTGTGCAATTTATTTAATAATTTTTATAACACGCATCGGTGGTCATATCCCATACGACCGAATTCCCATTCGACCGAACGATAATATAGCCAAGTTCATATTAAAAATAGCCAACTGGCGGGTTTCGATTGAATGGGATTTCTTCCTATGGAATCAAAACTTTCTTTATGTATATTATATCAATGTTACCACAAGTAAATCATCCCCAAGAATATAAGACGACATACTCAGAGACTCTTCTAATTCCGCTTTTTACTCGCGGTCATGTGTTAGTTCATTTTGGGTTGGTAGGGATAAGTTAGGTTGGGTTGGGTTACGTTTCGTTGTGACCTACTGTTCAAAATTTTAAGCCTTGTCAGGTTAGGCTGGGTTAGTTTGGGTTATGTTTTGAGGTTAGGTTTTACTCGCGGCCATGTGTTAGTCCATTTTGGGTTGGTAGGGATAAGTTAGGTTGGGTTGGGTTCAAAATTTTAAGCCTTGTCAGGTTAGGCTGGGTTAGTTGGGTTATGTTTTGAGGTTGGGTTAGGTTGGGTTAGGTTAGGTTTTACTCGCGGCCATGTGTTAGTCCATTTTGGGTTGGTAGGGATAAGTTGGGTTGGGTTACGTTTCGTTGTGACCTACTGTTCAAAATTTTAAGCCTTGTCAGCTTAGGCTGGGTTAGTTTGGGTTATGTTTTGAGGTTAGGTTAGGTTTTACTCGCGGCCATGTGTTAGTCCATTTTGGGTTGGTAGGGATAAGTTAGGCTGGGTTGGGTTACGTTTCGTTGTGACCTACTGTTCAAAATTTTAAGCCTTGTCAGGTTAGGCTGGGTTAGTTTGGGTTATGTTTTGAGGTTGGGTTAGGTTAGGTTACGTTGTGACCTACTGTTCAAAACCGGAGAAATACAGTTTATTCAGTCCAATGGGACCGAATCCAAAATCCGCCAAAGTGCGGGTTTTTCGTTTGAATGGGAATTCGGTCGTATGGGAGACAAGCCAGATCGGTAAACCAAACTGAAGTTTCGAAAAATTAGATTTTTTACTTCCCCGACTGAACTTTAGTTCAGGGGGAGGTTTTACACTGGTTTAATTATTCTAAAGACAAATAGAGGATGTATTGGTTTAATTATTCTAAAGACAAATAGAGGATGTATTAACGAACTATCCAATAAACCGCGGATAAGGGCGGGCAGCTCTAATCGGTTTTAATCAGACTAATAGAACTTAAATTGTAATTAAGAAAAAAAATTTTAATCCTATTTAATACTGAGAAGTGCTGGGAAAGGGTCTCGTAGTTAAATTCTTTTAAAGGAAGTGAGAAATATGTCAATTATTAGCTATTTATTTTATAAACGAAGCTGTGAAAAATTAATGAATAAAGGTAAAATCCTAGAATTTACTGTTTACTAAATATTTTAGCAAATGTTTCAATTAAAAGATCGATAAACCTTAGTGAGGTAGTTACAGTATTCGCTCCCTCAGTTAGGGGGCTCCATGACGTCAGGCTTTCTTCCCCCTTTACTCTTTGCTGTCTCCATATTGGAAACTTCTACAAGCGGTTTGGTTTTTTTCTGCCCAGATAACTTTGGCGCGTTTTTCTAACTCTATATTTCAAAAATAGGAGTAAAAGTAAAACTAGGTGTTTTCTTCCGTTTTTACGAAGCGTTCTCGAAGCGGTTCCGGCGCGCTTTAAAAAGAAAGTGGGCTAGTTTCCACACAGAGGTGAAAACGCGGCCGAAACCGGACTCGGTCCACCTTTTCGCCTCGTGTGGATGATAACATTTTAGCCCGTTCCGAGAACGGGTTCGAAGCGGGCTAGGTGTGGAACCACCTTTACTACCTCTGCTCTGCTCTCTAATGAAGTTCACTGAAAACGTCGGTTTTTGATATGACTTTTTGCGGAAAAGTTTCTCGGCTTTAGAGTGAAGATAACTGAAGCCTATTTTTTAAAACTTGTTTTTTCGAACATCTGATGCGCTTTTTTTTAGTCAATTATATTTTTAAACACAAGCAAAGTATTATAGTTGAAAGAGAGTTTTCACGACTATTATTTTTCTAACGTTAAGTATCAATCCGCCTCAGCTTTAAATTTTATACACCATTTCCGCTTGAACTGGTTATATTATTTCCGAGTATAATCGATCTAATAACTAGAGTATAGTAGTAGAATTGTACTAAGATGATCCAAACCACACTGAGTTTGCAGCAAGCCTAAGCTTACACTACCTTTGCTTGAACTTAATAGCTTGCTGAAATTTCAAGCTGGTATTAAACACACAAAATTCTCTAAATTCTTAGACAATTTCTTAAATAATTGAGAATTATGTTTTATAATGATTTAAAGATTCAGATATTTTAATAATTAGATTAAGTTTAACCATTTTGATATTTTAATTATAATATAAATTAATATTGAGATTCATTTACCTAAAAGATATCAGTAGTAAAGTACCCCGGAAATAACGAAAACTTTGACCCCCTTTCCAGCCCCAGCCTGCTAGAGCCCCTCCCAAGGTTTGGGAGAACTTGTTTTTGACATCACCAACTTGTTGAAAAAATTTTTTTTTTTCAAAATTTCCGCTCGTGCCGCAGGGCTTATTTGGTACGCGGGAGTCTCAAACATCTCTCTTGTATGCTTAGCAACTCTTTCTCCTTTACTTTTACTCTCGTCATAATCAAAAACTAGGTTACTTTTTAAAGTTATTGTGCCACAGGGGGAAATCAAAATTGTTACAATTTTATTTGAATAAAATTGTTACTTTTACCTCATAATCTTATTTGAATATAAGTATTACTTTTACCTACTAACCTCATTTAAATTACTTTAAAAAGGCTTCTCAACAATATTAAATTTATAGTCACCATGGCTTGTTTAACTGAATACCACGCTCCACGTCAAGCCCATAGATTAGGAGTGTTATCTCTCCAATGTTTAGCGTTCGCGGTAGTTGACTCTAAATATGTTCTACAAACAAGTAACAACACAGACGATCATCATCCCGAAATATTCGAAGCAAAAACAAATCTATTAGTCAAGTTATCAGAACCAGTCTTTAATGAGTGTCACCAGTTGTTATTGTCTCGTTCTTTTTCGCATTTTATAACACCAGAATTTTGCAAATTAAATGTGTGGGAATTTGACCATTATTTGTTTCATCCTCAAGCCGTATTCAAAATTAAAACTTTTGGGGAAAAAACTGCAACAGTATGTCCTTATCCTTATCATTATACGAACCTTCATTGTCCGTATAAATCATTAACTTTTATGGGCTGGGAGTTCCACGCCAAAGAAATGTTCCATCAATTCATCTCGTACAAAATTGTTATTTTTGCTCTCAAGTATGTTATTTTTTTTTTCAACAAATAAAAAATGAACTAAAAATACCTTATATTAGATACCGCGAATTCTTTGACGGCCAATATAATTCAATTGCGGATTATGACAAAAAAGTGTTAAGATTAGAAGAAAAGGTATGTAGCTAAAAATACAGTTTTAATAAATAAAATATTAATTTTTTTTTTTTAGATCCGTAAATATTATTGTCAATAAAAAGAACTAAAAAAATGGCTGAAAGATTATAGTTTAACTATAAAAAATGCGACTCAGATAACTTTTATAGTGATGAAGAAGATTCATCTTAAAAATAAAAATAAATTTTGATTTTAAAAAATAAAAATAGGTTTTGATTTTTAAAAAATAAAAATAGATTTTGATTTAAAAAAATATCTTGAAAATAAAAATACATTTTGAATCAAAAAATTTGTGTTCTTATCTCTTTAATAAGAAATATGAGTTCACCAATGAAAAAAGGTTTAAGAGGCTCACATGTTCTTTGACGTCAGTAAAGGAATAAAGAAGTCTAAGAAGACTACATTTCTTAAAAAAGATACGAGGAGTAGGACGCCATTTTATATTTTATTTTTTCAGGTATGTAAATGTATTTTTGTTCGTTATTTTATATTTAATTATTATCAATTATTATTTATTATTATATATCACGGCATACGAAAAAAGATTTGAATATGGAAATGGAGAAGTTTATAATGAATTTAAATGGCTAAAAAGAAATAAAGTCATCAATTCATAACGAAACAAGAAATTCAAGGTAAAATCAAATTTAATTATTTTTTTTACGGTTAATGTACATTAATTACTGGAGCCAAAACCGCCAATACCCCTCACGGTTGTACTTAATTCCTGACAATTTCAAAAAAATGATTTTTAGCAAAATTAAATTTTTTAAATATTTTTAAGGAAAAAAAAAACATAACGTGGCTTCGCAGAGAACTGGGATTAATATTGGGGTAATGACTAATTGGGCAATTTTGTCACCGGCTTTAATAGTATATTCCGTCTCTAAGTTGGTTCTCAGCATGATTTGTAACTCGCCACGAAAGTCGGGGTCAATAATACCAGGGTATACAAAAATACCCTCCAAAAGCTTCGCTAAAATAGAAATTTTAGCTATAATTTTAAAAGATAGTTTTCAGTTTTATATCGCAAAAAACTTACATGATCTTCCTAGCAACGTCCCCACGGTGTAAGGGGGCAGTTCAAGTGCAATCCCCGTATGGACTTTGACAAGCCCATTAACGGGGATTACGGTATCATACAGCGAGTAAAAATCTAAACCTGCCGACCAATTTGTAGCTCTAGTTGGTACAAAAGCGGCTGGACTCAATTTTAAATATTTTAAAACCGGGTAAAATGGCTGCACCACGGCAATATTTTTACTAGACATACTTGGAGGTTTGATAACAAAATTCAAAAGTGAAAAAATGAACCTAATTTTTGCGTATTTATATATTTTAAGGTTAAATGTAAAAAAGTAATTATCTACGTATGTATATTAATAACGTGAAAAATATAGAATGTCATTTTCAATGTCGTCCAGTTTTAAATTTTTTATTCGAATATCAAAATATTAAAATTATACACGTAGGGATTATAATAATTAAGATAAATTATCTAGTTATATAGATAAAATATATAGATTATAAAAATATTCATTATAATTACATTTAATTGATACAATTATCATTTTACAAAATAATATTTTTGAAAGAATATATTTATGATAAAGAAATAGTTTCACAAACAAAAATTATCAAATTATAAAATGACAAGAAAAATTCATATTTGGTTTTAAAGACAAGTATATAGTTTTATTTTTTTCATGTATACATTATAGACATTAATAATTCATCCATATTTGGCTCCAACATTAAATATTTTTTTTTAATTTTTTTCATCTAAAAGATGATAACATTATAATTTGAAATAAATAAAGGTTAAAAAAAAAAATACGTACTTGTCGACTCAGATAGTTAATTTTTCTTCTTCTCACTTTTTTCATTTCCAGCGTAAAATTTTCGTAATAAATGTTGATGTCCCGATATCTAAATAAGGATATCATTATTTTTTTGGATACCAAGGTGGCATTCATTAAATAACGTACAAGGTAGCAAAAATGGCCGCTTTATAGTAAGTCCATTTACGTATATAATGACTGGTATGAATTTGAAATGTAGAACAGCGAAAATTAAAAAAGGGACAGACAGGATGAAGAATGTGCACCTCAAAAGGACAAAAGGGAGGAAGGATTTCTAAATCACGATTATACCGATTGAAGCAGAAAATTCCATGTTTTTCGTGTAAATAATAGTTAAAGTCTTTTAAAAGTTCATAACACTCGTCAAAAACGCGTTTACTTTTTACATTAACAACGTGATTGCGCTTTTCTAAAGGTATTTTGTTAAAAAGATTATTTTTATCACAAATGTGAAAACTCAGCGCGGTTAATGACAAAATGTCCCGAAAAAGCTCAGTATTTTTAATATCGCAATTTGTACTTAAACAAGCCATTTTAAAACTTCTTATGTTACTAAGACTTTAAAAATGTTAATATTTTTTAGCTTTATATATGGAAATAAATGGGTTATATCTATGTAAAAATTTAACTAGAGGGGATAATTATCCTAGATTAAAATATTTTTATAAATAGGCGTTGTGCCATAAAAGGGTTTTTGATACATATTAAAAAACTAATTATCTTTGTACGTGACTTAAAAATATTAAATTCTAATTTTTGAAAAAACAAAAAATATCTATTTTTTTTTATTTATTTTTGAAATTTTCGTCTATATAAAGATAGATCATAACGTATAAAAGTTTACTTTCAGTTTTTGGTAGTTTAGGGTCGACTAGGGTCTGATAAAATAGTTAGAATATGAGTCAATTACTCGAATCACAAGATATACTGGACTTGTCCAGCCCTTTACCGTCTCCTGACATTACGATCGAAGAAGCAGAATCTGATTTAAACGAATTGCCAGACATCAATCGGCCCAGTCCCTCTCATAAATTGAATAGCTCAAAACGAAAAATAACTTCGTTTTTAACATTCGAAAAATTAATAGCACCCGATGATAATGTTTTTCTGGAAAAAGTAAAAGAAAGTTCTACTGTTTCAACACTTGGATTAGAAAGTAGCGTGCGGTTAAGAGTCAATGGTAATTACTATGAATCAAAAACGAGACCCCGTACGAATGGACTATTTTATATGGAAATGAACTTATATAAAATGGATGACATTGGAAACAGTCCCGTCGACGAACTCTGGAAAGCGGACCATAAAAAATTAAAATACATGTAAGATTTTTAAATAATTTTAAATTTGTAAAATTTGAATTTAATTTAAAATTATTAATTTTGTAGTGTCAGTGATGAATCGGATCGAGATGTTGTAAAATTGGTCAACGCCTTTTACAAATGCTGCGAGCGAATTCAAAACAGTAAAGAAACTCAAATTATTGCTCCAAAAAAGGTAATGAGAAAATATTTTTGACATAAAAAATAACCCTAGAATTAAAACTTTGTCTTTAATTAGAAATATTTTAAAAAATAATCCCGCATAAAAAATGGCCGACTATTCAGAAACCTCTTCATCTTCTACCGCTAGTGATTCTGATTCATCTTCTTTCCCTAATCTCAAACGTTTCTATCACATTCAACGCCGCTTAAATAAACGTTCGTATAAATGGAAGACAAAAGAAATAGATGTTCGAATTCAATTTCATGACTTAACTAAAATTCCCGTTAAAGACTTTTATAAAATCTTTAAAAGAATTTTAGCAGAAATAATTCGTGAAATATTATTGGATCGTGAAAACTTTACTCATTTGCGTTTTAGTTTAAATTCCGAAAGTTTAAATACGCCAGTTAATATCAATTTAATTAAAATAGACAAACTCACTCCCAAACGTATTATCCGAACGTTAATTCGGGTAATACAATCAAATTCGAAAGACTTGATTGTAGAAAGCGATAACTGGAAATTTGATTTAATCTTTATAGACTTGCCTCAAAATATAGGCGGTTATCAACGTTCTGTTAAAAACAGAACTTTAGCTAACTTAAACGACTGGCTCCAAAAAAATTCTAATTTTATTTTTCTTGACAATGACACGGACAATTTTTGTTTCGGACGCGGTATTGTATTAGGTCAATTACTCGCGGATCGATTTTATTTCACTGAAATTAAACAACTCGAATTATTTAATCAAAAAGAATTTCAAACAAGTTGGGAAACCAAAATATAACCTCCCCGACCCCGACGTTAAGGTAATATAACCTAACCTAACCCTACCTAAAATAAAAGATGAAAAGAAATGTAGAGTATTGGATGAGTAGAAGAAACAGCGAAATAGGCAAAATATTATATCACATTGAACCTATATGCATTTCTTCAGTATACCAACACAACCCTAAATAATTCTCTACTTAAAACCAAACCTAACTAGAGAAAAAAAGGAAAATAAATAAGATATAACCACATAGATTTCAAGATAAATAATCCAGTCCATAATTCAGTATTAAAACAAAAAAATCAGAATTAAGACAACTGAAATTAGCAATCTTTGGTAATATGTAAAATAGCCCTTACACGAACAATTTAAGTAAAGCAAATTATCAAATAAACGCCAAATAAGTCAATTAATTAAAATTAAAAATATTAATCTTACCACTACCAAATAGCGGGCAGAAAACACAGACATCAAGATAACATTAGCAAAATAAATTTTCAACACCGGTAATCCTGAGAACTAGATTCTACAAAATCTTCTGGAATAATAAATTTATTTTAATCTAAAAAATATAAAATCTTAAAAAAAATATCTATACAAATAACATATTGATAAACCAATTAAAATTAGATGCGAAAAACATTTAATCTCGATATGAGATTAAATACACAAGGTCAAGGTTCTTCTTTTAAAACCATATCAGAATTTTGACGGTTGTAGAGTATTTGTAGACCAAGTAACGTGAAAAGGCAAAATGTTATATCAAATTGAACCTATACATGGCTTCAGTATACAACACAAGTTGTGAAACAAACGTTATTTTACGTGACTACACACTAGCTAAAACATCACCGAAAATAAACGACAGTAGGCATTAATAACTCTTTTACGAAAACAAAAAATTACTACAGAGAAAAATGAGTCAGAAAAAAAAAACCTTTTGATTTCCAAACTAATATTTCAGTCACAACTCAGTAATAAAAATTAGAGTTCAGGTCAATGAAAATATACCAAAAATGTCCAAACAAATAATAAACGCATCAAATAAATGATTCAAATTCAAAATTACTTCCTTACCAATAAATTGTATTCAAACGAATGAAACTTAATTTAAAATTTCAACGAGTCAAATCTCTAGAGAACAAACTTCGTCGAAGATTTCAAAAGAAATGAAACGATTTTACGTTCAATAAATTAAAATTTAGATAAGCAAGGTCAAGGTCCCTCAGTAAAATCATATCGGCGTTAAGAAAACTAGAGTATTTGTAGACCAAGTAACGTCATTAGGCAAAATATTTCATCAAAATCAAGTTATGACCTCGGTATCGTCATATAACCGTAAATAAACATATTCAATAAACAATTAACGAATAAGCTTTCCGCATAACACGCTAAACTACGAACTGTGACGTACAATTTCGCTTTTTGGTGCTACACGACCTACAGATACCTTATAAGCCTACGTCTAAAAACACGTTTTTTGGTGATAATGCTGTGAGTAAAGAATAGATGTTTCTCTTTTGGCCCTACCATAAATTTTTTATATTTTTTTTTTCTGACAGGGCAGGCCTGAGTAAAAATATACCAAGTTGTGAAACAAACGTCATTTTACGTGACTCCACACTAGCTAAAATGTTACCGGAAATACACGACAGTAGGCATTAAAAGCCTGGTTCTATTATACTTAATTGGGATTAACATTAAATTCATGTATGAAAAAGTGTGAAACTAAAACTAGCAGTCATCACGAGATCCAATCACGTGATTCTTTTCCTCACTCTGTCTACATTTCACTCTTGGGTCAACCATATCATACATGACTATTAAAACACGAGAAATTTCAATGTCAATCCGGTTTAAGAAAGTTCGTCAATTGTTAATTGTGGCATGACTAAAGCCGGATTCACACAGACCTATTTTCACGCTTTTCACGGTCACGCGCGAGGGGCAATGGGCAAACCACTCTTGGAATCAGGTGTACAAACTAAATGGAATCACGCGAATCGATTCGGAATCAGGAGAATCGATACGGAATCACGCGAATCGATTCGGAATCACGCGAATCGATTCGGAATCAGGAGAATCGATACGGAATCACGCGAATCGATTCGGAATCACGCGAATCGATTCGGAATCACGCGAATCGATTCGGAATCACGAGAATCGATACGGAATCACGCGAATCGATACGGAATCACGCGAATCGATTCGGAATCACGCGAATCGATTCGGAATCACGCGAATCACGAATCAATTCGGAATCACGCGAATTGATTCGGAATCACTGACAATCAAATGAATCTGGAATCAGGTGTACAAAATTTTTCTAGAGTGGTTTGCACCTCGCTCGCGCGTGCTAATGGTACTTCTATGAGTTCACGAGCGTGAAACGCGTAAAAACAGGTCTGTGTGTATCCGCGTTAACCTGGTTCGCTCTGCGCATGTACACAATTTCGCACGAAATAAATTTGCGAAACGCGCGAAAATTATAAAAAAATTAATTTGAAAATCCGTGCCAGTAATTAAAACCAAATACGCCACTGTTTGCAAGTTTGCCAGAAGATTACGATATTTCCCCATACATGAAGCTGATTCTCCCAAGAATATCAAAAAAAATCACATTGATATTTTCCATGCGTAAAGAGGTTTCCGACTTCAAATTTAGTGGTCTACACATACTCGCGTGCTGGCGAACTCGATTTTACACGTGTCACAAATACACTGGAAACCTACTCTACTTCTGTTCGAGGAGAGTTTTCACGACTATCATTTTTCTTAAGTGGTTTAACATTATGCATAAATCCGCCTCAGCTTCAAATCTTATACACCAATTCCCCTTGAATTGGTTAAAAATTCACCGAGTATAATCGAAGTTATTATTGTCTTATCTCTTATCTAAATTATGTTGTTTCAATCTTCCATACCCGTGTAAACGCACCTTTATTTAAGTTCTTCAATCCACCCCAAGTTTGCACCAGAGATAAGCCTATACTGCCCGTTATACCTTTGCTTTTTCGAGTAAATGACATATATGGAAAATAGCTTAGGCGCATGCTGCCAACTAAAACTGCCATTAATCGGTCAAATTTCTTTAAATTTTTGCATAAATTCTCAAATAACTTCTAAACTATCTCGAATTTTAAATTAATTTTTCGACTTTCTAATTAATTAGATTAAGATGAACCATTTTAATATTTTTAATTATAATATAAATTAATATTGCGTTTCATTTCCCTAAACAATATCAAACAAAATCACCCCATGAGGCTAATTTGCATTCGTTCCAAAAAGATACTATATAAACCTTTCGAAGGGCTATATTAATCGAAGTAACCGTGCGTGATGGCCATGAAGTTAGGGGGAAAACCCCCCCTTTCAATGTCTTGCTGATTCTTGATCTCTAGGCGCTTGGCGACGCAATTTACCCATTGGTGGGGCGATGTTTGGAGTCAGTGGAAGGTTGATGTGAACTGTACTAGTGGGGGACGCCTCGCTAGTATGGAACGCTGAGATCGGAAACTGGAGGTTGGACCTTGGTGCGGGGATGGTCGGAGGTGATTATGACAGTGGGAGACGTCCCATTGCTTATAATCGCCTTCGGCTGTTCAGCATCAAGGTTCGACCGTAAAGTGGATGGTGGAATGCGATGATGTGCAATGGGAGACGTCCTGTTGTATGTCTTTGCACGACACTTGAAACTCAATGTGGCAGCCACGCTTAAAGGAGGTAATTCCCCGGAATTGAACGATAAGCTGGTATGATTACGTCTCTAGACTTTTGGCTCCACGAGCTAGGTCACGTGACTTCCGTTTACACAGGATATCCGCTTACACACACAGACAGACACACAGACAGACATACAGACAGACACACAGACAGACACACAGACAGACACACAGACACGACCAGTGTAACACCTCCCCCTGAACTAAAGTTCAGTCGGGGAGGTAAAAATTAAATACGGAAAAAAAATACAATTAAAAATGGCCAAAGAGTTACACGAAAAAGCGGGTCTAGATGAAGGCGCCGTAAATATGATTAGTATTAACAAAATGCAAAATTTTTTACTTCCCCTTTATCGAATTGTTATAATAGACGCTTTAGACCAATATAGTATTTTTTACGAAGGTCCCGACGCCCCTCGTTATATTTATCTATTAAAGGTAGGGTCTCACATTCATGTTGCAAAAACTCTTCATTCAATAATGGGAGGTAAAAGTTCGTGTAATCCTTGTTTAAAAACGTTTCATACAAATTATCAAAAAAGGAAACATAGATGCCCGAACACAACTGAATATATTTGTTTTCGTTGTCAGTCTCCCGCTTATCATACTATGAATAATTTAGAACGGTGCACGGAATGTTTTCGCTACTTTGCTCGAGGGGCTTGTTTTGAAGCGCATATTTCTAACGGAACATGCGGATCAAAAAAGAGGTGCTTAAAATGTGGACATCTACTAGGTGAAAATCACGATTGTTTACCCCGTTGTCAGCGTTGTCTAATTAAACATCCCGAACAATTGCATTACGTCATGCCCCTTTGCAGCCCACGTGAAAAAAGTCGGTTAATTTTTTTTGATACTGAAACTATTTTAGAAAACGATATTTTTGTTCCCATTTTATTAATTAGTGAAGCTGAATTAGAAAATGGTAGTTACGAAAAAATGATTTTTTATGGAAAAGATTGCATCGACAAGTTTTTAGATTATATTCTATCAACGGAAGTAACTGTTGGTTCTCAAAAAATTAGAAAACGTAAAACTAGAAAGGCGCGCTTCCATGGATTTTCTATATTAGGTCACTATGCTCAAGGTTTCGATTTGTACTTCATTATAAGGAAGTTAATTGAGCGAAATTTATTGCCCTTTCTTATTTATGACGGTTCAAAAATTTTACTCATCTCTTTAAAAAATTTACAGTTAAGATTTATTGACAGTTATTCTTACATTGCGGCCCCTTTAAGAAATTTTACGCAAATGTTTGGGCTTGATGATGACGTAGTGAAAAGATATTTTCCTTACTCTTTTTACAATAATTCGACTTCAGATTACAAAGGGGCACTGCCACCAAAACATTATTTTAGTCCGGAAAAAATGAAAGATCAAGATTTCTTAAATTTTGAAAAATGGTACGAGAGTCGCGAAAAAGAAAAGTATGACATTCACGAAGAAGTTTTAAAATACTGTAGCCAGGATGTAAAATTGTTACGGGAAGGAATGGTAATTTTTCGAGACATTTATTTAAAAATTACGAATTTTGATATTTTTAGTTTTCCTAACGTCACGATTGCCGGGTGTCTAACTACAATTTTTCTAAACAATTATCTTCAACCATACACAATGGGTATTGTCCCTCCCAACGGGTATAACAATCAATTTGCCTATTCTCAAATTAGTTTAAAATATTTAGCTTGGTTTGAAAAGCAAGAAGGCGTAAAACTTCAAACAGCTTTATACGGAGGGGAAAAACAAGTTGGCCCATACCGATTAGACGGCTACTCTAACGACCCACCGTTAGCTATTAATTTTGATGGCTGTTTTTATCACGGTTGCGAGCTTTGTTTGGCTTTAAATTCTTATAATTCGCTATTAAAAACAACCAATAAGCATCTTCACGAACGCACTTTGGATAGAGATATTTTTATTCGAGAAACTCTTCCAAACCATAAATATATTACGGTAAAAGAATGTCAATTCTATCGTTTTTGGAAGGAAAATGCCGAAGCCAAAGCTTTTTGCAAAAGTTTAACATTACGCCCCCGTATTAAGGCCCTACCGCAGTAAAAAAGCAGTTTTCGATGAATTTAATTTACGTTTTTAATCCCTTTAAAACTTCAACAAAGCTATGAAACTTTTCAAACTTAATTATTGAAATCTTATCTTTAAACTGGTAATTTTTTAAGATCTTGAAAAAATTAGTTTTTGAGTAATTTTAGTTTAAGTTAATGCCCTTTTGCATTCGCGCTTGTTCATTATAATGTAACTCGCGTCAAATGTATGGGTCCGAAATTTTTTATTCTAAGCTCTTTTCAATCACAATTGTTGGGTCAAAGGGATGAGATACTTTCAGGAAGATCCAATTATTAATTCGGGAGTTAAGTAAGTTCAAAGTCAAATTTAGTTTTTCGAAAATTTCTACATGATTTTCATACATCGAAATCACACACTTCTTTTCATTTTACAATTTCGAAAAACCTTCATCCCCTGAAATACACATTCAGCTTATTTTTAAAACAATTCCCGTAATTTTCCCATTACTGATACGCGTACGAGTTAAGTTTAAATACAGTGCTATATTTCGCCATTGAAATTAACCTTGTGCCCAAAATCTCGTAGTTCCGGCAAAATCCGCTCGGGGGCCACCGAATTCTGACCTACTAATAGCTGCGATTTCTTTCCTCCGTATTACCCTCTATCATCAAAGGTCCCGTGGGGGCAATTATCCAGCAAGTAAGGCTTGCCGCGCGGGACGTCCGATCTCAGCTATTAGGTCGTAAAAAAGAAGGGTACCCTTCTCCGGGACATTTCGCTGGGGTGGAGGGGTTTGGGGGGGCTAAGTGCTTCCAAAACTACAACAATACTTTTGGCTAAATAAAGAAGGCATTTTCTTTACGCGGTCCTGAAATGCTATAGTTGGCAATGATACCGCGAAGTGACACATAATATTGAACCCAATAAAGAAAATAGTAAACACATTTTGCGCTTTCTCTTATGGTTGGGGAGATGCTATTTTTGCTCCTTATGTTTTCCTAGAGTTTCAACGAAGTTTTGAATCTTTATTTTCGTTATTCCTCTCGCTCGGAGGCACGAACATATACATAGTTTTCATTAAAGGGGGTAAGTGCCGTTCCCCCCATGTTGCCAACCACTTGTGAGTGCAGAGGGAAAGGCTAGAGTTCAGTTTTGAAACTGATCTGTTCTGAACTGCACTCACAAGCTCCTGGCAACCTGGGAATGAAAGCAAAGCTGGGTAAGAGGGGTGGAATTATCTTTTGCCCCTTTACTGAAAACTATGTATAGGCATATTTCAAATTAATTCTAAAAGGTAGGATAAATAAAAATTTATTTGTTATAGCCTATAGGCAATCATATTTCAAAATCAACGTGAGAAAATCTATGAGTAACGTCCATGTATTAATCCTAGCGTTGATTTGACCGACAGATATACCTAACATAATTATCAATTTGGAAAAAACTGTTATACATAAGTTGGCTCAAAGTTGAGCTTTTAGTTTTCAAAGATAATTATTTTAGTAGTCAAGCTAAAACATTACGCTCCATTACTTTTTATAGAAGTGTAAACCCCAAAGCAAAGTATATTCTTGCGCAAGAACACAGGTTCCAAAAAAAAAAAGAATAAAATAAAAATCTTATCCCTTACAATAAGCACTGTTCGCAAATTAGAATCAATGCGTTGATAGCCGGAGGAATTCTTTTTATAAGGACAATCTGCCCATTTTACTCCCCGTCCCGTTCATCGCAATACTGTCTCAACGCATAATACACGAGATAAAGGGAAGGGTGTATATTTTTTGTTAAAGGGAGAATGAAGTCTGTCAAGGATTTTTTATTGATTGCTTAATTTTTAAATAGGTCTAATAATATTTAATTATAAATCAATTTTTAACTTATTCGGAAAATATGGATTCGCGGTAATTAAATTTTTTGCAGTGGGTGCGCCGATCAATCAGCGAACGCGAATCGGGGTTGCTATGGAAACACTCGAGTAGGGCGCGCTTCAGCTCGGTATTATGTGGCACGCACGTTCGCTGACTGATCGGAAAAAAAAATTAAATATCTAAGAATCCCCGCTAAGCCTAAAAAAGTTTAAAAAAATACTAAGTAAATATTAATCTGTAAAATTGTAACAGGTGAATTAGATCTATGATGAGATCGATAAAAACTACTAGTTGTCAGACTTCATTCTCCCTTTAAATATCCACAGTTGACTTTTCTTGAATACTTTTTCCTTTCATGGATATTCTGGTTTCCTACTTATTTTATGACCAATTTATCACTTGAAGGGAATTCCTATTTTTGAGGGGCGGTAAAGTCAAACGAAACAAACTTTTAGCCGATATAATAGAAAAATCTTGGAAGAGTCAATAAAAATTAAGAAACCCCTCACGATTCAGCCGGAATTTTCAGTACTTTCAAATTAGCTAGTCAACAGTTTATCTATTGTTGAAATGAGAATTGAGCTCACTGGAAGATACCACTTACAATTTGAAATTTCAGGTTGAATTTATCACATTTTCTGGAAAATCTCAATACGCGACGTCTTGTTTAGAATAAAATCGAAGCTAAGGACATCTGGTGGCAGAAAACCTTAACTTTTTTTTGTGGTACAGCCTTAATGGACGTAGCGCTTTATACGGTGGCCGCTGTAGCGTTTTCAAATTAAAAAGCGTTCCCCAAACACATCAAACTATAAAATATTTAGACATAATTTCGCTTTACCCCCATATTTGTCGCGATAAGGTTTTTCCGGGATTACACCCTAGTATTATTACCTCTAACTTTAATTACGAAGCAGATGCGTACTTTGGGGTTATCCACGCGCGCGTACTGCCGCCCCCCAAAATCTTTATATTCCCGTTTTACCCGTTCGAGTGCATGGAAAATTATATTACCCGCTGTGTAAAATGTGTGCTAAATTTCAGTTAAACGTTTGTAATCACGGAGAGAACGATAGAGCCTTAGAAGGCGTTTGGGTGAGCAACGAGCTCTATTGGGCCGTAAAGTATGCTAATTACAAAATCTTGGATATTTACGAAGTTTATCACTATCACAAACAAGAAAATTTCTTTAGTCAGTACATGACGGACTTTATTGGTCTTAAAATAGCTAATGAGGGATTTCCAAGTGATGCTGTCACAGAAAAAAAAAAAAAAATTTTGTCGAAAAAATTAATCAAAGTGAAAAATTAAATTTAAATATTTTTGACATTACTGATAACCCTGGATTGCGTCACGTTGGGAAATTAAATATTAATGCGCTATGGGGGAGGGTAGGGCTGCGTACGAACCATAATAAAACAATACTAATTAATAAATATGCAGAATTAATTAAATATTTAGGAGACCCTAGCGTGGAAATTGCCGATTTGCGACCCGTAACTGACGAAATTGCGATGTTAAGCCTCAAAAGCGAAAGCGATTACGCGCCTTCGTATAATTACGGTAATGCTATTGTAGCTAGTTTCGTTTCCCCTTATGGGCGAATTAGATTAAACGAAACTTTGTTCAAATTGGGCAGGGCCTGCGTATATGGAGATACGGATAGTTGCCTTTATATCGCGACCCCCGGGGTGTGGGAACCTTCTATTGGCACTGCGGTAGGCTCGTGGGCCGACGAATTAAAGGGCAATTCGATAGATTTATTTATGGCGACGGGACCAAAAAGTTATGTCTATAAATTAAAAGAATCTCAAAAAATTGTACAAAAATGTAAAGGCATCACTTTAAATCGTGAAAATGTCGAAGCTATTGGCCTAGAAAATTTCGAAGAATTAATCATGGATCCTCAAAAAGAATTAACACTCCAAATTCCCTTTAACGTAAAAAGACATAAAATACAGATGGCCCTAGAGTCGACCAAACCGACCAAAAAGTTTAGACGCACAAATGATAAACGATATATTTTAAATAATCTTGACACTTTGCCTTTCGGCTACAAAGCGGACGGAAGCGAAAAAAAATGAATCACGAATTGACCCGCCTAGAAAGTTTTAAAGGGCGTTGGAAAGGTTGCGTTCCGATTGAAGCTTTAGCTAAAGCAGGATTTTTTTTATTAGACTCGAAAATCCAAGCTTGTCAATGTTTTCAATGCGGGCTTATTTTATATCGTTGGGAGTGTTTAGACATCCCCTTTAAAGAGCATGAAAAATATAGTCCAAACTGCGATATTGATACCAAGCGAAATTCGACTACGAACATCCCTCTCGTACCATTTCAACCCCTTCAAACCGGTTTCGATGAATGCGGAAGCATTCCTTTCGCGAAATATAACTCGAATCAAAGCGGTAAAGATGAAAGGAAATGTGTTAATACCATAATTAACGGAACTCCTAAAAAAACTATTGTTGAAGAAAAAATTAAATGTCCACCCTTTATAAATAGCCAATCATGTCCAAGAATGGAAACAGGCACGTGCATTTTTCTAACGTAATTCAAATTTATGAAATCCCCACGGAAAATAGAAAAAATTATAAATGGATTGATCACTTACGTTTTCAACATAAAATTAAAAAATTTGAACAAATATTTTTAGCGTGTAAAAGAGGCCAAGATTTAAAAAAAAAGGGGGAAATACAATTGGTGACGGTCAATATATAGCATATAAACTGGTGTCGGGTTAATAAACATACTAATTGTTTTTGAAACTTAAAAGTGACGGGTTTTAATATCTGGTGTTGGATTTTTTTTTGTTATAATGAATGATAATACTTTAAAATTTATTACTCCATTTCGAAGTTTAATTTGCGGGCCTTCTATGTGTGGTATGCTTTTTTTTGCCTGTATTTTATTATTAATAAAATTATATACATATATAATAATCTAGCATTTAAAAAAAAAATGTGTTTTCTTTATTTTTATAGGAAAAAGCACTTTTGTCTCTAATTTTTTAAAACAATTACCATTAATTACATACCCCCCTCCCGAAAAAATAATTTATTGTTTTCAAGCTTATCAACCCAATTTTGACGTTTTACGCCAGACACTTCCCAATATTGTTTTTATTCAGGGTTTACCCGATTCTAACGTTGAATTTTGGGAAAAAAATCGTAATTCACTTATTGTTTTGGACGATCTGGCTAATGAAATCTTTAACAATCCCTTTATCGCTAATTTAGTGACCGTCAAATCGCATCACTTTAATATTAGTGTCATGAGCCTTTGTCAAACTTTATTTCCGAAAGGCAGCCAAGCTCGGTTAATATCTCTAAACACTTGTTACATTATTTATTTTAAAAATCCCCGAGATTCCTTAGGAATTTCTTTGTTAGGTTCGCAAATTGCTCCGGGTCAAGGTAAAAAAATAGTAGAGGCATATAAACTAGCGACTCGAGAGCCCTATAGTTATTTACTCATAGACAATAAACAAGAAACACCTGATCTTTTAAGACTAAGGAGTCGTATTTTAATTAACGAAGCACCCATGATAATTTATTGTGATTAGCAAATAATTATTTTTTCGAAACTATATTCACAAGCATGGTTTTAAAGCGAAAACGTCGCTCGAAAGGATCTAAAAAACATCCAATAGCCTATCCGAGCAAAAAATTTAAGACTTTTTTACCATTTTTACAAGCATTACGTCAGAGTACAGGCCCCGCCCGTCGCGCTTTATTAAACAATAGTAGCGCGAATCAATTAAATTCTATTTCCACTTTATGCAAAAATTTGAAAGGTGGTGGTATCTTTTTAACCACGGCTCGTAAAAAGCGATTAGCCAAATATAAAGCGCTCATTCGGAAGTTAGCTTCGTCCAAACTCTGCCGAAAAACCAAACGTAAATTATTGCTTAATCAAAAAGGCGGCTTTGTCGGTACTTTATTAACTACTCTGTTACCGTCTCTAGTGAGTTTAATCGCCCGTCAATTATGAAGTCAATGATGCTCGTCCCCGCTACGTCTCTGACAGAAAGTACCGAAAGCAAAGTTTTTCAATCGCTTGACGAAGAAATTGAGCGAATATTAAAATCAAACGTCCCTTCTGCTGTCAAATTAATAGTTTATATGGATACGCTACGGCGTTATTTAGATATGAAAGAAAATATTCCCGTACCAAAGTTTGAAGTTAGTAATTTATCAGCCCTAACACACCCGCCCCAATCGATTTGGGTCGAAATGATCGAATTTCATATGATCGATTGAGTTAAAAATCTAACCTAACCTAAATATTTCGATCATTTAATCCAAAAAACTGGTTTCGATCACTTAAAAGTCGATCAATTGGGACGATACCCCCCAATCTACTGCACCCTTAACTCCCGGATTGCAACCTCTGAAAGCTTCGCCACAAACTTTTATTACGCCGAGATCTCCTACGACAAAAAAATTCCGCCGGAGATCGTTGCGTACAACGTTTTGCCCTTTATATCAAGAACAGTCGACTCCATTGTCAAAAGAAGAAATGGAACAAAAACTTGGCCCGAATTACGTTTCTGATTTAATAAGAGATTCCGCCTCAAAAATTACCCGTCAATTACATCAAGATTTATTTCAAGAACCGCCCGAAGAGCTTTTAGGCGCCGTGGGGGGCACGCCTACTTCGGAGCGGGGAAATTTTCTCCGGGCAAAACAAGAAGCGCTCGATTCGATATCCGAAGTTTTAAGTAACGAATCGAGCAAAAACGATCAAACACCCGACATTGATCAAACGCCCCGTAATGGTACATCATCGAGAAAGAAAAGAAAAAAAAGAAGAAGAGGCGTCGAGAGGTTGGAACCAGTTTCCCCCCGCGCTCGAACGCGTAGCAAACAATTTTTGCGAGAGCAAAAGGGAACTGGAAAACCTCAAGAATGGAGAGACTAAATAAGATTTTATATATCTTTATTGACAATAAAATCCATTATGTATTTGTAAATGTAAACATAAAAATAATAAAATTAAAATGTCATTTAATTTTAAATTTGAATAATACATTTTATTTATAATATCATTATAATTAATATTATTACAACGAGCCGTTAAAAAGTAGACGCAATGCAAACCGCACGTTTCCGCCCGAGTTGGTTGTATCTGATTTGTATTATAGTATATTTTGGGATGATATTTCTTGAGAGATAAATTATAAAAATCTGGTCCTAAACCGTAACCATCAAAAAATTCTAATTTTTCTTTAGTTCGAAAAACCGCTAACCAATGTTGACCTTCTTGATTGTGCTTATCAGTGTTGAGAATAAAACAATAAGTTTCTTGATGAGGGGCCTTTGGTAATTGGTCCCTAGGAAAGACCCCTAGAAAGTATTTTCGAGTTTTAGGATTGCAATGCATGAGAGCCATGAGCTGATGCGTATCCATCTTGTTTTTCCTCAAATTTCTGGTAAACGGACTCGTTGAAGCTCGTTCGCGTAAAATGGACCCGCAATTTCGTTTTTCAAATCTTTGAGTTTGTACACCGGAGGGTGGCGTTTTATAACCCGGTCAACGACAAATATTTCGGGTGTAAACGTCCCGGTATAAATCTTTCTAAAGGCCCTTTCACCCACCGACAGACGGACCAGATCTCCTTTTTGTAACGACGTTGATTTTTTAGAAATATTTTTCACACGTCCGTATAGCGTGTTCCAAACAATATTTTCGTTATGCAACGTGACTTGATCCGGTGCTATATTAGTTGTACCATGAACGCGAGCGTTGTACGCCTTTAAAATTTGAGGCAGATATTGAATATAATTATTTTGCCTCGTATGGGTCAATATTTTATAAATTTGACCCTTCAAGGTTCGAATAAATCGTTCGGCGATAGCCGCTTTATGAGTGCCTAAAGCGAAATAAAGCGAGACGCCATGTTTTTTGAGGAATTTCTTAAAGGCGTTATTATTATATTCTTTTCCCATATCGGTAATTAATTTTAAAGGTTTGCGATATCGAAAGATATCTCGAAAAGCTTTAATAATTTCCATACTGGATTTATCTTTTAAAGGTCTAGCGAAAGCGTAGCGGCTTAAAATGTCAACGGCGACTAAAATAAATCTCACATTTTTATTGTATTTCTTTAATTTAGGTAAATCAATTAAATCCGACTGCCAAGTTTCATTAAGACTATTGACGAATATTTGATTCGTTTTAAAACGTTTTCTTCGAAATCGATGCCTAGTGTACGATTTTTGACTTTCTAACCATTCCAGTATCACTTTACGAGAAATATCTGGAAATTCCTTATTTAAGATCTCGACGTTGCTGTACGAGGCGGGATGTTCGATATTATAATACACCGCCTTTAAGCGTTTTTTAATAGGGGCAGATAATTTCGATATTTTTTTCATAGTATATTTAATAGCTCTACAAAAAAAAATCAGTGGAAAAAAATACGAAAAAACGTGACCAAAATGAAATTTTTTATTTCAGAACATCGGTTAATATACATTTTTAATATCCAAAAACAAGGGCATTCTTTAGTTCTTGCAAATTAGTACTCATATAATTAAATAGTAAATTTTCGTCGTCTTCAAATCCGTACTCGGCGCGAAATTTATTTAATATAACAGATCGATCAATTAAAGGTAAAGCCTCAGATAGAGTTATTTCTACTCTATTTTCCCAGCTCCCTCCGCCCGCGTTACATTCTGGAGTATGGGCTAGAGATTTTTTACAATCGATATTTGGACAATTATCAGTCATATCAAAAATAATATTAGTTAAATGATTAACCAATAATTCTTTCATATGAAGTCGCGCGGCTTTCTTGCTTTTGATTTCACGATCCAAAACTGGTTTTAAGATGAGGAGTCTTTCCCAATCCTTCAGCTTCAGACTAAAACCTCTGGCGGTGGAAAATAATATGAAATAATTTGCTTGATTGCCCCGTTCATAGTAACGAATGTCCACGAGTCTATCATTAGATGAGTTCACGAAACATTCCAGCTTTATCCTTTCGTTGCTTATAGGAAGCCATAGATGAAACCGTCTAGAGTTATTTTTCAGAAAAGCGGTAATGTCGTCGGCAAATCGAAATAAAGCTATCCAAGCCTCTTCTTTCAGATTCAATGTCGTCAGCGTATCGACTCGTCGAACATTTATTTCAGGTTCCAAGGCATTTACCACCGTAATTTCGAGCTTCTCGGACAAGTTGTGCACAGGACCCATGTTGATCGTTAAATAATTAAATTTTGAATGACGACGGCGTTTTTATTGCGGAGTGTAGATGATATCTCGTTCTTGAGAAATAAGAATCGTGTTTTCAAATTCAGCGTATATTAAAACGCAAACATTTTCTGGCAGGGGTTTTTCAAATTTCATGGAGATGCGGACGCTGCCTGTTTGCGTCACGGAGCTGTGGCTCGCCGAGGCGAGATGCTCTTTTGTAAGATCCAACGCGTATAAACAGTTTCCATGAAGATATCTCTGGTACGAAATTCCGTTCCCCGTATTGTTCAAATCTACATCGAGGCCCTCAAACAAAGATTGGTATTCACGGGTGTAATTCAAAGATTTATTCGAATTGAAATTTGGGGTAAAAGCCTGGTCAGGGAAATTTAACGTACCGACGGTTATTTGGAGAAAATTTAACGTAAAGTGCTTAAAATTAAAGGGATTTGTATCGAGCGAACCGTTTTTACATTTATTCGTTACCAACCCAATAACAACACGGTTGGGAACTAAACCTAAAAATACGTTTTCCCTCACGACATCCGTTGAGTTCGCCATGATGACGAAACTCTTCATCGTGACGTTTGTCAAAGGACAAATGGCGGGAGTTTTTCTCATTACAGCCGCGTGAGACAAAACAATTTGGTCCAATACTTCTACATGTTTGGCGTATAAACTAACTTCGACGAGTTCAATTTTATATTGTTTATTCGCTTCTGTGCTAATAATAGAAAAAGCGTTAGGAGCGCGAAGTAATCTAACTCGAACATCCACATCGTTAATTAAAAATTTATCGAGTTTAGTAATATCTAAAAATAAAGGGCCTAAAAATTCAAAAACATTTGATTGGTGGACAAAAGTAGCGCGAGTTTTAATGCCATTTTTGATAGAATCAGCCGCGACAAAAGCATCGTCTGGCTTAGAGGGATAATCGCTGTAATATCCCCACGCGGTTAATTGACTTTCTTTGGCCGCCGGCCCGTAATTTAGATGAGTTGCCAAGTAGGCCTGATATGGATAAAGAGCATTTGAAGATTGCACCGGTTTAGTTCCAAGATACGCTTCAACTTGGCTAAAAAGACTCGCGATAGGAATGTTACTTAAGGACACTTTTTTCTCGTCAGGTTCTAAAATACTCCCGTCCGTATGAACAATACGCGCCCTAACTTTAATGCGTAGTTTTGATAAATCAAGATATAATGGGTTTCCAGCGATAAAAAACTCTATTTGCTCGGTATTTTCATTGACGGGGCTGATGGGATGATACTGAGTCGTTTTATTGGAAATAATATTTCTATTTAATATAGGGCGAGTAAACAAATCTAAATTCGACATCATTCCTTCGTAAAGAGCCATTTTTTTTTTCAATCTAAATAATCCGATCTAATTTGACGGGGTTTTCTGCGTTTTTTCCGTGGATTTTTAAAACGTTTGTCAGAGCCTAGTTTTGAACCCCTGCGTCTCCTTTTATTGCCACTTCCACTCTGAGGTCTAATGGTATTATCCACCACTTTATTTATCAAATTGGCTACGGCAATTCGCGAGTTTCTTTTTAAACTGGGTTTAGGCTCCATACCTCCTTGAATATCTTTAAGAATGTTATGACTCATGCTTAACGCTTCGGTGCCCAAATTTGAAGCTAACGGTTTTAAAATTGGCGTGACATATTTTAATAAAGACCTAAAAATTGAACCGAGGCCTCTGCCGGACTGATATACCCCCCCGTGAAAACCGCGGATACCACCCCCTTTTTGCTGAGAACTATAATATTCGAGATATCTATTCATAATGACGATTCTTTATGAAATGAAGCTTTACTAGAGTTCGACCTTTATTTGTAAAGGGAATTAGTTCGTTAAAATCCGTTTTTAATTCAATTTCTATTATTCGATTTGAATCGAGACGTAAAGGATAATAATCAATGTTTAAAAAATTAGCTTCATTTTGATCGATATTCTCTTGGTTGGAATTTTCAATTTTGAGGGCTCTTAGCAACATGCTTTCTGTATCACCCGTTAATTGCGGTAATATTATATCGCTATAAATATACATAATGTGAATGCCTCTTTGTAAATCGTATGGATATTCGCTCGTCACTTCTTTGTAAACGGCGTCTTGATCGATTCGAAAGCCTAACATATCACCTAACCCCCCAAGATGATCGTCGGGATGTGAGACGTAATGAAAACAAATCCAAATATTTTTATCGCACGAAACCTTGACCGTCCCATTTTTATTTACCGAGAACTGAATACTTTTTTGGTGAATCTCTGCGGGTAAGGCTTCAATCATAGCAGAAAAAACATCTTCTATTGACGTGTATGTCCCGAGGGGAATTTAGCAAGTGTAAACTTTGGTGTTTTGCTGAAATAAGGGTTGGTCGCTATAAAATGATAAATCACCCGCCTTTCTTTTTCTTATAAAAACTTTTTGATTGGTCTCTTTATCACGATTCATTTCAAACGCAAATTGAAAACTATTCGGTTCAATGTCAATCTTCGCCACGAGCGGATCGAGAGTACCCCCCTGGTAATAAAGACTAACGTATTCATCGGATGGAAATTTAAATAAATCGGCTAAAGATTCGCTCATTTTGAAACGAACACCCGCTGGTAATTCTACCGCGAGTCGAAAATCGTTTTCGTTTACTTTTAAAATATTAAAAGAACATCCCCTTAGTTGACGTAATTTTATTTGTTCTCTTAAAGCGGCTAAAATTTTTAAATGCAACCCAAATGGAATAATTTCTTTATTTTGACGATTGTACATGGGCATATAATTTTTACCATCCAGTCGAACAGAAGTTTCCGTATGGTCACCACCCATGATAAACAAATGATTGTGAACTCGAAAATTAATCGAACTATTTTTATCCGCTTGAAATTTCTTATAATTAGCGTGTAAATTTGTAGTACTAACTAATATATTTTTTTGATATCCGCTTAACTCTAAATTTAAAATATCAGCGAGAGAGCCGCTAATTGAACACTCGACGTACGGGGGGAGACTAATTTGAAAGTATTTTTCTTCATTACGATTGATAATGTCAAATTTTATATTATAAGCGCGCAAAGGCTCGTAATTTAAACTTTCTTTCAATTTTTCTAAAATCTCTTCGTACATGGAAAAGGGAACATAAACGTTATTTTCATCCATTTTCCCTTTAAAAACTATTTCAGGATCCAAATTAAAATTATAGTAAACGTAATCGTTTTGGTTCGAAAGAACCGGGTTACCAAATGGATTTATTCTGTAATCGATATAATTACCATTATCCTTAATATATATTTTTTCTGTTTTAGGGTCCATAAAATTATAGCCCGTAATATTCGAATGAAACGCGTATGGAATATTTAAGAGCTGACTTAATTGAGGCGATAAACGAATTTCGATACCTGGAGGAGCTCTCATGGTAAAACTAGGATCATTCGCGTAATTAAATTCTACTTTAAAAACTACCCCCCGAACTCGATTAAATATAGTTAAACTAAACGCGTCGCAAAGTTTTTGGGCTAAAGTCTCGTTAATAACGCGTCCTCGTTCGTCTAAATCAGCGGATATGCTCCCCGGTTTAATCAAAACCCTGTAATTTGCCCAGTGTTCGTACGAAGTGGGAGTTGGCGGGGGTAAAGTTGTTATCGCCGGGCTCAATGTAGGTACTGATTTATTTTCTGGGGCCTTTTCAAGCGGTATAGGCTCAGACTCTACTACGGGGGCCTCGATACCAGATTGATCCGCTTCTTTCGTAAGAGGTTGAATAGGGGGAATAGATGGCTTTAAGGGCGCGGTTTCTTTAAACGACGGTTTTGCGTTTATAGATGGAGGGATATCGATTTTTACAATCTCGGATATTTCAGGGGGGTTAATTAAAGTAGTTTCACCCGGAGGTTTTGAATCTGCTATATAATCCGACTGCGAATTTTTCTTGGGCACTTTTGAATCGAACACATTGCCTGCCACTAATCTTCTTTCAACAAGCGGAGACGGAATTCTGATATCAATGTAATTATTTGTATATTGCAAACTTATCGTTCTAGCGTACTTGCTTAATGGTATAGGACTTAGAAAATTATCTTTAACAAATTCGTTCTCTCTAAATTCGAATACAGTTGCTAACGGAGACATGGAAGGAATACGTACTTCGACATTATTTGCCGTGCGAATGCTCAAAAACCGAGGTAATTTTTTGTCAATTAACGGATTTTTTGAAAATAGCTCTAAATGTTTATTATTTCCCGCCAAACGATTGGTAATACCAAATTCGATTTTGTCCCTCGTCAGCTCGTTCTCTTGAATTAGTTTACTAATTTCATTAATTAGCATTTCTTGCAAAGAATATTCTATAATTTTATCATTTTGGGTGGTGGCTTTATAATTTCCAGGGGGTAATTCGAGTTTATAGTAAATATAGGGTTCGTCTAGTAAATTATTTTGGCTATTCTCGTCCGTCAATATCCAAAATTTGTTATATTTAGGGCCGCTCACGTTATGCCAGGACGCGAGATAGATTATTTCGCTTAACCCTACACTCCATTCGTGATTATTAAGTTGTAGCTCTTTAACGAGTACATTTTTAAACGAACTTTGAGTATTATTTGGAAAAATATCGAGTGAAGCGTTAGAGCTTAAAGTACAATGGAATTGTTCCATAACGTAACGAAACCAAATGTTTAATGAGAGTTTTTTATGATAATTATTTCTTTTAAGAACAAAAAAGACAAGCGTGGTTTAAGGGTAGGAAATATTATTTTATCGAAGGGGATTCGAACCCCGGACTTTTTTTTATAATATTCATACTTTTACCCCTAAACCACGCTAGTCTTTAATTTTACAGTCATATAATTTTGCTTTTTTGTTTTGTTTCAGCGGACTGTAAACACCTCTGGCCATATATTACCACTCTTTTACGACCAGAGTGTAATATATTTTTTTATGTTGGTTCTACCAATGCGGTATAAATGGGGGAGTGTAATATATTTTTTTATCATAATCTCTTTCTTTGATTCGTATAACACTCTTTTATTTTTTATTACTTCTCATATCTTTACTATGTCTTTTGGAACCTGCAATTTTATTCCTTTTGGCTGTCATGATTTTGGTTCTGTATTATCTTCTTAAGCCTTAAGTTTCATAAATCAACATTATCTTTTTTTGCGTTAAGTTTCATAATTGCATGATTTGTTTTCTTCAATCTTAAGTTTCATAAATTGTAATCTTTTAGTTTTAGTATTTTAAGCAATCTAATACCGGTTGTGGTAATTTAGTCGTTTTTGGTTAGGTAAATGAACTCTTTTGCATGCTCATTCTCTTTGCTCTTCTTGGATTTTTTCCCTAAGTATGGTAATATAAATATATTTACACATACCAACCAAAATACCGTTCACATCGAGTGAAAAGGACCACTCATGGTCCTTGTCTAAGACCGAGAAAGATCGATCGTGGTCCTTGTGTAAGACTCTACGATGAAATTGACGAATCAGAGTATCACTATTAACGGGCGAATTGGTTGCTATAAATTTAATAAAAATCGTAACGTTCCGGTCTCTAAATTTTTGCAACTACTTAGGCCCAGACTTAGGTCCGTGATGACACGAAAAACGAATCCCTTTTTTGTTGTAGAGTCTTGCATTAACTCGAAAAAAAATGTTGCTCTAAATGGTCAAAAAGCAACATCATTGGTAAAATCCAACTTTACATACAGGCAGTTCTGCTCGGGTGAGCTGGGAGCTTTAAAATAACTAGATCTCTTACTAGAGTTCAAACCTCACTAAATTGATACAAATACCATAAAAAAGCCTTATATTGGAAAAACGTTAACTATCCAAGAAACCCACTTAGACCTTTTATCAAGCAAATACAGACGGCGCAAAGATAAAAAATTGCGCTCAAGAATTCGGTCTTCTGAACTTCTAGTCATGGATCTCTAATCTTTCATCGAATATTGCGATGATCAAACAATTTACAAAAATTGTGGACATCGAGGGATTAAAACTTTGGCGAGATGATTGGAACTTTTGATGACGTTCTAAATTTGAACTCTCTGGGTTTCAAATAAAAACTTGAGAATGACATCACTATCTTTGAAAAAAGTTTCATTCGAAACTGAATATTGAGGCAAAAATTATCTACAAGTGGAACTCGAGAAAAATATCTGCGAGGGAAACTCAAGAAATTCTTACAATTTCCATACTTTTAAAAATAATAAATACCAACTTTTGATGAAAAAAAAACATTATATTTTTAATTTATATAATATACAATAAAATTTACACATTTCTTTGTAACATATTACAATTTTTCACAAAAAATAAAATTTATGATTGTTCTTTTACTCGTGATAATTTTTGAATGTTTTGAAAGTAATAGTCCAGGCTCACATTATATAGTATTTCTCCACAAGTCACAGGTATCAATACGAGCTTCTTTAGGACTTGGTAAATAAGTAGCGATAACCACAAGTACGGCGCAAAAATGACCAAAACACAGTACATGTCTCCTTGCAAAAGTCCAATTAGAAAGGCGATTGGCACAGTCAATGGGCTTATTAAAATCAAGAAAAAAGCCGCGAAATATTCCGCCGGTAACAACATCAGAAATATCCAAATTATCAAAATTGAAAAAAGCGGATAAGTTAGAATAATTTCGAACAGAGCTGAGAATATCGATTCCCACATGATGAAAAGCTCACGAGTAACTAAAATTCTATCATTAGAAAACTAAAATATTTATTTTAAAATTAAAGGAAACGCCCACAGTAGTGACATAATTTGTCTAAAGGTTCTCCCATTTTAATGTAGATGTAAAGGAGCGGTAAAAAACTGGTTATCAAATAAATTGGATCAGCAGAAAAGACTGACATAACAAAACCAATAGGAACGAGAATGGGGGTTAGCAACGTTACCCCAAACCTAATAGCAAATCTTCGAGTATACGAATCATTGTATTTCCATCTTTTAAAATAATTACAATGACAATAACGTTTAATAACAATTTTTTCTGGCGTTTTTCTTGACATGATGATCTTGAATAAGTGATTATAAATTATGAGCCTTAATATATGTCAATATATTCTTGTATAATCCTCGTAACAACGATATAAAACCCCCTTATTTTCTATTGGTTATTCAGATATAGAGACAAACAAATATCCAAATAAAAATAATAACAATTTTAATTCGTAACACCACCACTTTAAAAAAAAATTCTTCTAGTGAAAGTGGTTTTCGTGAAAGACCGCGCGCGAAACCTTTGTATAACGAGAAGAGAGAACCTCGCTAGTACGAAGAGAGCCAAGACGTTTTAGTTTTCCACATACCAACGCCCTCCGGCGCGAGCGGAAATTTTGAAAAAAAAAATTTTTTTCAACAAGTTGGTGATGTCAAAAACAAGTTCTCCCAAACCTTGGGAGGGGCTCTAGCAGGCTGGGGCTGGAAAGGGGGTCAAAGTTTTCGTTATTTCCGGGGTACTTTACTACTGATATCACACCATAAGGCTCATTTGCATTCATTCCAAAAAGGTAGTATATAAACCGTTCGTAGGGCTTTATTAATCGAGCGATGCGGCCATGAAGTTGGAATAAAAACCCCCCTCTCCAATCTCTTGTTGATTTTTGATCTCTAGGCGCTTGGTTCGCAAAGCTAATTTACCCAGGTGGGGCGATGTGTAAGGTTGATCTGGACCATATTAGTGAGGGACGCCTCGCTAGTATGGCCCGCTGAGATCGGAACTGGAGGTTGGACCTTGGTGTGGGGATGGTCGTAGGTGATTGATTATAACAGTGGGAGACTTCCCATTGCTTGTAATCGCCTTCAACTGTCCAGCATCGAAGTTCGACCGTACAGTGGATGGTGGAAATCGATAATATCCAATGAAACTCAATGTGGCAGCCACGCTTGAAGGAGGTAATTACTTAAGGGAATTGAACGATAAGATGGCATGGTTACGTCTTTAGACCTTTTACTCCACGTGCTAGGTCACGTGATTTCCTTTTACACAGGAAGTGACAAACACACAGATTCGACCAGTGTAAAACCTCCCCTTGTACTAAAGTTCAGTCGGGGAGGTGCTGCCATCTACAATATTGTAAGGTATGAATTTGAACAGATACGTTTCTGAAATTTTATACTTTTATGCTCTAGAGATATGTTTAAAGAAAATTTGAAATAGTGTAAGGGCACGAGTTTTGAATGTCTCTTTGTAATAACGCTACCATAGCATTAACATAATCCATATTAGATTTCCATAGGAAAAACGCTACCATAGCGTTAACATCACCATTTCTAGGCTACGACACCGTTTTTCAGGCTATGACACCGTTTTCCAGGCTATGACACCGTTTTCCAGGCTATGACACCGTTTTCCAGGCTATGACACCGTTTTCCGGGCTATGACACCGTTTTTCAGGCTATGACACCGTTTTCCAGGCTATGACACCATTTCCCTTTTCCAACCATGGAGTTTTCCTACTAAAATCTTTTATCAACCAATCAGAGAAGCCGTTGGAAGTAACGGGCGCAGTCCGTTTCTTCCACCGATTTTTGACGTTGGAAGAAATCCGCTTCGAAGTCTGCTGAAATTTAATTAAATATACTTAGAAGTTGGTACGGTTTTTTGCGTGTTTTAATTTGCTAACACATAGAGACTAATATCGTCTATTCTAGCTAGGTTACAATCGGATGTCAAGAAGCGTCTTAAGACGGCTCTAGAGATGTTAATTTCCTTTATAATCACCGAGTCAATATTAATCGGTTAAAGCGGCTTTCAAGGAGCCACTGGCAGCCAAAAGAAGTGTTTCCTAAACGGATCATGAGCAGTCTTCGAAATAAGATTATTTATCCAAACTAGTCCTCGAGACCAATGACCCCTTTTAGTATTAAACAAGTAAACTGTTCCAAAGCAAGCTACCCCTATGCTGTGTTATATTTCGAATAGATAAACATAGTCCCCCCCCCCATAGAAAACAATAGAAACAGTTCGCCCATGATCCTCATAGAGCTGGGCGTACTTAGTACCTGGGTGTCACTTTTTTTTACAATCCTTACATCATAAGAAACAATTACCGTAAAAAGATTTGCGCGCAAATAATTAGTTTTGTTAAAATTGTTTTTGAAAAAATCGCTTAAAAATTGTAAGATTTAAAATTTTTGGCGTCATTTCTTTATTCAAATTATTTACTATAAACCTTTTGGCTATATTTTCCCACAAGAAAACTAACGGGGACTAAACTTTCTCAAAATTGAAATCTTTTTAATTTGTGTAAGACATAAATTTTTTTTCCCAAAATTACCCCCCTAAAATCTACCGCCCAAGGTTCCAGCTTACTCAGCCTGCTGTTAAATCCGCCACTAGGCCACCGAAGTCCAGGGCTTATACGAATTTGGATTGAGAGTAAGGGAGGGGTGGAGCCACTACATTACAGAAAAAAACGAGGCCGCGGAAGTGCAGGACTTAAACGGATTAAGATGGAGGGTAGATAATGGTGGAGTTCATCGAAAGGCAGGGTTTTTAGCCACATTACTATTAGCTATTACATAGCTATTACTATGTACCGTGCTGTCTCTTCACCATAGTTGACACCTTGACGGGGTGGTGAGGCTTGCGTGCGTCTGTGAAGTGTTGAGCGTTGTCGGTGGGGGCTTAGCTTTGCTACAGCCCCTGGTAGGGTCTCTCATACCGAACTGGTCAACACGGAGGCGCCTGACTAAGTTCAACTGACTTCCTTAAGCTAAGGTGGGAAGCATCGTGCCGATGGCTGGGTGGTACCGGGGAAGTAAATTGCGGTACCGTGTACGATCTCCTGGGGGGGACCAGGCGAAACCCCGTTGTATTTAGCCTTCCACCCGGGATGCGGACTACCGGGTGGTGACCTTTTATTTGCCGCAATTTCTCGTGGGAATTTTATGAATTCAAAAAATAAAAATCCAAAAACCAAACATGGGTCTGGGTCATCCTCGGGTGAAACCCAGCCCTCCAATATGCAGGCAACTGCTTCTGGTTCTGCCTCTGGTAATACTGCTGGTAAGTCTGGGTCATCGCAAGACAGAACCCAGCTTACCAAAAAATATTTTAACCGCAATGCCCGTCGCAAGCGGGCTCGCCCAGCGAAGACAAAGGAGACCACTCCACTGCCTAGCAGTGAAGTGGTACCCACAGCCAAAAGGCCCAGGACAGTGGACTCTAATCCCTCTCCTGGGTCTTCTCAACCGCATCCCAAGAGGGCTAAAGAGGCTTCGGCCCCTAAGTCCTATAAGGATGCGGTTGGCCTGACGAAGATGGCCATCATTAAAGATGGCTATCCAGTCAACAAGCTTACGGAGGTCGATGTGAGGGCCATCCAGGCTGGAATTCTGGAGAGGATAGATGGGATGCCTTCGGGTGAACCTCTACCTCTCCTAAAGAATTTCCAGTTGGTGAATGGCGCTCTCATCTACCAATGTGGCGACCTACAGTCAGGTACCTGGTTGAAGAAGGCTTTTGACCAAAACGAACAGGTTCTGGCGGACACCAGGTTACTGGTAACAGAAGCCGGTGCGCTGCCAAAGCCGTTCAAGGTCGCCTTCAAAACCAGGGACACATTGACTACCAACCCTGCAGTATTGTTTAGGAGGATGCAGTCCTACAACAACCGGTTGAATACTGGTTGTTGGAGGGCTGTAAACTCGGTATCCACCAAAGAAACCGTCCGCTGGATTTTCCAGATGGATGGTGACTCGGTGGATGCCATTAAAGAGGCTAACTTTTTAGCCTACACTGGTTTGGATCAGGGGATCTTCAAGATCCTTTCTGATCCCAATAAGCCTCAGCCTCAATTGGAGGCTGGGAGCACTGGTGCGACTCCAGCAGAGCCCAGTGATGATGAAGGATCGTTACGGGCTTTGCTGGACGACGTTTCTCTGGGGGATACTTCCGACAACACAGACGACACTGTGGTGCCGGAAGATCAACCCTCTACTGCCCATTTTTCTGGGACAGGGGGGGTTGCCGGTGGTCCTACTGGCGCTGAGGATAGGGTGGATGGGCTGGTACCTCCAACCACCTCTAGTGCCATGGAATAGCCGGGCTTGCCCCTACCTGTCCTTGAAAAAATGGGACTTAAGGTTGTACAGATCAACTTACAACATTGCCGGGCAGCCACGGCAGTTTTATGCCGTAGGTTTGCCATAGAGACCCTTGATGTGGCTCTTATCCAGGAACCCTGGATCAATAAGGGCCAGATCCTGGGTCTCAGGGGCGCAGGCAACATCTACTATGATTTTGCCTACGATAAGCCAAGATCTTGTATCTTGGTTAGAAAGGGTATTCACGCCCTTCCCTTGACTCAGTATCAGTCTCGGGATACTGCTGTTGTAAGGATATTCTCCTCAACGGCGGACGGAGAAAATGAGCTTACAATGGCGTCTGCCTACTTGCCGTATGATGAGGTTGATTCGACTCCAACGCAGCAGGTTGCCAGTTTGGTAAACCACTGTGAAGGTCTGGGGAAGAAACTCATTATAGGTAGTGATGCTAATGCACATCATGTTGTGTGGGGCAGTAGTGACTGCAAGCAACGTGGTGATGATTTAATGGAATACTTGGTGAGTACTAATCTCCATATTCTAAATAGGAACAATATATCAACTTTTGTCACTAGGAACAGAAGTGAGGTCATTGATATCACCCTGTGTACAGGAAACGTGTTGACCTCTGTCACGAATTGGCATGTTTCCAGTGAACCGTCTCTAGCGGATCACCGGCATATTTGCTT
The DNA here is from genome assembly GCA_963920705.1 of Odiellus spinosus. NCBI lineage: Eukaryota > Metazoa > Arthropoda > Arachnida > Opiliones > Phalangiidae > Odiellus > Odiellus spinosus. The sequence goes on from OY987229.1 coordinate 3,615,989, forward strand.
CACCGTTTCAGTCAAACCTGCTACAGTTTTAACTGAAATTCGTAACCCCAGGACTGCCGATTGGGCCGGTTATAAAGAAGACTTAGCTCTTCGACTTGGAGGATGTAGTTCTAAACTCTCCTCGGTGATAGACTTTGAGCTGGCTGTTGAACATTTACAACTAGCCATTGTCGAGTCTTATCATCAGAATTGTCCGGTGAAGTATATCAACCAACCTAAGTTAGTTCCCTGGTGGAATCAGGAAATTGGTAGACTTCGCAAGCTCACCCGTAGTCTCTTTAATAGGGCTAAGAGAACAGGCGATTGGGGGACCTATAGGGAAACCCTCACCGCCTACCACAAAGCCATCCGTGAGGCAAAGAAAGCCTCATGGAGGGATTTCTGTGAGGGAATTGCTGATGTACCTCACACTGCCAAGCTGATGAAAATTATGGCGCATGATAACGTTAAACATCTGGACACTGTTAAGTTGCAAGATGGTAGTTATTCCAGTAGTGGTAAGGATACACTTACACGTATGTTAAGTGTTCACTTTCCAGAATCCCAGGTGATCGACTCTGACAACCCGGGCTCTCTTCCCACTAGGTTTAAAAGAACAAAGAGGGAAGATTGGAATGTGGCTAATAGAATAGTCACTTACTCCAGGCTCACTTGGGCTATTAACTCATTTAAGCCCTACAAGGCGCCTGGTCCGGATGGAATTCTTCCCAAACTCCTACAGGAAGGAATTGATCTCCTTGGTCCTGTGTTATGTAGAATCTACAGGGCTTGTATAGCTCTTGGGCATATTCCAAGATCCTGGAAGCATTCTAAGGTAATCTTCATTCCTAAGCCAGGGAAATCTAATTATCTCGAGGCTAAGGCATTTAGGCCAATTAGTCTAACTTCCTTCTGAAGGTCTTAGAAAAGTTGGTGGATAGACATGTGCGGGAGGAGACTCTTTCTGAGAAACCTCTCTCAGATGTTCAGTTTGCCTATCAAAAAGGCAAATCGACTGAAACGGCACTTCATGGTATCGTAAGCTGCCTTGAAAGGGCCGTGGAGTTTAAGGAAATAGCCCTAGCTGTCTTTCTTGACATTGAAGGAGCCTTTGATAAAGTCTCCGGAGCTGTCATTCTTAAGGCAGCAAAGAGGTTCGGAATCAATGACACGGTGTGTCTCTGGATCAAGTCAATGCTAACTGATCGGACGGTGGTAGCCTCTCTGCTTGGGGAAACACTCAGGGTCTCAACTAGCCGTGGCTGCCCGCAAGGTGGGGTTCTTTCCCCCCTACTGTGGTGCCTGGTTGTTGATGAACTCTTGAGGGTACTAAATAGACATGGCTGCCGCTGTTTTGGTTATGCTGATGACATTGCCATAATTGTCACTGGGAAATTCCCAAACACAATTACAGCACTGATGAAGAGCGCTCTTGCTTCCGTGGAAGACTGGTGCAGGGATGTTAATCTCACAGTCAATCCGGGCAAGACGGCCCTTGTCCCTTTTACTAGGAAAACAGTACAGGACTCGTTTAATGATATATCCTTCTTTGGGTCTATCTTATCGAAGTCTAATGAGGTTAGATACCTTGGTGTGACCCTGGACTCCAAATTGGCATGGAAGCCTCACCTTGATCGTATGATCACCAAGGCTAAAATGTTATTCTGGAGGGTTAGGAGTACAGTTGGGAAAACTTGGGGGCTTAGCCCCAAAGTTGTCAATTGGATTTATACCCTGATCATCAAACCCGTGCTCTCTTATGCGGCTGTGGTCTGGTGGTCAAGGACTAAGCTTACAACGGTACAGTCTTAACTGCGAAGGTTGCAAAGACTTGCCTGTGTAGGCATTACAGGAGCCATGAGAACTACCCCCAGTGCTTCTCTTGAAATTCTCCTGAACTTCCTTCCTCTACACCTATATATAGAGGAAATTGCCATTATGGGTGCTTATAGACTGTACCATAATGGATGGTGGAGGCCCACACACTGGGAGTGTAGCCACACCAAGTTATTCGACCATTATTCAAATCAGTTACCCATTTCGCTAATGGGCTCTGATAATATGGTTACAAAGTATTACTTTAACAAGCCATTCGATGTGAGCTTTCCTAGTCGCACCAATTGGTCCCTTGAAGCCATCTGTAGAACGCAGGGGGGTATACTCTGGTTCACTGATGGCTCCAAGACTGACTCCGGTGCAGGTGCTGGGGTTTACTGCCAGACCGGAAGGTTTGGCTTCCACGAAAGTCTAGGGGTTTACTCTAGTGTTTTTCAAGCAGAAATTTCTGCCATCTGCTTTTGTGCTGACTTCTGTCTTAAGAAGAATTACTGTGGCAAGGCTATTCGTATTTTCTCTGATAGCCAGGCTGCACTTAAGGCTATAAATGGTTCTGCAGTTTCGTCAAAACTAGTTTGCAGCTGTATTGAACTACTCTCGATGCTGGGTACACGCAATAAGGTTTACCTTTGCTGGGTACCCGGACATCAAGGCCATCATGGCAATAAGGAGGCCGATATCCTTGCCAGGAAGGGGGCAGAGGGTAGATTCCTCGGACCCGAACCCGCTACCCCTATATCAACTGGCATGGTGCGGCATCAACTCCGCAAGGCCATGACCGACCTCCAACTTAAGCTTTGGCTTGAGATGGAGGATCAAAGACAGACCAAGGAATTTATCCTTGGTCCTTCTAAGAAGAGGGCAAAGGACCTCCTCACCCTCTCTAGGCATGGTATTAGAATGGTTTGTGGTCTACTAACGGGTCACTGTCATCTTAACAGGCACCTCCACTTGATTGGTATTGGGGACGATCCGCTCTGTAGAGCGTGTCTCACTGAGGAGGAAACCTCATCCCATGTTCTCTGTAGCTGCATCAACTATGGAGCATCTTGGTATGCATACAATGGAAACTCGTGAGTTTTCGGATATCCCGGTGAAGCAAATTGTTCGCTTCATCACAGAAACAGGTCTTTTTAAGACTTAAACTACCTGGGGATGCACAATGGACTTCTAGTCGAGGTGCACGGTCAGAGTAATCCGACCACCCATTCTCAAAAAAAAAAAAAAAAACCGTGCTGTCTGAAGTCAGATGTCCCCAGAAATGAAAAACGTCATCGAGTAGAAAAATGAGTAAACCACAAATAATGCAAATAGATTTAAATTATATGTTAATTACATTAATGCAATTAAGCAAAGTAATGAAAGTTCTTCGTATACTCACTTGCTATCCATTCAACCAAATACATTTTTTCGGCCCCCGCCAGGAATTAAACCTGGATTGTTATATATTATATTAATGGTATATATTTGACGGCTTTAGCCGCTCGGCCACGGCACTATGCCTCAATATTGCCAGAACTTCTATATATTATATCAAAAATGGCTTTGCGAACAGAGACCCAGAAGGACATGTTATGGCCTTGAATGTCTGAAGTGACAGATCAGAATGGGCTTTAAAAAACACATTTCCCTTTATCATATACCCATTCCAATAAACCGGCAAGTATTTTTAACGATCCGTTCAATTGCGAGTCGTGGAAATTCGGGTTAAATTAAGAAAACATAAAGTGGACTCGCGTTATACTGAAAAATAACAGTTCAATACACGTTTTCCCTGAAAAATAATAAAGCGAAATTTAATGTTAAGCGTCAATGGGAGAAAATCGTCTGTTATGTTTTTTCTTAAATAAAATCAGTTGTTTTGAAATTTGAAACTCTAAATCGTGCCAGATTGTGATTATATTTAAATTTCGTTTTAAAAGAAAATCTAATTATATTTAAATTTCATTTTTTAAAAGAAAATTTAATTGTATTTAGTAAATAAAAAAGGAGAGAACTGCCCCACGGGGAGCAGGGTTTTGGGTGTGGGTTCTATGGGGTGCTACTGTTAAATTTCCTTCGACGGTCATTTCCCCGAATATCTTCCCGGCAAATGGAAGGCGGCTTAGCCGCAGACCTATACCAGCGACACCCCGCAAAGGAGTGTGATAAGACGCCGTGGTTTCGGAAGTCTACAACGGCAGATAAGAAATCGGAAATATCGGGGGTGCCATTTTTTTTATGGGGTGCTAATGTTAATTTGACTTCGACGTGTGAGAGCGTCGATTTGACACCGGCTAGAGAAGAGGGTTCCCTCCGCGGAGAGCTACCCCTGGCTCTACGTATAAGCCGAAATTTTAAGAGTACGCGACGACTGATAAGGAATCGAGAATATCGCTCGTTCCAAATGTCAGATAAGGCCATTTAGTGTCTATCAATTGAAATAGAGCTAATATGGTAAAATACTGATATCTCTATTAAACTTTTTATTAATACTAAAACCGAGACGGGGGCGACGGGGGAGGGTGGCATCCCGCGACACGTTGGATATTAACCGCGCGCGTTTTAAATTAGAATCGGTAGTTTTCGGCGGGAAAACGGAAACATTTCAAGCTGAAAATTTTAATAGGCTTAACCGTCAATAAGTTTTAGGCTTATATACAAAAGGAGATGAGTGATGTTTTCAAGGGGTAATGTAAACAAGCGGGGGTGTAAAAGCTGCCCGTATAAAAGGTCCCGATAACGAGAAAATAAAGTATTTTGGTGACCGTATTCACAACGCAAGTAACTGTTTCATACAGAGAAACAACCGTATATAGAGCTTGTATAGTATGGAGATTCAGATGGTGAAAACATACGTTCTTGAAGCTAGTTTCCTGAGGGCTAATGGCGAGTACATAATAAAGGAATTGGCGTACTACATCGTGGAAACGGGAGAGAATGGAGTCTTCTCCTTTGAGCCTCCATTTCGGTACAACGAGCTCAACTCCAAAGACAAGCGTTTGAACATAGGAGGGATATTTTGGTGCGACGGAGAATATAATTACAATGACTTCAAAATTATTATAAGCAATCTTTTACAAAAAGCAGACGTGTTCTGGACGAAGGGACTCGATAAATCAATTTTCCTGTCGAGATATCTCGGTCATGACGTAGGAAATTCTGAGTCACTTGGCTGTCCTAAATTAACGAGAGAACCACTCTAACCTATATTTGATCATTGTAAATACCACAAAAATAACACCCAGTGTTGCTCTATTAAAGCTTATAAATTAAATTTGTGGCTTAAAAAAAACAAAGTTAAGTGTTTGTATATAAATAAATAAAATTCGCTTCACACTCTGATTTCTCAATTTTAGTATAAAATACATACGAATTTACTTTAAGTGTTTACGAATAATATACCTAGAAAAACTACCCATAGTGTACTTCAGTTATTTATCGTTCGCGAACGATTTTATTTGGTAAAAAAAGGGTTGGAGAAGATAGGAAATATTATTCTCTCATCAGTCCCTTCTCATAGTAACTATGGATGCTAAGAACCCCATCCCAACCATCTGCAGTATGCTGGATTAATATCACCGAACCTTGAATTAACATTCAAGGTTTTTATGATAATAATCCAAAAATATCATCAGCGCTGGCATAAGGGGATCTACCCCAACGAGGTTACAAACGAAATCAGGGTTAATCTACCATATAACGCGAACTTGGAGAACGTCCGGGCTAATGGATTAAAAGGAAGCCGGAAATTTATAACCGTAAGATTATTTTTAAAATTACTATGCTCGTAGGATACTTTAGATTACTCTTAAGTTTATACGTTAATATATATATTATTAGGTGAAAAAAGGTAATATTCCGATCGAGGGTGAGGTAGAGGCGGCCGACATTCTGAGCTCTCTAGGGATCGAAGTCAATATAGATACTATAAGGGTTTTCCTCCTCGCCGGAGCGTTTCCGCCTGGCGAGCGCCGTTCGAACTTTTTCCCGCGAATTTGGTTAAAAGACGCTGATTTTGGGAAAAATGTTCGAAGAGCCACCAACACGGGGAAAAACGAGAAAAGCTTACACAAAAAAAGTGTTTTGGGGGTTGGGATAAATTGTGTGAGGAGTTTAATCACGTGGGAAGAAGAGGAAAAAAGATTCGTTTCACGTATGGTTTCTCATAATTGGTCAATCAAAATAACACTCTTTTATTCATGGTAAGGCACAATGGTAATCACACTTTCAAAAATATAACACTTTAAAATACTAGGGGGGAAAAACGATAATACTTAATTCGAGGGACGTTACAACCCGTTATCTCACGGAGTTGGTCGCACGGAAGGTGCTTAGATATCTACGTTAACTTATCGGGGCTATCAAGTTATGCTTAATCAAATATAGATACACTTTAATATTAATGAGATACCTTGGATATTTAAAATGGAGCTTTCTAGGTTATTCTACTCTACAGTTATTTAACACTTACGGGTATCGTCAAGTGGGAACGCGGTAGCCATTATGTAACTCAGGTAACGTTGTCGAGAGATATATAGATTAGCACGGAACTCGTCGTTAACTAGGGGGGATCAACTACGTGACGTCGTCACTTTAACTTTCAAAAACAAAGAAACATAACTTTCTAGAGGGGATCTTGACTCGTAAAAACTACGATACGAATGAATATTTTAACTATGATTTTATTCTAATTACACCTCGTAATGAGGGGGTTTTTTAAAATGGGGAGCAAAGATTATCCTAATCTCTCTCTTTATATCTCGATAACGTTTTTCTGATTTCTATCTTTTTCTTAAAAAGTACGGGAGTTGAATTATACTACGGTCTTCTAGACTTCGATCTCAACAACAAGCCGACATTTAGATTTGGTACACGAATAATTCCCTGAGTGGTCAAACGATAAAACAAAATATAACAATAAAAAAATACTCAACACTGCCTGTGTTTTTACGTAAAAGTTGGGTTCGGGGGCCGTCGTTTCTCTCGGATTAGCTGGATTTTGTTGCGTAACAGTAGAGCCGTATCCATTCCTGTACCAATCGGTTTCACTGGCTCTCTCCTTGAGGGGTTAGACGGGATTTCTCGGACAGCTTGCGGGGTGGCAACTTCGTTGAAATTAGTTACGGCACGGTCTCTCGGGTAGGTATTCACACATGCTCCGACGAGTGGTCGTCCGGTTTCTTGGGGTCTCGAGGGGGGATCTTGTTTGACTTCAGTAATTATCGTCCTTCGTCGTTGTGTTTTTAGTTTGCTGGATTTCTTGGTTTCGACGCCATATAGCGGGGGAGGCTCCTTTCCTTCGTGGATTGAATATCGTCAGCGGGGATCATCGGATTCTGGAGGGCGAATCTGAATTCTTTGTGGCCTCGGTGGCTCTTTTTCATTACTATTGAGAGGAGTTTCGACTCATTTTTTCTTCTAAGTTATAGCGGGGACTGATTTCTTCTAAGTTACTTCGCGAGTTTTCGACAGCGACTATGTCCCGAAGGATCGCGGATAAAAAAATGGCAGAGTCCGGACCCTTAGTTTAAGCGGGCTCCATCATCGGCCTCAGCGCAGCGCGCTGGGCTTCTAGGGGGTGATCAGTGGTTCCTTTCGAGATCTCCAAGTCGAAGTTTCGAACTGATTTTACCTTCGCCATCTTCTCTCCTTTATGCCTCGGTTGGGGGGGGGGAGCGCAGCGCGTGGATCTTCGCCAGTTGCAGTTTTGCTTTTTCCCGGCGTGGATTGCGTACGTTAGTTTTGGGGGGGGGATGGAAAAAAGGACGCTCTGGTTCTTGTTCGGGCCATCCGGGGTTTTTTCCCAGCGAGTTGTGGAAAAGTTTGGGAGTCCGAGTGACCATGAACGTGAAAGTCGATGTCATCTCGTTAGTTCTTTTGAGGGGTTTATTGCAGTGGGGGTTTATTGGTATCGTTTTGTAGAGATAGGGTCACACGAAGTTTAACTTTGTCTAGAGGGGATCTTTAGCATTGGGCTTTCTTAGAGTTCGCTAAAATTTGGCCATTCGGTCCTTTGTTAAGAAGGAAATGGGGTTTTTATATTTTTCCCGTTTTAAAGTAAAAATAGTTTCTTTTAAAGGGCAGGTGACACATAATAAATACAAAAAATAGGCTTATTATACATATTAATTACAAAAATCGAAAAATTTTGGAGGGGCTAGGGGTGGAACTATGTGACGGGGTCACAATACACACAATGCTCCGATCCCATCTAGTGCTCCGCTACCAATCCCGGCTGCGATACCCTTCACTCGTCAGGAACCTACACCATCTACTTCACAGACGTCAGGCTATGTACATCTACAGGCGGTGGACAACGATGTCCAGGAGTCCCCCGAGGTTACCCTACAGAAAATACTCGAAAGCGAGGATCCAATCGAGTCTACCCCAATGATGTCTTCTATTCCGGTGGACATCGACGGGGTTTTAGACTCATCCGAGACCCCCAAAATCGCTGAATCCAACCATCGGAAAAGGTTTAAAACGACCGATAACGTTGGTCCTAAAAAGAGGGCCAGGAAAAATAAGCCCGTTATCGAGACGTATGATTTCCAACGCTTGATCAACCTGCAGGAGATTAAATTCTAGTTAGTTTCAGTATCTCACACCATATTCTTTTAGTGTCCATTCGTTATTTACGCCGACTTCGAGAGTATTTTAAACAGCTATCAAACTTGCACAAGTAACTCGACTCTATCCTCTACCACAAAACTTGCCGAGCATGTTGCTTGTGGGTTTAGCCACATAGTAATCGAACAAGATGTTACGTCTCTAACTTCTCATCATCGGTCAAGTTTTTTTTTTTTTTTTTTAACCATTTTCTCCAGGTAAGCCAAGACTTCCCGTCACGTATAGAGGTGTAGACGCCGTCGAGGTGTTTCTCGAGAGTTTATTGATGGAAGAGGAAAACATATTGGAAATCCTACAAAAGAATATTCCAATGGACTTAACCCCGAGTGAATTAGAAGCTAGCAGGAAATCAATCAAATGCTATACCTGCACTGGTGTTTTGACGACCGAGGATTATGGTGTTGACGATTACTGTCATCTAACAGATGAGTTTTAAATTGTCATTTAGCCTATGAGTTCCGTATTTAATTTCCCATAATTTTAAGTAGTTTCCGAGGTCGTGCCCATAACAGTTGTAACCTCAGGATGCGGATGGACAAAAAAATTCCTGTCGTTCTTCACAATATGTCCAAGTATATAACACCCACATTATAAATAATTATAATAATATAATTAAAGTACCACGCGATCGCGTGGTACGTTATCTGTGACGCTGCCGATAAGCTGGGATTTTCTCTCTAAGTTGTGTCGAGGGGAGAACGAGGATGATGATGAGGATGATGATGAGGATGATGATGAGGATGATGATCGTTCGCTGTCCGTCAATTTAACATTGGTAACGCCCATCGAGCATAGCTCAAGGTAAAGCTAATTTTAATAACTGGAAGCATGAAATGCGCCGACTCTCAAGGAACCTCCTACTACTCTCAAGGAACCTCCTACACCTTGAATAAGACATCCTTGGTATCATATAAACGGGACCCTACTCCTGGTTGTAGAAACTCCCCGGGTTTGAAACCAATTCAGACGAGACCCTAGGTTTGTACGCGTTGAAATTCCGTCTGGCTCGACCTCCAGCCAATGAACATCCTGGCTATACATCCAGGTTGAAAATGCACTTCGCGCTGAAAGGCGACCTACGCATCCGCTCTCTACATTCATTCTGAGATTGAGAAAAAAAGCTCCCTTTATACTCGCTGAATTCACGAGGTGAACTTAGCTACTAAAAAGTGTCGCTTAAAACAGTATTTCACGATTTTTTTAAACCGTATACTACCTTATTTCCCTTCTTATTGTTTTATTCTCCCTACTTTAGTGTTGGATTTTAATTGATGGCTGGTTTTGTTGACCATTTCGACTTAAATATATATGAAACGGAGTTTTAAGGCGCAAAGGCTTACGGTCTTAGTTTTAAATACGCTATTCTAAACGGGCCATTGCCAGCCTCAGGCTCCCGAGTCCCGCCGCCCGTCTGAGAGAGAGATTATTTTGCCGCTCGCTCCCAGGGTAAATATTCTATTTTAAATTATAACTCAATAGTGGAGTCTATTACTGAAGATATAAAATGTTTTTTACATCGAACTCAAATATAGAACGCCAACCATGTAGTACAAACAACTAAATTTCAAGTATATCTTAACCTTGGTAAATAATATTATAATATAATGAAGGGGCCTTAATAGAAGTGTCTATTTTGACCGGTTTTTCGGGCGTCGGCCATAACCCGCCAAAATAGCGCCCTCTTGGCTGTTGACTATTTTGGCCGGGTTTTCCGGCCTCTTAAATTCCCCGACTGAAATTTCAATATTAAGTTAGGTAAGGTTAGGTTAGTAAGAGGCCCGAAAAACCGGCCAAAATAGTCAACAGCCAAGAGGGCGCTATTTTGGCGGGTTATGGCCGACGCCCGTAAAAACGGCCAAAATAGCCGAGTCTCGGCTCGGGGCTATTTTGGCCGGTTTTTCGGGCCAAAATAGAGCCCGCTCAGCAAGGAGCTATTTTGGCCCGAAAAACCGGCCAAAATAGACGCGGCCAAAAAATTATACATAGTATTCACGCCTGGGCTGAGCTTAGGTTTTCCCCTTTTACTAACTGGGGGGTTGGAATTTCAAACTGTTTGGCGGTAAATCATGAACTCTCTCGGCATTTGGGTGGTCAAGTATTGTGTGGTTTTTAAGGCGCTTTTGAGTATATGATAATTTACATATTATTTAAAGTAAGTTTGACCTTAATATTGTGTGTTAAACCAACGTTGAATAAGGTTCGCGGAAATGTATTCTTCGGCGAGGCAGTGATCGAAATCATCGCCCGTTTTAGATCGTAAAGACGCCTTAGTAAGCCTAGGCTCCTTGTTCTCGCCGCGAGACTCTCTCGCGCTTATTCCGTTCCCACCCAAGGCTGTCGCGGCGTCGCCCGTCATGACGAAAAACGAAGAGAGGAGACTGGGTCGCCGCTCTCCGTAGTCGTTGAGCGACGGGCGATAGGCTTACGCGGAACGGAAAAAGCACGAGTGCCGGGAGCTCGAGACCAGGGAGCCTAGGCCTACAAACGCGGAAGGCCCCGTTTCCCCGTAACGATCTTCGCGAGCGAAGTGAAATTTGGTGATACCACGGGTGGAAAATTCGACGAAAAAGTATTAAGAAAGCCGCGGAAGGCAACAGAAAAAACCAAGCGTAGCAGCCTAATAGCAGACGAAAAAATAGATCCCAACGACGTTTTATAACAGACCGCGCCATCTATACTTAATTTTATATCACTTTTTAATTTTAACTTTGATTAATTTATATTTATATATATATAATCTTTTCGGGGCCCAATAATTGTTTGTATAATTAAATATAATTTAATTCCTTATTATTATTAGTCGGTAACGCCATCTGTTGAGATGATTCATCATAAAAATTGTAATTGTATGGCGTAAGCCCCTGCAAGTTGGTTTATGAGTATATATAAATATATATTTAACTGTTTCGGGGCCCAATAATTGTTTGTATAATTAAATATAATTTGATTCCTTATTATTATTAGTCGGTAACGCCATCTGTTGAGATGATTCATCATAAAATTTGTAATTCAATGGCGTAAGCCCCTGCAAGTTGGTTTATGAGTATGAACATTCCGAATTCGTCAATACGGTATAGCAGTAGTAGCATACCGAAAAATGGTTTCCGAGTTTAACCATTAAATTTCTTTTCAAAGTAGAGAAGAGACTTTGTTCTGTGTTTCAAAGTTTAAAACCCAGTTCGTGATATATGTTAAAAATTCTTCTTATTAAACAAGATGGTGTTTAATAAATCTTCTAGATTACATCTTTTTTTACTCGTTTTTAGTCACACCAATTTCAATTGGTGTAGGCTCTAACTATATACCGTACTGGCTGAAGTGAAATTTTAAAACTTTTACATGAAAAATTTTAAACTTTTACATGAAAAATTTTAAACTTTTACATGAAAAATTTTAAACTTTTACATGAAAAATTTTAAACTTTTACATGAAAAATTTTAAACTTTTACATGAAAAATTTTAAACTTTTACATGAAAAATTTTAAACTTTTACATGAAAAATTTTAAACTTTTACATGAAAAATTTTAAACTTTTACATGAAAAATTTTAAACTTTTACATGAAAAATTTTATACTTCTACATGACAAATGCCTCTATCCAGCATTATCTTAATTGGTGTGCCTTATTATGGGGTTGACCATGTTGTTTATATTAAAATAAGTCGCTCCCTTTTCATTTTCAAACAGACATCTGAGCTTTTTAGTGAGATATTGAGGCGGGTATTCGTTTTGGTGTACGAACAAAGACCATTTAATCATTTTTGTGTGATTTTCATCACAATAGTTTCTTCAAAGGGGCAGATATTATAAAAAAAAACAGTTGGGCGGATGCCCATCTAGAATGGATGGCTATCTGTGACAGATATTACAATTCAGAATGGACAGATATAATTTTTTATTACTTCTCAGAATGGACAGATATAATTTTTTATTGCAACTCAGAATGGCAAATATAATTTATTACAACTAGGAATGGACAGATATTATTTATTATAACTCGGAATGGGCAGATATAATTTATTACAACTGAAATGGACAAATTTCCCTTTTAAATAACTGCAATTAAGCCAAACCTCTCGCAGATAACTCTGCCCTTTATATGAAACATTTTCATTGAAAAATCAAACATTTGACGTTAAAAATGTGTAGTAAATTAATTTCTATTAATATCATAAATGTTAATTTTATATTAATAATTAAGAAAATAACGTACACTAAATATAAATGCTATAGGCGCAATAAATAGGTT